>CM043113.1:44714883-45314883 GCA_023701765.1 Hylyphantes graminicola
CTCGCATATAACCGGTCAAGGACTCAAATACACGACCATTCCCGATGTAAATGTGTGCAATGGACCATTCCTAATTACGAAAAAGAGAATAATTAATTGATTTCTGCTTCATTGAACTAATTTTCTCGATCTTCAATCTCCCCACCACATCACTCCTTACCTTGAAAGTTCGGCTCTTCTGCTTTCTCAAGACACGTTCCAGAAAACTTTCTTATATTGAGGTTAGAAGAAAATCATCAATTAAATGAGTAGAAAGTGGACCCATTTTTACTATTCATCTTCTGTGTTAAATTAATTAGATAGCATCATGAGAATTGCGATGTTTTTAATTTGATGAAAATGAGGAAGGGCTAAAGCCTATGTATTTATTACTCCAAATCTAAGTAATTGTTTTAGCTGTAATGAAGAAACACAAATAAATGATAATTACATAGGCTAATAACTTTTTACAGAATCCTATCAAGGTTTATGATTATTGGATGAAAATTTCGATTTTGAATTGGATGTTCATTTAAATGACCTATTTATGTGAAATTGTGCTTTTATTTAAAACTTTCATAAATAATAAAAATTAACAATAAATAAATTGAGATACAGAACTAAAGTTAAATGCCAGCAATACATTATCAATTCAAATTCACTCGAAAAATCTGAATCAAACTCAAATGTCAAATTTTTAGTGTCAAAATTAGTTTAAACCAATTATCATTTGTGCAAATAGGAAATGATTCACTTTACATATATTGGATAAAAATAAGTTTTAAAATTTTAAGGGTATTAATGCAATATTTATAAGAAAGATATTTATCGGCATTAATAGGGAACATCATATTATAACATTTAAATTTATAAATTTGAAGAGAAAAAAAATTGAGTTTGAAAGAAATACCAAACTTTATTGCGCAAAGTTCATAACAAATGTTAAACAAATCGCATCATCTGATATTTCAGTACTATATTTTTTATTAAGCATTCGAAAGTTAATACTTATTCTTAATCTAACTAATGGTTCAACGATCATTCAGTAAAAATTTTTAACCCCGAATTCGAGACTTTTTACGGTTGACCGTACACTCTTGAAACAAACACTCCTAATTTAACTCAGTCTGAGTGGATTCCACTCCTCCAGACTGGAAAATGCACTTCTCCTTTTGGAGTGGATCCTTTGTGTGTTAAACCTCCGACAGGATCACTCCAAACGAGTGATTTTAACTCAGTCTGAGTAAATATGCATGCCTTTACGGTGTGGAAAATGCACTTCTCCAACTGGAGTGTATTTCACTCTTTTGTTTTAAGAGTGTAGACGAAATCAAAAACATTTATCAAAGCCACTGAAAACTACTTTAAAGCCCACTGTAACGGATGAGTAACAATACGATTCAAAGACACAGTATTCATATAGAGTGGAACATTCAATTCTAAATTAGATGCAATGACCAGCTTTTTTTCGAAGATTCAATTGTATGGAGTTCTAAATGTTATTCAAACATTCCAATAATGTTTATCACATTAGAAAATAAACATTATTTTTTTAAGCAGGATAATATATTTCTGTTTTAGGATCATGTCATAGTTACAAATGCTTTTTTTAAGGCCACTTCAACAACAGTTTTATGTAGTTTTACTCCATCAAAACTTTTTTAAAAATCAAAAAATTCAGATTGACAGTTTTGTTGTGTGATTTCAATGTGAAATTGCCCGAACTAGCCTTATATAACTAAGCTATGAAATTACAAATTAATTCGAAATTTTCATATAATAATGGTTTGTTTATATTAAAATTTTATTTTAGATATGCTTAAAAAACCTGGAGCTAAAATTATGTAAAGGTTGAATATTATAAGAAGGTATTCAAGATGTTAAAACTAGTCATCATCATATTTTTGTTTTTTTTTAAAACATTTTATCTATCTAGGTGAGTAAATAACTTAAATAAAATACTTATTATAACTCATTAAAAATATTTTTAATTGAGATTCTCTATACACACATATTTCTTGTATGAGATTCTCTATACACAAATATTTTTATATGAGATTCTCTATACACAAATGTTTTTTATATGAGATTCTCAAAACAAATTTTTTTTTATATGATTTGATTTCCATTCATATTTTGAATTGTCAGTTCTTTCACAAAATAATTTTTGTACAGTTGTTCTCTAAACACAAGTAACTTTAGAATACCAAATATATAGTTATTATATAATAATATTTTTAAACACACATAATTTAAGGGAACAAATAGTAATAAGATGGATTATGCAATAAATAATGATAAACTTTATTCATTGGACAAATTAAGGGATTTTACTTGTGCCGTACATAAATTTCGGCATTCATGACTTTTGTTGGCCCATAGTTTTAAAATCAATAGTTTCAATGCCAATTTCACTTAGTAGTAACATAATTAACATTGCATAAACTATAGCGGACTATATTCATATTAACGAACTACTTGCTTGTGGTTATTTATTTTTAGAAAAATGCTTAGTCTTAAATTTCCCAAACTGAAAGATTAATTTTTAAAGAATATTCCATGTGCCCTTATTTGAAAAAAACCTAGTAGGTATGCTTAAGTTTTGAGAAAAAGATATCTTGCTTCGTATAATTTTCCTCTTTCGCGATTTTCTTCGGATTCTAATCTTATAATCAATCATTTCAATAGAAAGTGCACCTAGTGAAAGCAGAATTCCGATCGCATACATTATTAGCAGTCCTAACATATCTTTCAGAGCCACTTGTTTCTGCACGATTTGTTGGGACATTTGTTGCTTAGATCTTGAAAGTTCCAATTTAAGAGATTCGTCTTTTATGAATTTTTCATATATACCAGTAGTTGCCAATCTATAAAGGGGCTTTATTCAGTTTCAATTTGCAGCAAAAGTTTTTACTCAATGCAATCCCTATAGGATAAAAACCCAGACTGTCGTCAGATATTAAATATCGCGACTCAAACCAATTGGATCCGAAAAACAAATGTGAACGGGTTCGACTTAGTTGCTGGGCTGAATTCTTGTTGATGTAAGTTCCAGATTCTAGTTCTGAAGCTCTAGCGTACCATTCATTCCTTTCGATTGCTTCGCCTAGGTTTTGTAAGTACTCCTCCTTGGATTCCAGTAGCGACTGCATAGTGTTAGTGCCTTTGGCTGTGAAGCACTTATGTTCTCCGTTTTTCACAGCTTCTGAAAGCTCGCGGAAAGTTCTGATAGGCGTTGCTGGATGAGGCATCGCCATGAGGTTGAATAGTTTTGCAGAATAAGTGGTGGATAGCACCATAGCAAAGCAAAGCCACAGAGTGAATAGGTATCTTCCCGTATCGGAATCGTATTTGATAAGGGTCGATGGTTGTCTCAAGACGGTTGTGTAAAGATCGAAAAAGACTTCCCAAAAAGAATATCGTCGTTGAAGAAAAAGTGGAAAAAGTGCAGCCAAAAGTATCAAAACCAGCAAAAAGCCAATCCATATGGTAAAATCGAAGGGATACAAATAGGCAAAGGCTAAATGTTCATCTTTTGGATTTTCGACGACAAAGGTACTATCTTCGGTTGAGTAGGCCATGCTGAAATCCACTATTTTCAAACGTTGTTCACTTATGGCGATTCTGCTGAGAGCCATGTCAGCTTCATTTCGTAATATCATACCAATTAGGCCAGTCCAGTTACCAGATTTGGTTTGGCGACCCCACTCTTTATCCTCTGCAACTAAGAGATTGTACTTCCATCGCAGTAGGCCAAAAAGAACGTCCAAAAATCTTCCCTCGAAACCAGAATGCATATGGTGGCCTTCTTTGCTAAAATTTACCACAAATAAAGGTGGAAGGGATAAAACAGCGACGTTTAGTGATGTTGGCGTTTGCATTTCTCTTAAGTATCAGTGTCACGAAATCAGTTAAATACAGTCATTATCATGCAGTTAAATACAATTTTAAATACGGAGACTGCACTCTTCTTATTCATCAAAGCAGTGTTAGGAATGATAACTGTCCAATGTAAGTAATGAAAATAGCATGTCAGTTGAAACATTGCAAATAAATCCAATGCAGACTATAATATTTGCTGGCATTAAACAACCAAGGATTTTTTTAAGAAAGTATTTTCTTTCATTGTCCCCTTTCTTTCTATATATGTACTCTGCATAGCGAAACATTATTTGTCCCGCACAAGTATCAGTTCTAAATAAATACCTTTCAATTGAATTAAAAGATAATATCAATTATAAAAATGTATGATAACTTTCTTATGTACCTAAATGAAAAACAGATACATTGAAAAAAAAGGGCGTAAAATGGCAAACGGTTCAATAAACAGTACGATATCTGCATAAAAAACAAATATGAAACTCAACTTCAGTCACACAAGCAAAATGCATTCGGAAAAAAGTTATGAAACATGTTTACTTTGCATACATAAAATACTATTTAAAAGATAAAATTATTTATTTTAAAGATTTGTTATGTGTTTACTAAATAACCTTCATGTTAAACAATAATAAAATTAAGCATATCAAAACTGAATTTAAACAACATGTAACTTTTGACCACTCATGATTATTATAATATTTAGATATTTGCCTAGAAATATTTGTCTAGCTTTTGATAAAAATATCTCGAAAAATGAAGTGTGTAAACAAAATTAATACGAAGAGTACAATTTTCAAAATTTTACAAATATATCAAAGTTTTGTTATAAAAGTTATTGGTATTGTTTTGAAGTTTAAGTATATAATATGTTGCATTATAAGTTCTTTTTTTTTAGGTTTGCCTGAAAGCAAAGCATTTGACCCCGAAGATGCGCTACTAGAACTAGATGTTGTAAGTAAACTACTTTAACCAAATTTTTAATCAAAGATAGTATAATTGTTAATGGGGGGGGGGGGGGGGTAATACAATGGTTAGTTAGATTACACAAAATTGAAATTCTTTTACAAAGTATATAAGCAATGAAGTTAATATTCTAATCTCTTTTGAAATCGCGATAGCAAATGTTGACCTCTGTGCAAGTCAAAAGTATAACGTGCATGATTTAGTAAACAAGTGGAAAGTAGGGTAGATGTAACAAATACAATAATTTAAATAAATATAAAGTTATAAATTCATTTATAATTAGTATAATGGGAGTTAACTAGATTTTAACAGTTAAAAATAACAAAAATAAATGTATATTGAGATTAATTTTGTGTTTACTTTGAAATAAAAAGTCAAATTTTATAAGAAACATTCTCCAATATGATTTAAAAATCAATACGCCCAACTAGTACAATGAACGGTAAATGCTGACGCATTTTGTAATAACCTCATCCATCAAACATTTTAAAATTCAACTGTCATCCATTTGCTGAGAAAGTGCGTTGATTTGTTTACTTTTTGACGAAAAGAAAAGACCGGAATTTGAAAACAGAAAAGATCCGAAACTGAACCACATCCGCATTGCCGGCCTTGTAGAAAATGGAAAAATATGCGATTCGAAAATGAAAACGAAACCGCCATTCAATTGTTGTGTCCGGTACACCGACTTAAGTCGCCCAGATCACCCGTGCGTTGAAAAAAGACGGGATAAATTGTATACGGTCTCTTGACTTCCAAGCACCGAGTCTCGTGTTTAGAGGGGTCATCGAAGATATCTGCTGAGAATTGCGACCTGGAATATAGCCCACGTTTTTATTGGTCATTGTAAGAAGACTTTGTTTCTATAATTTTTGAAATTTGCAAAAATCCCATGTCTATAAATCTGTAGATATTTTTTTTAAAGTTATTTTGGTACTCAATTTTCACTAGTTAGAATCTTCACTACATGGCGTAAAAAAGGGAAAGTCCACAAATTAAAGAAAGAAGGTCCATACTAAAGAAAGTACTATCCTTCCTACTGCTTTCCCACTTACACCATTTTTCAAAAAACTATTTGTTACTAAGCCTTCTACACAAAAACTAGTTTAAGGCGTTAGCTACTTATAACTTGTAATTTGAGAAAAAGTCATTTAAACTTCAAGATGTCATGATTTGAAAAACTTTCATATTACAATAAATTAAAAAAAAATACTTCATAGATCTCCTTTCTTTAATTATTTTCGTTAAATTAATTGATGTAGCACGAAGGTGATTTAATACTCTGTGATCACTGTTACATGGTATTTCCTGATACTAAGAGTCGAAACAAGCAGTATAAAGAGAAAACTTTGTCATTCGTGAAGCATAACTACTCAAACAAATGCTAATCCCGATTGCTTAAAAGTGATTATACGACTGTGGCCTTTTTCTTCCGGGACCGATGTCTTTATTTTTCAAAGTGTTATAAACTCAGGAAATATAATTATGACGGTTGGAATAGGATTAAATTCATAAGCCGATAACTAATGATTTTATCATAATGCTATTGATACAAGGTATTTCCTACTCAATCTGCGGTATCTTCTCCTTCTGTTTATACGTATACCTTTTGTTGGCATCACTCAGATTTCGATGATTGCAATAAAGTTTGATATCGCGTAAGTGTGAGAGTTTTTCAGAAAGTAAGACGTTGTAGTTAGTTAGGAATTCAGAAGAATTGAGTTTGGTTTAAATATACACAGTTACTCTTATGTTTTTGAATGTTTGAGTTACGATACGAATTTTATGTTTACATTTAATAGATGTCCTCTTAAAGACCTTTATAGATGTCATCGTCTACAGGTTTCAAAGTTTTAAATATAAAAGTTCATTGCTTTACAATACCTAAAAAGTGAACAATTAGAGAATTAAGTAGCTTATTTATTTTTTTTTGACTATTTAACTTAAACGTAAGATAACGTAGATATCGAATAAAGATAAATTTCAACGTGTTTAAAAAAATTCAAAATGCTGAAATTGAAAACAAAATATTAGAAAATTAATACATCACGATAATATAATTTAAATAAATTTTACGACAATAGCTTTTAAAGTTAATGGAAAATACGAAAACTGTATTATGTTTATCAAAATCTGTTAAAATACTTTATTAAAATGATTTTTTCGGGTTTTAAACCAATGTAAGAATTTTTTCTGTTGTTACTCATTATCATTGTGATAAATATATACTGTCTTATCCTACCACTATAAATACAATCCCAAAACCGTCTAAATCATTTATAAGAATTTGCATACAGAGTAGTTTCTCTGTCTGTTACAACACACAGAATTCACTTAATAAATTATTGCGTGTGACGGTGACGCTTCACGAAGGAACTTTCTTTTGTTGTTGTATAAGTAAATGGTAATCGGAAAGATACAATTCGTCATCCGGAGTCACGAAGTAGAGCATGCTGCTAATACACCGACACGAACATAGAAATAAATGTTTTGCTGGGAGAGCCATTTTTTGTTGACTAGTTTTGTTGACATAACTATATTTTACTTGTCCTAACAAAGCGAGTGATTTCATTTCAACTAAACTCGTTTATTTGAGGTAAACTCGGCCTATACTGATTGTTTCTAACTATGACATCATGGCGTCTCTCAAAAACAGAAAATTTATGGAGTGAAGTTAAATTTTCAATCTTAGAATAAAATACCGGTTGTTTATCATCCATTTTGTTCAGTTCTTCTTGGCCGAGGTGGATAATCGTAAGACTTTTCAATAAAAAGGTTATTGGCTCGTATCGCAGCCATAATATGTAAGCGCATTTGTGCTGTATAAAAATATCTCTAAAAATTAAGGTGGTCCTCCAACTACACGTTCATAGGCGAGCTCTCTAAATCTGTAGGTCCCGTACGAAATATGCTTTTGCTGAACCAAAACATTCTATTAGCAAAAACCGTCGCAACTTTTGATGACGGTTGATGTTTGCATCATTTTTGGGAATTTGCGTACAAAGTAGTTTCTCTGTCTCTTACAACACGCAAGAATTCACTTAAACTATTGCGTGGCCCGGCGCCGTTTCAAGACTTTCTTTCGTTCGAAGTTTCGGAATTCGTTCGACGTTTGAAAACCAACTCTATAGAAAGCAATTTCAATAATTATCTTTTATTCGACAAATATATGCCACCTATTGTCGTAGGACATTGTTTTAAAACCGTTAAAGCTCTTTATTTTAGACCAATCAACCTATTTCTAAGGCAAAATTCAGACTCTTTTTGTTGAAAACCGTACAAAGTTCATACGCAAGCTGGAAACAACATCTGCCTTGTTTTGTTTTGGAAGCAAATAATGCAATCGCAAACAGAAGCTGTTTTAACGATTTCAGCGTTTTTATTTTGCTTTGTTAACTTTGAATACAGCAATTGAAATAACTACTTCATATCCTAAAGCACGACATACAATCATTCTAGTATAGAGAGTGATGACAAGTCCAGGTTAAATTGATGTGAGATATTTTTTTGTTTAAACATGATCAATCAGACGAGTGAAAAGTAGGAATTTTAAGAAAAGAATGAAGTGGAACAGGAATGTAAACTGATAAAAGTATTAAAAAATACAATGTAGTTAAAGAGTAAATGAATTAAAGTGACAACTTTAACTGCTACCAAAAGAATAAGTGAAAATTAGGATATCTGATAAAGGTACTTATTACCTGAATATTTAACTTTTTTGTACTTTTGAATACAGTTCCGCATAATTTTGTCATAAAATTAAATTTAAATGCTTTTTGCAACACAATTCCAGGAAAACTTGATAAGTGCATTTATTTACTTAACTTAAAAGAATACATATGATCCGCACTTTGTTTTTTCTTTTCTTTGAAATCTTACCGATTAGGGGGATTAACTAACATTAAAAACCCATTACCTTTCAACAAATTTATAAATTGGGTGTTTTTTAACTATGCTATCGAATTAAAAATGAGGGTGATTGATGAGGGTAATTGAACTTCGAATGATATTAATTGTTACATTATCTAGCCTTAAAGCTATTAATAGATATTTTAGAAAATATTGGCAAATGTGGTTAAGAAAACAGTTGCGATAATTTAAAAGTATGGTAATTATAGATGATCAGATTATAGTATATGATAAGAGGATAGTGTTAGCTGTTGAATAGTATTTATACTTTAACCTTATATTTGAACCCGATTGAAGATAAATAAAACAAATGCAAACATATAATAGTATATTACATACAAAAGAGAACATATTGCTCGAAATGATCCCCTCCCCTTCCCCCCGAAGATCGTTGACTGCTCTCATTTCAACTAAATCCTAATCCTAAAATGAAATTAATTTTTATATTAAACAACGAAACACTTCGCTACGTAATATTTTCGTACTTAGCAAAAACATTTCATTTCAGCAAGTTCTAGTTAAAAACTAAATTGATATTCTAGCACCCATTGTGCTTATCTAATCCTTAAGCAAAACACGGAACTCCGCGTCCCATATATTTTCCTTTAAATGTGATTTACCCAAGTGACCGCAAACCATTTAAAACAATGAAGTCCAATCCACCGTTTATCATTACCAATACCCGATTTTCTTTCTTTTCCTCTTGTCCATTACGAAACATAAGCTCGGCGTGTCGAAACAATTACCTGCCAATTACCACCATCGAAAATTTCCTTTCTGAAATCCTGATGGAAACATTTCTGGGTTTCCGAAAAAAGTGCGTTACTGTTTATTTTTTTCCTTTCTGAAATTGGCTGACCGGTTGGAACTAGATCGGGCGATGACACCAGTCGAGACTCATGACGAGATGGACGTTATCTTAAAGTGTTATTAATAGGGTAGTTGTAACGTGCTAGAGAGATCCACACATCTTCATCATTACTACGGGCGCATTTCAAGTTGGAATGTGACAGGATCTTCTCAAATAGTAGTTGTCCTACATTTGTGTTATTTCAAGGAAGAACCGTTGTCGCTACTATTTCAGTTTTTCAGGGCATCGTGTTCTGTTAACAGAAGGAGTAGTTTAGTATTTGCCATAACTTCAATTTGTCTGACAAAAAGAGATCTTAAAGAACTTAGACCCCAAATGAATTATTTTTAATTGTACATATGGATAAATCATTACCTGTCAAATATATGTCAGACATCACCAACCAATTCCATGTACTAACAATTCATGCAGATTGGATTGAATTGTGTATAGGCCAAATTTCTCAACACAATTTTTTTTTCAATATTCTACTTAACATCCCATCCAGTGGTGAAACTAACGAAGTAAAACCAAAGCATCAAAAAGTAGATTTAAAATATTTGTTGTTTTGTAACCCAACTCTTAAAAAACGGCATTGCCTATTGTGTTGTGTTACCAAATCCAAAATGAAAATTTCGTGATATTGGGTTATTGACCAATCCAAAGGTCTTACTCTTATTAGAATAAGTAACAGTTTTAAATTGAACATGGTATTCTTTTCTTCCACATCTCCTGGTAAAGATAACGGGGAAGACTCAGCAGTTCATCAACGCATCTTCCACCGCACGTTCCAAGTTCAGGGCTGGGAAAGGCCCTTTGGGAAGCTGGAAGAAACGACGAGTCTCGACCCATATCGGAATACTCTGACTTCTTCAGGTGTTTGTTCTGAATCTCCGTTAAATCTCAGTAACCTTGTTCCATTTTTTTGCCTTCTTGATGGGGTTTGTCTGCGGGGCCTTCCGAAAAGGAAAATGCTTTTTAATGAGCATCTTTTTCTTTGCTTACTCGAGGGGCGTTGCCGAAAGTGGAGCAGCCTCGATTTGCAGTTTCAATGGTCTAGATTTTTCTCTTTTTTTTTTAAAAAAATACGTAACTCTTACTTAATAGAAAACAACTGGCGCTTTCTTTACTTTTTTTACCATTTTTTTTTGCCCAGAGTGATGCCTCTGGTTATGAAAAGAATTATGTTTCTTCCTCTCCTTCGATTATACTTCACAGTTTTTTATTTATAAAACTGTTCACATAACTCTTTACTCTCAATTTCTAGATCTTAAACTACTTAGAGGTCAAAGTCCTTTGTCCTTCATATGCACTGTAAAAAAGTACACTATTAAAAAGTTTGGTGCAGGATTACACTGGAATCTTGGAACTTTCTAGGTGCCACACTATTTGATTCCCCCCTTTTGCTTGGGTATTAAAGTCGTATTTGCCATAAAATTGGTATTTTCACGCTACAAATCGTGGTGGCAGCTAGAAAGGAATCCGGTGCAATCTTGCGCCAAATTTTTTTTAACAGTGTATAGGTGTACATCACTTTTTAATATATGCAATTATAAAATAAACCAAATTGCACTCCTAATCAAACCTAAGATAGTTAAATAGAAATATGCTATGGAGAAGATCCTTCTGCGCATGTAAAGAGTTCTATAAATTATTTGTGAATCCATCCAGAAAACATGATTAAGACATTAATTTCATTTAAGGTCTTAGAGATTTCACTATTATTTAAGAAAATTTTTCAATTTTATCAAAATGAAAATGTATTTTGGTTAAATTGCATTCAGATCATTTTTTATGTAAATATTACCTTACAAGAGTTTCCAACTAACGGACCAACCGCGCTTTTCCCTCTGCCTTTTTACTCTTTGTTTTTACCCAAGTTAGGGTGGCACGGAGTGTATACATATTATTTATAAACAAACCAGTGGCACATAGTTTATATTAAATGGTTAATTCTTGATTAAGCTATAATTTCTAGGTATATTATAACAATAAAAGTATTTTAAGTATTGAAAGTGAATCTATATTTTGTTGTTACAGTTTCTAAAAGTTTTTTCTCTATTCATATATGAAGCGCGTGCAGTTGATATTTTCGAAACACATTTACTGTCTCAAATTAGATCATTCAATTGCATCCTGCCATTCAAAGTTTTAAAATACATTTTCCTATATGTTCAAAAAGTAGAAGAAGAAAACAATCTATAACTCAAAATGTTCGACATAAAAGTAAAGCCTCTGTTTCGTTCTAATCCAATAAATCAAATTGATTACCAGTAATAAAATCGTAAAAATAGCAAACACGGTTTACACACACACCTAGTTGCGATTTTTCTTCCCCCCAGATTGAGATGTCATGTCATAAGGACACTGAACTTTCGATTCAAAATTTTCTTCAAGTGATTCCAGCTAATTAAAATTTGGTCGAATAAACTCAGTGTATGATGTTATTTCTATTGTATACAAAGAGCATTAAGACCTGAAATACAAAAGGAAAACTCAGTTTTATTTCCTCAATGACAGGTGAGAGTGGTTGCCCATGCGTAACTAAATCAATGACAAGACTCTGACTACTCACTGTCACTTCTCTATGAGTCAATTAATTTCGTAGACTTGCATGCATTTAAATCAATAAATTATATAAATTTAAAGGAATATGAATACGAAATGTATGGGAATATTTCAAGAAACAGAAAAACAAAAAAAAAACCTTCAGTGTTTTGTTTAAACATTGGTAAAATAAGGTTATGTCTTAAGGTACCCAGGTAGCACACTAATATGGGATGTATATGGTCCACTTGGTTACTGTGGGTACTACCATATGAGGGCCAGAAAAAAAAGGCCCAACTTTTTTCTGTACAATGTTTTCAAATGAACACTTCAAGATAATTTCATATTTAAACTACCCTATCCTATTAACAATTAACACTGTGTCTTAAATTACTCCTTTCAATAATGCTGGCTTTATATGGTATAGCCCATAAAAATCTTTATTATTTACTCATCACCAACCCATTGGAATCCCATTTACGATTTTTAGGAAACAAATAAATTCATGCATATCGACATGAGGCCTCAGCTTGGGACAAACCATAAAGATTATTATGGACGCCCCTTTAAAGCCTATGTTATCGAAAAAAGTAATAGACAACAAGAATTAGTTATTATTTTGATTACGTGTAATTATATTTAAATCTTAATGTTATGAACCATTGTTAAATTAATGACATTCTGCTAGAAAAAGTTTAACCGTTTCCTTGTTCTGAATTATTTCTCTAGAGATATTAGATGCAAGTAAGTTACTATCAAAAATGGACTTTAATAGAATGTGGAACCATGTGGTTTGACTGAACATAAAGGGGATACTTTCTGGAACCCCTAAGGGTAGTGCTCACATTACCAAATTGACCCCATATTGGTCCCACATTAGTATGTTACGTGAATAGGCTTATTTTTTTCTGCCAAGGTGCAAAAAATCATGATATTAGAAAAATAACAATAATAAATCCACGATTTTCAATAACAAAGTTTCTATGAAACGAAATTGCTCTTTTTCAAATAATGTTTTGTTTCTTCGTAGAAACATGTTGACCTCTTCTGTCTCTTCAAATGATTTATATGAAAAATTAAAGAAATATGTTTAATCCATGATATACATTTCAATATTCCGTGTATAATTTAGAACAAATAAATAAATAATTATCTGATTTCTAACCACAAGCAATCTTCCTACAGCTAAGAGAAGAAGCGTCATCGTCTTTCAACAGTAAAGCTGACATTTCCTCCAAAACGCAATTCTACTGCCACAAACGACCAACAGGATACTATGCAGACCCCAAATTCAACTGTGAGGTGTTCCACTTCTGCCACGAGGATGGAACACGAGTCACCATCCCTTGCGGAGGCCCAAACAGCCACAAGCACAAAATATGTCTGCTCAAGGATGTAGCCACGAAGGCTTGTGACGGAACTACGGAACTCTATCTGGCGTTGCCACAAGACCTGTTCTTCAAGGGAACCAAGGACACGACAGCATCGGCACTCAACGGAGCCACCAGGTATAAAGTTCCTGAGGTTCTTCCTGAACCTAGCGAAGATCGAGTACCCACGACACCCATAAGCCCTCAAGGATATCCATACGATCAAGATGAATCGAGAGACGAAGGCATTTATGAAGTGTTCAACAGCTTTCTGAAAGAGATAAGAGGAGGAGTGAAAAGTCCGAAGCAAAGATCTGACCTACCACCAAGGAAGGTAGAGGATTCAAGTTCCAAACCAAGACCCGCCACATTTAGTAGAGGTTCTCGACTTCCTACAAGTCTTGAACCAGAATTCTTTATTGAAGCACCTTTAGAAGGAATAGGAAGAAGACTTGACAGTGGTGGACCTAAGTTGGTAGAGATTTACAACGATGATGAAAATCCAGATAATAACGACTATAGTTCGTACAGCAGAAAAGCTAAGAAGTTATTCCCTTCTTCGGACAAAAAAACTCCCGGGAAGCATCCCAAGAAGGAAACGAACTATCGGAGATCAACAATTCAACCAGGGACGACCATACGCCATTATCTATGCTAAAGTTCACGATACTACTGTACCTGGCTCAATAAGTGGCTTTCAGAATGTTCCTAGGATAACTCAGGTATTTTAAAAGAACTTTTAAATTAAACTAATTTGCAATTATAGTCTTTATTTGATGGTTTAAAACAAATTAATTAATGAATTTTAATCATAACTTTCGAAATATTTTAATAAAGATAGTTTAAAAAAAAACAGTAAAGCTTCAACAAAACTGTGCAAAAAAATTAAATAGCTTCTTGGATGATTTAGTTATTATTAATTAATTTTTAAAGACAATTAATGGTAAACACAAATTAATTATAAGTAAATAAAATCTGTAAATTAGAGTTAAACTTTTCCATACTTTCAGGTTTTTTTTTATTTTCTAACACAATAAATAACTTGGTCAAAAGATGTACTAAAAACTAAATAATGTCTTCATTTATTTCATATGCAGGATAGGACAGGAGCGTTCAATTCAGGGGAAGTTCCATTGGTTCCTGTAACAATTGAAACGCGACGAAAGAAAAAATCTAAATCCAAGAAAAAGGTTCTCCCAACCGAACAGCAACCCTATACTAACCAACAAGTTGCAGAGCAGCAAAATGTATATTTCTACACACCTGATCAAGTTAACGGCGCAGCACCTCTTTCTTCGGACGGCCGAACCCGAATAGATCCTAGACAACGACAAACCGAAACCAGAGCACAACCTCCAAGACAGCAGTTAAGCGAACCCCAAGCACAGCAGCCACAGTACAGTGCGCCGTCTCCTTACCCTAATCTTCCGATACCAAGTTTTCCGTTCCACTCGCAGCAATTTTCAAACGCTCCTCCACGACAGCAGCAGCCCTCTTACTTCTTCACGCCCCCTGAGGGATATTCGCCATTTTCTTCACCATTCCAGCAACAATTCCAGCCTCCTCAGACTCAACAAGATCAAAGACCACAGATACAGCCTCAACGTCCATCTGGTGGACAAGAAGGTTCCGTTCCCCCTCAAGAAGCGAGACCGGCAGCTGAAAGACAACCTCCGAGTCTTGCTCAAAGCTACCAAAGATTCCAGAATCCGTTTTTTCAAAGCTTCTCTGGATTTGGAGGCGGAGCACCGTTTGGCGGCCCATACGCTCCACATGAGAGGCCGTCGTACAGCTTACTTGCACCAGGACAAGCTCCACAACAGGGACCACCATTGTTAAACACGCAGTTTGCAAGACCACAATTGCAACCTCAGAATCAAATTAGCACAACAAATACCAGACCTGATGTTTCAGTCTCCGGACAGCCTAATCAAGACACTCGCTTCTACAATCAAGAAGCCCCACAGGAAGACAGGTGAATACATTTCACATCGATTTTTGCGTTAAAATTTTTTAGGGAATTGTAATTCAATCAATAATCAAGCTAAAATAAAGTTAACATTGAAAGCACATTACCAATACGTCTTTTCTCCTTTTAATGTATATGTGTGCTAGCGTGTGAAACTACTTTCACAAATTATTACTTGAATTGAGTGGGTTAAATGTTTTTGGTATTTTATCAAATTAAAAACTGCAAATGTTTTTAGGAAAAAAATACTGGTACAATAAATATTTTAAAGGATTAAAGTGCATAAATGGAATACAATAATACTTTTTAAGACTTTAAATATTTCAGCTGGGAAGCTATTGCTAGAATCTAAAAAAATATTGGACGAGTTTCTTAGGAAACATTTCAATAATCTTAAAGAATATCAAAAAAGTATTATTTTTTTATTTTTGTTTTTGATGAGGCTTCGTCGATTAAAAAATGAAAAAAAAATTCATTTTTAATTTTTGTTTCAGAACGAGACATCAAAGTGGGGATTCTCAACAACCTCCGGTGCCCTCCCAGCAAAGACCGCCTAGAAATAGACCAAGAATTACCCCAAATGTTGAAAATTCGCAGCCTCAATACTCTGGTAGGGTGCAAGAAAATCCATCCTTCCAACGACCTCGTCAACCACCTACTGATATTACCCCGTCTGACAGAATTCGTCAAAGACCACCACAGCCACAGTATGTGCCAGAAAATCTCCCAATCGTCTATCAACCAGAATATGCTCCACCAAACGTAATTCCAGAAAATCCATCCAGATATCCTCAAGAACCACCACAAGTGTCCCACAGACCAGTAATTTTACTAGAAGACTTAACACAGCAAGATAGACTTCCTCCAGTGAATCCCGAGAATGACCCAAGAGAAGTCGTCAGACCTCAAAGAGTTCCGGAACAAACAAGGAGACCAAATCCACCTCAAGAAGATTCAAGGCCTCAGCGACCTTCCCGTTATTACTCCCCAACACCTTCTCCGCCGTCATCACAAACGAGACAGCGACAGCCATCAAGACAAAGGCAGAGGGAACGACCAGTCGAGGAGACTCCAGTGCCTAACATCGTGGATGAAGATCCTGATTATGGACACAGGACAGCTCCACCACCAGATGCGTCACAACTGAGACCAAGACCTGAAAATAACCGCAATAGGCAAAATGCTATTCCACCTTCGCCACCAATACCCCAAAGAAGACCATCTAGTGAGGTTAGAAGACCACCGAGTGAAGTTCCAAGTGGTCACAGACAAGGTGATCGTCCGTCAAGACATCAAAGTAATCAAAGAAGCAGACCAAGAGAAAATACTCCGCCTCAAATAGAGAGACCTCCTTCTAGATATGTTCCCCCTGAGCCTCAACCTGAAATATATTCTGGCCCACCAGGATACTACACTTACCCTCCCCATGGCAATGATGTTAATGTAGTGCCTACTGCTTACGAGTTAGAAGTTAGACCCCAAACTCCACCATCCACACGTCAACAAAGCAGTTATCGGCAGCCCACTTCCAATAGAAATCCAGTAAACGGCGGTGATCCTGAACTCGTTCTTGGATTTATTCCAATTACAGAAAAATCTCACCAGGATGAGTCGTATTACCAAACTCGACCAACTACAAATGGTTACCCAGAAGTCGTGGAAGAATATAAGGCTCAAGATAAACCACAAAACAACAGATATCAAGATATAAATGAGGAACAATTAACAACTAGGCAGACAACAACTAGACAGACAACAACTACCAGGCGACCTACTCAAAAACCAAGACCTCCTCCCCCAAAGCCGACTTTTCCAACTTTCCCTACCTTCCCTCCACCCCCACGCCGACCAGTAACATCTCCCAAGCCAAGAACGGAACCCACAGAAACAACAAATGAGAATGATGCCGTTTCAAGCGATCCCTCCAAATTGGCTGATGCAGTGTTGAGAAGTTCATCGCAGTTCGATGCCCTTGCAGGAACCGAAAGACTACGAAACAGCAAAGAGTACACCGGAGAAGATTCCCCACGTACAGATGCCCCAGAAGTATCTACTAGACGCCGGACACGAAAAAAGAAGCAAAGGAAACCTCGACCAACAGCATCCTATTCGGAAGAAGGACGCACATCTGTTGATTTTGTAACGCAACCTACCATTGAGAAGGAAGTTTCATCACGTTCTACTTCTAGCAGACAGAACCGATGGCAAAAACAAACAACTGCACAACCCCGACGAGCTAGCCTTTCTTCCTCTCCTACTGAAACCACAACAGAAGAAACATCAGTAAAAGGCGAAGAATTTGGAAGCAGAATTAATCTATTTTCTAAAGCGAGATCAAGAAATACAACAGCTTTGAAACCCAGAGTTACGACATCCCACACGTCCTCTCCTTCAAGAGAAACTTCGAGAACTACCAGAACCCCAACAGTCACTAGATCAAGAAGACCCCTAACTAGTAGAGTTCGCACCAGAACTACGACTACTGAATTTCCAGAAACGCTTGGACCGATCGCACGAAGCGATGAAAATGCCGAATTTCTTTACTATCAGTCTGCAGATTTTACTACAGAATCTTCTACATTACCTGAATATGAACCAATTACCATCTTGCCCTCAGAAACTAGCACAGAATCTATCTACACTACCGATATATACAATGAAAATGCGAAAAACGACGACACAACTGTGCTGGCCGAAGACGTGACAGAGGTACCCGATGACGAAAGTCAAAAAATGGGCGACTTTGAAAGCACGCGCTCAGTAGCAAAGAAGTTCCAGAATAGACCACGCATACTTAAGTTTGGAAAACCAAAGCTTAGAACCACCATCTTACCTAATGTGGCAGATAGCCGGACTTAATAAACATCTAAATCGATGTATCAACATTTTTAAAGACAAAACACTAGTTATACTCACGTTCTTCCTAAAGAAACTAAAAAACTTTTACTAATGAAAAGTTACGAAAAAGTTTCGAGAACGATGACGAATAATGAAGATAAATTCACTTTCATCCCACGATTTTCGTTGAAGCTGTTTTAAACTGCGAATCTTTTGTTTACTTTTAGTATAACATTTAAGTACATTTTAAAAGAAGATTTTTTTGTTTATTTTTTTAACAAAATTTATTTTTGTTTTTTTTCATCAGACGTTGGGGTGTAATGTATGGACGATTTTTCTCATGTGTGTGAATTTCATCTGTGTGCATTAGTACGTAACTATAGGCTGCGCCTTGTACTTTGTAGTCATTCAAGGACATAAAATGTTTCAAATGTATGGAATAACTGCATTTTTAGAAATCCCTCTAAAACATGCGCAGTTCATACACTAATTGCTTGCGTTCATTGTAAGCATTGAAGTAGGTAGTTTCACTGTTATGCTTATTTCAGAAGGAAGTGCCAAGACTTGACAAAACTGAGGAAAAAGGAACTTTATGGAATAGATGGGCAATTTACAAGTTATTATACCAGGTTCAGTTGTGGTTCATGAATGAACAGAATTTTGGGATATTTAATGGTGCCGTAATACTTCGTAAATAAAGTCACTCTTAATTCATTATTGTAGAAATGAAGGGTTATGGGAAAAAATGTCATTTTTCGACATTGTTAAATGGTCTTAATTTAACTTCAAAGTTAGTACAGTTTCATCTACTTACACTTTTCCGATTGAAATTTACTAGAATCCCTTTTACTACCGAAGTCAAATTTATTCATACTTGACACTGCTTGTTACGAGCTTATTGCATGTATAGTTATTAATTTTAGTAGTAAGAACTAATTTTTTAAAAATAGAATGTTTTTATCCTCTCTTCGACATTTTATTGTGTTAAAGCTACAAGATAATATGTTTATGATAAATAATATTATTAATGTGTTTATGTAATAAAGTGTACAAATTATTTTTTGTTGATATAATTTTTAATTTTTAAATATATATTTAACTTTCTTTACTTCACAAGAACTATTTATAGAATTCTTTTGTAATGCGTATTGTTGACAATGATTTGTAATAAAAATTATGCAATCAAATTTTAAGAAATGCTTTTTATAACACTAAATAAACTTTTACAACATGTTACAAAATAAGACATAACAATAACAACGCTATATAACTTGATTTACATGACTTAGTTCCACATAACATGGAACAATTGACTATGATCAATAAAAAAATGATTCATCATCATTTTTACACTATTAAATGCACAAATTATTAATGATGAGTTATAAAAATAGTATCTTCCCCAGTAGCATCGAATATTGGCCCAATATTGGTATGACGTTGGCCAATATTGGTTATCTTGGGCAAATATAGCAAGTTTTACAACATTCAGCCAATATTGGCCCAATATACGAAACCAATATTTCGAAAGTTAAAATTTGCCAAGATAGGACCAATATTGGGGATATATTGGTTGGCATATACCTAGGGGGCGCTCGCGTTTGTCATATGTTTCCTTGATGAGATTAAGAAGAACAGCCAAACGGCCCCTCGGTGGCCGAGAGGTGTAAACGACGAGCCTCACACCGAGAATTTTCTTGGTTCTGTCCTTGTCCTAGCCATACTATCGACGTATTCGTGCTGGTAGAAAAATTCCTCTAAAATTCACCGGGGTGCCCGAGTACACTGCGATATACGAGCTCGTTAAATCTGTGGAGTCGAAAGTCCCGACGGCGTTAGCGTACAATGTCGTTCGAAGCATAGAATACGAATTTGTAAAGTAGGAGGTTCCTTTTTAGAATTGACACCTAATCCCCAGGGGTCACACACCAAAAATAATGGGATACGTGTTCGCCGCGATTTTTCCATCTACCCAACCGTTTCGAAAAAAGTCGTCGGATAATATTGGTCCTATAATGGCAGTCAATATTGGTTTTATGTTTTTGGATAATATTGGTCCGATAATGGCCAATATTGGCAAAATGTTTCCTCCCAATGCTGGGCCAATAAGAGTTAGCATATTGGCTCTACATTGTAACCAATATTGGGCCTATATTCGATGCTACTGGGGTTATTTAATCCAAGACCATAAAAAATACCAACAAAAGTATGGTTTTGCCACCTATTAACACAAAGAAGTACGTTTTATTTTATAATAAAAAAAGCTATCGTAATTACTTAGGGGTCTATTTTATAATAATATGAACTTATAGAGGCGCAACAATTTTTTGCAGCTAAAACTTAAAATTCTATTTTGTGATAGTAAATAACAAACATTTAATAAAAAATATTTTACCAAATGGTTCGATTCTTATTTGGCAGTACCTCTTATATTGGAAATACATTGCATATGTGAGCGCAACATGTAATGTTGCAACGATATTTGACATTTTGGGTTCAGATTACTAATACAGATACTATAATTCAGATTACTAAGTTTTAAGGTCGATAGATTGGAATATTTTAAACCAATCGGTTAAAAATTGGAATTAAAAAGGATACGTCACTTTTCTACATGCGAAGTGGCATGCACAGCCAAAACACCCTGCTCATTTAGGTCACAAAGTAATGTATCCGTAATTTAAAAAAAAAATGGAAGATAAGAATTACAATAATTTTTTTAAGCATAAAAATTGATTTTAATCGCAAAAAGAGATGCAGTTCCTTCAAAAATACGTAACTTGTTATACATCATTTTACAGTTACCTTTTCTTGGAATTTTTTTGCAGACTTTTTACAGTGAACTGGTATTGTACAGGGTGTTCCATAATTGACCGGAATAGTATAGGACGCAATTCCTAAATATTTACCCGGCCCCCGCCAATGAAAAACGGCTAACTAATTGGCCGCCCTTTCGGTCGTGCATGAAATCTTGCACTGGAGCTACACAAGAATGTAGTACTTTTAGTTTGGTTTGTTTGAATTTACATCTGATAAAAATTACAGGTTCAACTAGTTTTCAAAAAAAAAAAAATTAGGATGCTGTTCATTTTGATAGGTTGTTGCATTATTGTTAAAAAAAACTTGATGTTGACCATCAGTTTAAACATAACAATTATTGTATTTTTCATATTTATGCTGGGTAGGTATGTACATATATATTCCGGCTTGTGTGCATGATCAGAGACCCGCTTATTGGTTGGTTGGTGGACATATATTTTCAGGCTTGTGTGCTTGGTCGCAAGGACCCGCTTATAAACCATCGTCAAGTAGGACAGCACAAGACACACACAAACACTTATGACAGATGTTGCCATCTGTCGCCACCTCCGCAATTTAGACATGTCCCTGAAGGGTAGGGAAATTTTCTCCATTGACCTGTACCCATGGTGAACTGCGCAATGACCGCCCACAGGACTTTCGGACCCAACAGATTTTACGAGCACGTACTCCGCATATACTCGACAAACACAAACATCCATGCCTGAACGGGATTCGAACCCGGACCCAGCAGCTCCAGAGGCACCCGCTTATAAGATTTCGTCAAGTAAGACAACCACAGAAGGACTTATTACTGACAGAGAAAGGAAGTACACCCAGGGCGAAGGCGGGAATCGCACCCGTTACAGCGCGCAGACTGCTAGCGTAATTGTCTGCGATCCAAACCATTACAACATCCGGGCACCTGCTTATTTATATTAATAAAAGGAAAAAAATAGTAAACAGCACAAAGAAGGAGGGTTTGTATGGCTTAACGGTGCATGTATGTGTAGTGGTTCTGCTATTGTTTTTTATGGGTCGATCCTAAAAAAGAATCGACCCTTCAAAAATTTGTTCATGTGTTTGCAAATAAAGTTGAAAACAAACGAAAATATAGGGTGGGTGAAATTATGTGTTTACTCATACTACGATATTTTCTACATATCCGCCATTAGCAGCAATAACGTGACGCAGTCTTAGAGCAAAATTACCGGCCGCCTGTTTGAAAATTTCTGGTGGGATGGCGTCACATGCAGCAGAGATGTATTGCTTTAGTTCCTCAATTGTTTCGGGATTGCGACGGTACACTTGATCTTTTAAATATCCCCACAGAAAGAAATCACAGGGGGTCAAGTCTGGTGAAAGAGGAGGCCAATCCATACCACTTCCTGTATGTGTGGGATAGTCCAATGCAATCACACGGTTATTGAAATGTTCGCTCAAGAAATTAAACACGTCGGCCGTGCGATGGGGTCGGGCACCGTCTTGCATGAACCACGAAGTGCTTTCAGCGTCATCTAAGGCATTTTGAATCGCCACAAATTCACGAAGAATCTCTAGGTAGCGGAGGGCAGTAATAGTTCCGGTTCTGAAAAAGGGGCCAATGAGTCCTTTGGACGAAATGGCGGCCCAAACCATTACTTTTGGTGGATGCAGAGATGATGGAACTGCAACATGGGGGTTTTCTGTTCCCCATATGCGCCAGTTCTGTTTATTAACGTAGCCATCCAGCTGAAAGTAGGCTTCATCCGAAAACCAAATGTTGTCTACATTTATATCACCAACATCAATCATTTGCACCATATCGTTAGCGAATGTCTCCCGTGAATTAATTGAAGCAGCGGTGAGAGGTTGCCGAGTTTGAATTCTGTATGGAAACATGTGCAAGCCCTGCCGCATGAGACGATACGTCGACGTTGGCTTGATTTGAACCGTAGTTGCAACACGGCGGACGGATATACAAGGCTGCTTTCGTATTACTGTTTCCACCAGCTGAGCATTAGCAGTGGTTGTTTGCGAAAATCTTCTCCCGACAAATCCAGCTCTCTCATCATTCACGTTCCCAGTTCGTTGAAATTTTTCAAACAGCATCCTTATTGTGTCGAATTTTGGTCCTTTGGTAACATTAAACTTCTTTTTGAAACTCCGTTTTGTTGCATTAACATTGTGTTCTAGGCGGTGAAATTCCAACACCAAAAAAATCCTCTCCTCTAAAGAATAAACCATATCTTCACAGCAAGCTGGAGATTAATGAAAAGCACACGCTTTCAGCAGAAAGGCGATTTAAATATTCCCCGACTCCTCGCGACACTTTTCCCATCAGCCAATCAGGTGAATCTGGTGACTGTTCGCTACACTGACGTCATGGTTCTGTTTTGTTGAAGCCAAATGTTCATGTCATATTGAGCCAAGTTGCCAAGCTGTAGTTTATTTATTTTACAAGCACGACATTTTGATTTTCAATCAGAAGTATAATTAGTATTTGACAAAAAGTGGAAATAGAAATATTTTTTTGACATTTGTTCTTATTTTTTCGATAAAAAATGTGGAAAAGTCGTTTTTTTACAAAAAATTGTTACTTAGAGCCCATTTTCCACACAAGATTTATTTATATATCTTAGACAAAAATCATTTAGCACAGCTTTTAGTTCAATTTTAAGTGTTATAAATAAGCAATTTTTATGGATTTTCTTTCTTAAATTCAATTTATATACATAAAAGGCAAAGTCCTAACTCACTGATTGACTCACTCAACGCCTAGCCAAAATTACTGAAGGTACAGCTACCAAATTTTATTAAAATATTCTTTTTATGTCGTAGGTGTCACTTGAATAGCGATTATAATTTACCGATGGAGTACTGGCCAGTGGGGAAGGGATCAATTGGTATAAAATAATTGTTTACATAAAAAAAATATCCGTTATTAAGGGTACACCCGTGCAACGCCGGGTTTATAAAGCTAGTACTTTTATATATCATTTGCAATAAGTAAAGTAGATGGGTAAAATTGCCTCTTTTGTTCTAAATGTGAAAGCTAAACTTTATATCACCCTTTAATTTAATTTTGAAAAAAAATTGGGTAGTACCCTTTACAGCGCGCGGACTGCTAGCGATATGGCCTGCGATCCAAACCCCTCGGCCATCGATCCCCACATGACACCCTAAATTGTCTCCGTGTTGGTAGATGGTGCGATTGGTAGGTTCAGTCTCTACCCTACTATGGAACTAATTGGTCCCAACACATGCACATTTCGACAAACTGTACACTTCTATCGCAAAACGTTTAGCTCCTTCCAATTTTCAAACATCCAGCTCGAATTTGAAACACACCAAATTATTTAAATCGAAATCCAAACACAAAAATTCCATTTTCGTAGTTATTAATCATTTTTAGCTGTTTTAGGAACTGTGATGTAACAGAATCTGCAAATTGTAAAATTACTAGGCAATATGTCGATTCAACCAAACCGAACTCAAAACAAATGCATCCCTTCGTCAACACATTCTCGTGCTGCCCTAGTTCAAGTATGCAACCACGACCAAAACCCGTGATCAATTGGCTTTTTACTATTTTTCGGAGGGGCCGGCTCAATATTTCGGAATTGCATCAATTCCTATTCCGGTCAATTATGAAACACCCTGTATTTGGCATTAGCATTGTAATGTATAGGCATAAAGCTTAATGCACATAGAAATGGAAACTACTATATCACCTTCACTTATAAAGCGAAGCAAATGTTGAGTGTAAAAGCAATAAGAAAAAGTTAACAACACTTCGAGACATTAACACAAGCTGGCGATTCAAGTGAAAAAATAATATATTAAGTAATTTATAATAATTTTTCAAATTTAGAGTTCATTCCGTTTTTCGTTTAATAACGTTATAGCTAAGATTTCTGAATAGAAACATTATCACAAGGGTCAATGCAGAGGTAATTTCTAACAGGAAGAACACTGATGACCAGCTGTAATATTTGGCTATGTAGCTGAACGGAAGACCGGATATAATAGCACCCACTGAAAGAAATATATATTTTAGAAATTAATAACGATGACGATAACCATAAAAAGATTAAAACAATATTATAAAAACGACTATATTAATTAAAACATTAATAATATTATTCATACGCTAGCCCCCTGTCGAGGGAAGAAAATAAAAAAAACTTTAGACTTAAGGGAAAATAAGCCCGTATGATCGAGGGTCTCCAAATACCTAACCACTCAAAATCTTATGTTTTTAACCCCAATTAAACTAATAACTTAAATTAACTTTTTCCAAACCTTTAATATCACTTAGTATAATAACATTCCAACTACGCCCTGCCGACGACAAACAGTCACCTAGATCAATAGTTCCCACGGGAACTTTGCTGAGTCATCTTGACCCTACGCCTATTCACATTAATAATCCTAAATTTGATTGGTCAGTGGAGGAGAGCTGAACAGTGAACATTCCTCGCCATTTTTGTGGATCATTCCGTCACACTCCTCTCGTCGATTTAAGGCGACCAATCTATCATCTGCCAATGTGTAACTGTTAAATAAAAAAGACTTAACTACCTAAAAGTTTCCATGCCGACTTATTTTGAATTTTTTTTCAAAAGTGGGATTGTAGGGACCTGTAAGTCAGATATATATTTATCATATAAAAAAACCATTTGTTAAAATATTCAATACAGCCAGATTGGTGTGGCTTAGAAAAAAAACTTTGCCATCGAATTAACACAAAGGAACTTTGGTTTGGAGACCCGCGGTCAATCGGGTTCATTCGCCGTTAAGGTACTCACCATTTGCTGCCAGTGCAACAACAGCATGGGAAGTTCCACTAAGATTATCCGGCGCACTTTCGTTTGCGACTACTCCATAGATAGCGATGGGCCCGTAGAATCCAGCACCCATTAGAAATCCAATCGTAGATATCCATAACTAAAGTATTAGGAGAAAATTTGTTTTGATACTTACATTTTCATAAAAAAATAATGGTAAGACCCCCCACTCTCCCCCAAAGGTATAAAAAGGGAAAACAGTGTTATTTTTTTTTACCTTAGAAGATTCCGGAGTTACAGAAAACTGCAGTAAATGCAGGCAGCAGAGTACGCATGCCATGAAATAAGCAGCTACGGGCATTCTTGGATTGCCTCGATTTTTGTCTGCCTGTAAGAAAAGCAATAATAAAGCTAGAAAAAGGATTTTTAAATTTTTTATTCGTATCGCTGACTCGAATTTCAGATCCTTTTAAATAGGGGTGACCGGGGCTAGTTTTCCATGTTTTCGATTGTATATATATTTTCATTATTATTTTTTAGAAGTAAACAAGATGTCATTCTCGTCCTCACATGTTTATCTATAAATTAGCATAACTATTTTTCCAAAAAGTAAATCTATTTTTTGGCAGCCAGTAGATAAATGCAGCATGTTGAACTGGAAAACATTTTTACACAAACATTACCACAACTGTAAATAAAGTTTTGCAAAAATGAGTGATATTAATTGTATTTGCGGAAGAATATTAATGAATAAAACCAATTTTGACTTATAAAATTTTACAAGGACAACTAAAAAGACAACTAAATGCCGTTTGCTGACTTTTTTTCTAAGGTGTGCGAATTTTGTATGGAAGTGGCTGCAGGTGACAAGGTTCAATGAATATTAAACAAAACAGCCGGCAATATTAGTTCTTTTAAAACTTCCTGCTTACATTAGAAGTATTTATATACTCTATGTCATGGTTTACTCTATTAAAATAAATTAGGTCAGTAAAACAATGTTACCATTTAATTAAAAAATTAAATAAACTGGATATGAACGCTGTAACTACCACTAATCTCTCCTATGAGCATCAAATTAACTTTTGCCATAATTCATTTTATAAAATTAAGCAACTTACATTTGGAGATCTGTTTCTGAGTAACAGATCTGTTAGGTATCCGGCTAAAATTCCTCCTAGAAAACCTCCGCTTTCAACGCTGCTCGTAAAAGTACTTGCTAAAAAAATACACAAATAAGTACTTGAACCTCAGGGGAACTAAAACCATTCACAAGGGTAAGGGGTGAAAGACGTATGCAATTGAACCAAGTTTTTGTAATTGAACCAATGTTTGTTATGTAATTGAACCAAGTCAGTTTTTTTTTAATAATGCCGTGGGATAAGCTGGTTTGATTTGAAAGACAATATTTTGTTTAAGATTTTCTGTTGTTGCTTATGACGCATATCTTATTCTGCCGATGGCATTAAAATGAAAATGTACTATAAAAACCTCTAACAGGAAAAGGAATATTCAAAAATAAATGGTGTTTTCTTTCTAAGAAATTTCAAACTCATATAAGTCAAAACCTGGAATAAAATCTAAAAATTGAATTAAAATGTGATATTTTTTAAATATGATTAATTATTGTGTGCATTGTTAAGAAGGCTGTGAATGAAGTGATGCATATTTTCTTCATAACGGTAAAAAGGCTAAAAATAAGTAAATTACCGTTTATTTTGTAATGTATGACATAAATTAAGCAACGTCCATTTGTTTAAAAAATTGTACCAAATTTACGATGGCAGAACCAAATTTTAAGCAATGTTATTTATGTAATACTTACACATTATTTTCCCCCCCAAAGTTCAAGAATGCGATAATTAATCAAATGTAACAAAACTCTTATCGGAAATCATGGAAACATAAATGAAATGACAAATAAATTCATTATCGAACACATTGGTAATTATTTTTAAAGAATTTTAGGTTTAACCCACAAGTAAATCCACTTTTATTAGTACTTGATAAACGCCATTTACCTACGTACTGCGTATGTTTTCTATCTTCAATCAAGTAGAGCTGTCCCCAGTCCACTGCGGCTGTCTTCGCACAGAAAACTACCATGTAGCAGAAAGATATCAGCCACAAATGGGGACATTTCAATAAATCACCGACTGTAGCTTTACTTGCAGCTCCAGTCTCTACAAATAGTTTTTCTTCTATTAGAGTAAAATCGTTTATTGAATAAAAGAGTTAAATAGTTATACTATGTATACAACAGTCCATTACGAATGGACAACTTTAATAGGGTGGAACGTGATTTGTTTGTGGGAAAGAAGACAATGTTTGACGTAACTGTGGCGTCATTGTAGGCGGGCAGTTCTATTTAAGACGAATTAGCGGCCGGTTGGTTTGTTTGTGGTGTTTAAGTAATTGAGAGGTCACTGTAGTCGTGGCTGTTCTAGTTGTCCATTCTATTCGAACAAATAGAACCAAGATTTCTATTAAAATGAGTTAATTTAAACAGAAATGTTGCACAAATTTTACATATTTGTGAGTAACTTATTCGCTAATATTCGAATAGTTTTTGTCTGTAATTCAATGAACCTATAGCATTGATAAATTTCTATGCAAGGTATACATTTTAACACTTCATTTTACATGAATAAATTTACACGATCAAATTTGAGTTTTTTCGTTTTGAAATCTAAATAATGTGAAGAAAATGAATCATAATGTTTCATACTCTTGTCTGCTTTCGATGTGCTGGCGGCGAAAGATGGAAGGCCGACGTCTGTGGGGGAATTGACTAACGCCACAAAGGCCACTGCACCCAGAGCCACGGACATCGTTCCTGAAACAGACACGATACACAGGGTGCACTGTTAAAAAAAATTCGGTTAATTTTACAGAGAAAACATACATTTGGCCCGTCCGTGGCCTAGTGGTTAAGAAGGCATCCGCCCCAGGATTCGACCTTCTCAGGAGTGAGGGGGTTCGAATCTCACCTACTGCCAGTCATCCTATAAATCGGATATCTGTACTCGGAAAGAGTAGAAAAAATCCAACTCATGACGGATGGGCCCGAGTACACTGGGACAGAAGTGCTCGTTAAGTCTGTGGAGTCCAAAGGCCCGACGGTGTCAGCGTACGATGTCGCTCCTCGAAGTTCCGTTGGGTGCCCGCTCAGGTGTCGACCTCGTCACTTGACCAGGGTTCTAAATTACGAGGCTTTATTGGCTGTGTTACTCCTAAAGGAGGCTAGAAATAGACAGTCGAAAACGATAACACTACACTACCAAACATACATTTACAGAAAAATGCTGTTCATTTCGTTTTGATCAAGTGTTTTTTTTTTCACAGTTTTTCTGATTTTAACCACGTAAAAAGTACTATACTAAAACCGAACAAGTCTTTTAACTGTTTGTTGAAACTCTGTGCTAGTTCTGAGAGCGTTGAAATGGGGACTCGTGTTCGGGTCCCGGTTTCGGCAGTTCATTATTCCTCGGTGCATGTGTGGTCAGTATCCTTACGTGTCACTAGGGTGTTCAGGGGTTCCAACTCCCACCATGGGTGGCAGTATTTTAGTTTTCTTTGCAGTTTGCCTGTTAAAAATAGCTTTTTCGTTAAAATTTCAAATTGTTTGTATAAAATAAACATATTTGTAAGCTACTGGTCCTAATGACAGAAAAATCTACAGGAGTACTCTTGGAGCAATAAGATTTTATTCATCGAAGCAAACTAAAAAAGCAAAAAAAAAAAAGGTTGAAATTTTAATCTATGTAGATTAAAAATTCATCAGCACCTAGGTATTCGAGCCCCAATTGTTCCTATCTATTATATTCTAGTTTCGTTTAGAAACGACAATTTCGGTGGCTGTAGTTAAAATCCATAAGAAATCCCAAGATTTGTTACGATAATTATATCATCGGAATTTAAAAAAAAGTTTGACCAATAAAAAATAGCGTCGTAAAAGCTACAAAGAAACAAGGATATATACTTAAGTTTCATACCTTTCGATAAATATCAGGACTATTTGACAGTTTAATTTAAATTAAGTTACAGTTTATTTTAAGCTTAGAAAGAAGATTCGAAAACAAGTTCAAATTTGTCCAGTGACTGACAAAAAAATTGGAACTCTGCTTTTTTCATCGGCTATGTCCAGACGGCGACAATAAAAACAAAAATGTCACGTGATGTGTCACGTGATGTGCGCGTCACGTCACGTGACCCCCATACAATTTGTATTGTGATGCGCGCGCAAGGAGGATGAAACAACCGCAACTCATACACCGTGCGTCAACGAAAACATTGACGCACGGTGACTACACCTCAATTGTGACGCACGGTGTTTTAGCTATTAACGCATGCCTTAAATGTCAACGAGAATACTCTGATTCTGTGCGTCTTGCGCTATGGTAACTTCTGAGAGAAAAACCGAATTCATCATTGGAAATTTTCAAATAATCAATTCGAAAGCCAAAAAAGCAATTAAAAATTCCACTCTCGCCAAGTAACCCGGAAAAAAGTTGTCAGAGACAATCGAAAATCCCGACAACTTTTCCTATTTAAAGCCATGTTAATTTGTTGTCGGGTTGCTATTCCCAGGTAGCACAACAATGTTGGCCGACGTTTTACCGACATCGGCCAACGTTGCGAAAGTCGTGGAATGTGGAACGTTGTAATTGCGACATCAGTCGACATTGGCCGATATTGGGAATTTTTTAAAATTAGTTTGACTTCAAATTCGTTTTATTTTGATATTGTAAGAATGAAACAGTAATTTTAATAATAATCAGACAAGTTTTCGTCATTTTTTTTAAACAAAATAACAATTTTTGAAAGTATTCGAATATTGTGGGGACATCTGAGCGACATTGTGAAAACAACGTCGATAAAGCAACATTGGCCAACATTGATCGATGTTTACTAGGTATAGAAGTATTGCAATCGAGTGCTTTAGGGATGTGAGGTTTTTAAAAAACTTTCGCGCATGCGTATGAATCTCGATTCAAAACAAAATGGACGCCAACTGAGTACAGGACAAGCATGTTTATGAAGTAATAAGGTAAGTTTCTTTAGAAATTTATTCAATTACAGTTATTTCCGTTTATAGATGTATTGCTATTTAGAAGATATATATTACTGGTTGGTTTTTAAGTAGTACTTTATTATCATTAACGTTGTTTTTTACTTAGTTGACATTGAAGGCACGGGCATAGTCTTAAATTGTACATAAACAACAAATTTTCACCAAAACCGGGATTTGTTCTTTCTATGTGATAAATTTTTTTTATTGTTCTGATGAGTAATATTTAGTGTTTAATCGCCGGTTAAAATATTATCAGAAATGTGAGTTATTTACAAGTGGTTTGTTTGCAAACAAATCAAGTTGCTTCTAAATTTGTACTCAAGTTATCAGCATGCAAAGTGTTGTTTTAAAAGTCTCTTGTCAAGTACTATGGTGCAGTAATTTATTATTATTTGTGCTTTGTTTTAAACTTTTATTTAATTTAAATTTTTAGGCTGCTTGAACGGGAATCCACTAAACAGCTAATATGATGTTATTTTATTTAGTCATACTTTTTTTCTTGCTTGATATTCATAAAGTTTTATTTTTAATAAGTCCTAGTCACTTCTCAAGTTAAGCTCATCTACTTTTGTTGCTTCATGTTAGTGCATTGACAAATAAATAATTGAACATTATATCATTTTTTATCAACCATTGCAGTTTTTTTATTCATTTTAAGTAAATATTTAAAAACTAATTTTCTTAATTTATCGTAACCAACTTTTGAGGAAAAATCCTAGTCGCTGGCCTAGAGACGAATTACAAAATGAAAATTCAATAAATTTATCTAGCAACCATGTACACAAATCAAAATTGCACACAAATCGGAATTGTCGAATAGTATATACAGTATATAGCATTCAATATAAATCGATGTACTTTATTGTTAACTGTTGTCTGCTGTAGCATAGATTCTGGAAATTAGATGAAATTATGCTTCAGTAAACACAATAGAAATTGAGTTTTTTTTTGTGTATATACTAAATATCTGTCTACTTTCCAGGTACCGAGTTATCTTTACTGTCAGGAACTAAAGGACTACTTTCATACAGTGCATGTGCAGTGTGCAGCCGTGCTTTACTCCTGAAGAGCCCCTTCTCATAAGTACCGGGCTAGTATGGTAAATATATAAATTTAATTGTGAAGTTGTAACTAAATTTATACAAAGTACACAGTGTACACTGCAATCCAAAAGTTTAGACCAGTGCCTCCCAACCTGGGGGCGATTGCCCCAATTTGGGCTATTTGTGTTATCAAGGGGGCAACAAATACTTGAGGGGCGATGTACAGCAAAGCCATTCTCCAACCATAACCAAACCAGCCAATTTTTACTTTCAACTCTCTTAAATTTTCTAGAAAATTCCTTAACCTTCCCTTATTAATTACTTAAAAATATCTCAGTTAATTATTTCACTTTTGTTCTTTAAAAATATGTTAAAAATGTGTTTTATGATTTTTCTATTTTATTTAAAAGGGACAGGATAAAGCTTCTTCGGCTGTTTTTATAAACAGTAGTAAGTGTTATAAAACAGTTTTATGGTTACACTTTAACTCAAAAAATTATGGTTAGACATAACATGAAATTTAAAAGAGGGCGATAGATGTTAATCAACCTAAAGAACGAGGCGATGGTCCAGAAAAGGTTGGGAACTACTGGTTTAGAGATGACTTTTTTTATCTGTAAAATTTAGATTTGTGATAGTACAACTTCAAAACATCCCTATATATATTAAATAAGTATTTTGAAATGCTATATTGAAACATAATTGCTTGAATTGCTATAACAATTTTTTTTTCCTAAAACAAAATTTTGTATGGTCCCAAGAGTTTATATGGTAAAGACTGCACTTTTAATCAAGAAAATAAATCTATGAATTCGTAGCAAAACTTTAAGGTATGGGCTGGTAGGCATTCCGTTGGTATTTACAGATGTTAAACTGCACATTTGAAGCCAATATGATTTGAAATGGCTATATTGTCTTTTTGGTGTAAAATTGAACCAATATCATTATTAAATCTGTTTAGTTCACTGGATATAGTTTTTTTTTTCAATTTATCATTTTAAAAACATATATTTCATCAATAAAATTGCGAAATTAGGCTACTATGCACTTTAAATTAGCATAATCTTGTATTTCTATCTAAACTTTTGGGACCATACAAAATTTACTTTTATGAAAAAAAATGTTACAACAAATCAAGCAATTATGTTTCAATTATAGCATTTCAAAATACTTATTTAATATACAGGGATGTTTTGAAATTCTACTGTCACAAATCTGAATTTTACAGCTAAAAATCATAATTGTCTAAACTTTTGGATCGCAGTGTACAAAGTTTTGTTTAAAAAAATCACTGTTTCTGGTTCAGTTTCATTTACTTCTTTAACACAATGTAATTTTTTTAATACTATTGCTAGGTTTTTCCCTTCTTAAAAGTAAATATTTACATACTTATTTTCTTAATATATCCCAATCAACTTACGATACATATATTTACAATGCAACAAGTTGAATGTTGCTCTTTACATAACTAATAGTTCCTCATAAACCATTGCTCACTTTAGGCACCGGTTAAGTAGTTATTAGAATGGATGAAAGTTATTTAAATGTAGCTACCAAATTACAAAGCAGAAAAATTAAGGAATAAATCAATATAGTGTAAAACGTTCTTATTGATATATTCCCATAACATTGATACACAACAGCTTTTAAATTTTGTAGATCTGTAATATTTAAGCCTCTATACTGCATACCGTTGCCATATGGCAACAAGTAACAGAATTCAGTTTGTTCTATTAAAGTAGAGCTCCCTCTCAGCAAATCTGTATTTTTCATCTAATATATTCCATTTTGAAGTTTTAGTTACTGTTACTAATAACCCTCAATGATGACAGAATTAAAATTGTATTCAAAATTAAAGAGTGAAGTTATTAAAAGTTGTAAAATTATGCCTTTGTCAGTATTCAAAGTATAATAATATTTTAGTACCAAATACAAATTAATTGTTCTGAAAATATAATTATAGTTTAAGAGGGTTATTTTAAAATATATTTAGTAGTTTTCTAGTCATTCTTACCAAAATTGGAGTAAAGTTGGTTTTTGTCGTATGGCAAAAATTAAAAAAAAAAAATTAAATTCCAATGCAGATAATTTTTTTCAGTAGTTTTCCCATAATATATGAGTATTAAAGATACAAATATATTTTTTCGGGATGAAAAAAAATGCATTACATGGTTAATTAAAAATAGCTCTATAGTTGAGGTTAAACTAATTTTACCAAAGATAATAGAATAAAAATTATATAAATTGAAAGGTTAATAATGTAGTGATATTTTTATATGAAAAAAAAATTGTATCGTAACTTAAACAATATAAAGAATGAAATATTTATTCCATTTAACTATTAATGACCCTATGCATATTTTTCTTCTAAAACTTGCTAACTTTTCCCGTGGTTATTCTATAAATGTGTTTGGTAGGATATGAGGTTTCCATGAAAATATACTCCAGCAAACACAATTTAAAATATTTTGTCTTTAAAAAGTACTTTTTATAACAACGTGCAAAAAAGTTCACTTTTTTATATCATATTCATTCATAAATCGTTGCGAAAATGACACTTTACGTGCTTGCGTCACAGACAGTGTGCGAAAATTTGGTTTTCGGCACAGTGTGGTAAAGTAAATAAGAATATCTGATTGATTGGTAGAAAAGCAAAATGATGTCATGAATATCTCCATGGAAACTAAATGGTCACGAAACTCAGTTAATTCTATTGGTTCATTACTTTTGCATTTTCTAATCTCTGTGAAAACTTAAAGTATTACAAAAATTATTAAAGGAAATGAAATAAGATAAAAGTAAGAACACAAATTTCACTCCAAACAATACTTTTCTGGAAGAAGATTTGACCAAACTTCCTTAGCTGCTTTGTTAATTTAATCTGGAAGTTGGTCGAACATCATTTCAAATTCATTTTCACCTATGTTCGGTATCACTAATTAATCTAAATACTATTTTGATTCAAAATAGAAAAGTATTTTACAACTTTTCTTTCACTACTTTGCATTTTCGAATATCTCCATGGAAACTAAAGGATGTCATGAAAATCACTCATTGGTAGAAATACTTTTTTGCACGTCATTATAAAAAATATTGTAAGCAAGCACGTTCCAAATAAGACTTTATTAAGCTCGTGTCATAATTTCACTCGCTCGTACCTCGCTCGTGAAATAAAAGCCACTCGCTTAATAAAGTATCATTTTCGGAACTAGTTGCTTAAATAACTATTGTATGCACTAAAAAAAAATCTTTTCTTTCCAGGTACTGAATTACTGAAGCCGGTTTGTCTTTAGAATCTTTGTGGGCTTAACTTCCAGGTGGCTTTACTTCCTCCCCCCCGCTACTTGGAATGGTAGTGTTCAAAGCAAGAATTAATGCCCGAGAAATCTGAATGATTTTTTTTTGTAAAAGTCTAAGTATATTCAATAAAGAAAAATTATCGTTTATTCCTGTATGTTCTGTTTCAATAAATTTCCATCTGACAATAAAACAGAATTTCATGTGTGTGTGGACGTTGTTTTCACAAATGTTTACAAGAGAGAAGAGAAACTGGCATGTTATATTTTATTTTTTAAAATCTATTTTGTAAATACCTATTGCAACTTATGGCAAAAAATTAACACTCTACAAAAATTAGTACAATTTAGCATTGTCTTAAATGAATTTTAAAACAAATATTCAAAAATCTGTTCTTAAACTTTAAAAATTGGTTTTGACAATTTTCAGTATGTTTATGATATTATTGAATTGCTATATCTTTATTATTTTCTAATATTCTTTCTACAATTTTTAAATAGCTTACTATACAAGCAATAAAAAAGTGGCACAAATGATATAATTTTTTTTTAAAAATATCAAATAATAATTTTGTGTGCATATATTTTTATTGCAGTAATATCTATATATTACTACTCGCATTAAAAATTATGTTAGCAAAATTATATTCTTTGTACTACTTTTTATAACTTTCAGTGTAAGTTATTCAAATGTTTTAAAACGAATATTAGAAAACAATAAAGATAAAACAATTCAGCAATATTCACTAGGGGGGCTACTTTTTATATTGGCCAATATTAAAATTTGATATTGCACAACCATTGAGAAAAATATTGTTCAATGTCGTAAATCGACGTCGTGGCAATATTCCTGAGGGGGTCCATTTTTACATTGGCCAATATTGCAATCAATATTGTACAATGTTGTAAATCGACGTCGTGGCAATATTCCCAAGACAGTCCATTTTTACATTGGCCAATATTGCAATCAATATTGTACAATGTTTTTTTGCAACATTGGCCAATATTTCTGTGCTACCTGGGTTGTCAATAAAAAAAATAAAAGGGAAAAAATAAAAAAAGGGTAATTGAAGTAGAAGTGCATAAAACTATTTTTAATCAACTGAATTTAAATTACATTTTGAGAACCTTAAATGTCTCCATTTAAATTGATGTGTTTAATTTTTTTTCTTGCGTTTTTTATGCATTATGAAAAAACGTTTGTCCAATATGATATGAAACTGGTTTGATATGATTGATGATTTTGATACTGGTTTGTCAAAATGTTATATAAAGCGAAATAAAATAATGGTGGATAAATGTAAATATTTAAAGACTTGAAAGTGTCTAGGGGCTGGGGAGCCCAGTCGATTAGGCATTCGCCTAGCATGCGGAAGGTCCCAGGTTCGGGTCCGGGCATCGCCAAAATAACTGCCGGTCTATAAGCGACACGTGCAGCCAAAAATGTCCGACGAATAATACCCCGTGTGGCGGGAGTGCCCGTTAAATATCCTTCAATAATTCTTCGTTAAATATCCTTCAATAATTTTTCGTTACATATCCTTCTCTCCAATACTTTTAGCTTATGAGTTAATTTAAAATCTAACTGAACCTACTGGCCCCATGAAGCTACTTACGAATCTAGCATTTATATTATAATGTATCTAAATTTTAACTAAAATGATTTTTTTATTTAACTCTTAATATAAATGTATTATACCCTATCTCTCTGGCTTAGTGGTCAGCTCTTCTTGATCTTATTCCGTAGACCCGAGATCGTATACGGGTCCAGATAAATTAATTAAAAAATCTCAGATAGTATCCAATTTAATTATGTTATAAAAGTTAAAAATCTATGCTATAAACCAACAATTAAATTTGTTACGTTTTAATATTACTAACCAAATTTAATGTTTTCGTATCAATATTGAAATCAAGGTCACGCTTTAAAGTTTAAAACAAGCGATTTTCATCCCATTCCACTTTTCGAGCACAACACCGGCATTGGGCAGACCAAACAGATCCTCCAGCGCATGCGTTTGAAAAAAACCTACGATTTGGCGGAAAAACCGTTCGCTATTGCCTCGTTTGGCGGTCGCCAAGTTTTTGTTTTAATTGTCGCCGTCTGGACATAGCCATCGAAACAGAATTATCCTTCTACCTACTCAACAGCGTCAACGAAAACATTGACGCACGGTGACTACACCTCAATTGTGACGCACGGTGTTTTAGCTATTAACGCATGCCTTAAATGTCAACGAGAATACTCTGATTCTGTGCGTCTTGCGCTATGGTAACTTCTGAGAGAAAAACCGAATTCATCATTGGAAATTTTCAAATAATCAATTCGAAAGCCAAAAAAGCAATTAAAAATTCCACTCTCGCCAAGTAACCCGGAAAAAAGTTGTCAGAGACAATCGAAAATCCCGACAACTTTTCCTATTTAAAGCCATGTTAATTTGTTGTCGGGTTGCTATTGTCAATAAAAAAAATAAAAGGGAAAAAATAAAAAAAGGGTAATTGAAGTAGAAGTGCATAAAACTATTTTTAATCAACTGAATTTAAATTACATTTTGAGAACCTTAAATGTCTCCATTTAAATTGATGTGTTTAATTTTTTTTCTTGCGTTTTTTATGCATTATGAAAAAACGTTTGTCCAATATGATATGAAACTGGTTTGATATGATTGATGATTTTGATACTGGTTTGTCAAAATGTTATATAAAGCGAAATAAAATAATGGTGGATAAATGTAAATATTTAAAGACTTGAAAGTGTCTAGGGGCTGGGGAGCCCAGTCGATTAGGCATTCGCCTAGCATGCGGAAGGTCCCAGGTTCGGGTCCGGGCATCGCCAAAATAACTGCCGGTCTATAAGCGACACGTGCAGCCAAAAATGTCCGACGAATAATACCCAGTGTGGCGGGAGTGCCCGTTAAATATCCTTCAATAATTCTTCGTTAAATATCCTTCAATAATTTTTCGTTACATATCCTTCTCTCCAATACTTTTAGCTTATGAGTTAATTTAAAATCTAACTGAACCTACTGGCCCCATGAAGCTACTTACGAATCTAGCATTTATATTATAATGTATCTAAATTTTAACTAAAATGATTTTTTTATTTAACTCTTAATATAAATGTATTATACCCTATCTCTCTGGCTTAGTGGTCAGCTCTTCTTGATCTTATTCCGTAGACCCGAGATCGTATACGGGTCCAGATAAATTAATTAAAAAATCTCAGATAGTATCCAATTTAATTATGTTATAAAAGTTAAAAATCTATGCTATAAACCAACAATTAAATTTGTTACGTTTTAATATTACTAACCAAATTTAATGTTTTCGTATCAATATTGAAATCAAGGTCACGCTTTAAAGTTTAAAACAAGCGATTTTCATCCCATTCCACTTTTCGAGCACAACACCGGCATTGGGCAGACCAAACAGATCCTCCAGCGCATGCGTTTGAAAAAAACCTACGATTTGGCGGAAAAACCGTTCGCTATTGCTTCGTTTGGCGGTCGCCAAGTTTTTGTTTTAATTGTCGCCGTCTGGACATAGCCATCGAAACAGAATTATCCTTCTACCTACTTCAACAGAATTTATCAACCAATGATTATGTTCTTCACTTCTAAAAATTGTTTGCTCTGAGTTTACATTTTATTTTAAGCTTTCAAATCAACACCTAACATTCCTAACCATGGTAGAACTTAATTGATGTGATTTACATTTCGCATGCCTCATTAGACACCTTTCTTTAACTATTGCGATTGAGTACAACAACATCTCAGGTCCACATTGACTTACACCATTTCCTCCTGAAATACTCCTTGACTTCTGTACTTTCTTATCGCTTTTTATAATTAATATGTTTTAAATAAAAACGGAATAAGTCAAGCAGGATTTAAACCCCTGTTGATTACTTACACCTAACTCTAAGACGTCACCAGTGTAACATATGTATTATATGTTGTTGTAACTGTAACATTAACTGTGTATTAAGAACTGTAACTTCAACTACAAGAATGTTAGATCTTAAAAACTAAGAACTTAACCATGCTTTAACTAACAATGCTTTATCAAAACTACTTTAATAAAATGCTTAAGATATAAATAATTAGTGCTTTATTAATAAATAGAATGCACAACACAATGAAACATGATGTCAGAAGTAACTAACCTACGTGCAAACCAAAAGTTAGATGCATTGTGATTGATCTTTGTGATCGCAGGAACTTTGTGTTCGTCGTATCGTCTGAAAAACGACCAGTAAATAAGAAAGCATGGACACTTTCCGGCCTCCAGGTGAGATAAAGTTCTCAACAAGTAATAACCTGCCAGAAGCTTGGAAGAAATGGATCCAAAAATTGGACAATTACCTGATAGCATCAGAAAAGAACAAGAAATCCGACTCAGTGAAGATCGCTATAGTTCTTAATCTCCTGGGAGATGAGGGTGTTGAAATATTCAACACTTTCAAGCCTGCTGATGGAAAAAGTAAAGAAAAGTATGATGATGTCATCGAAATGTTCGAGCAGTACTGTGTTCCAGTGCAGAATGTTGTCTTTGAGCGCTTCAAATTTTTCTCATGCAGTCAACAAGAAGGACAACACATCGACAACTATCTCACCGAGCTGAAGACCTTGGCTTCGACATGTGGATTTGAAGGCCAAGAAGAAGGACTTATTCGTGACAGACTGGTCCTTGGAATTCGAGACAAGACCCTACTCGAGCGCCTGCTGAGGGAGCCCAACATCAACTTGCAGAAAGCTGTCGCCTTCCTAAGAGCCGCAGATGCAAGTAAACAGCAACTTGAATCAGTGACTTCTGTCCCGTCTCAAGTACTGGAAGTTAGGAAAAGAAAAGAAAATCCCAAGCCTAACCACAAAGTGAAGACAACTGACGCACCTTTCTCTTGCAAAAGGTGTGGAAAAGAACATCGGAAGATGAACTGTCCAGCTTTTGGAAAGTTGTGTGCTAAGTGTAAGGGTAAAAATCACTTCGCAGCTGTGTGCAAATCAAAGGTTGTTAAGAAAGTGAATCAAATAGAAAATGAAAGCTCTGATACAAGTAATTCGATGTCATTGTATATTGACCAAGTTTCAAAAGAAGTTCATATCAATGAGTGTGCAAGTGAGTGGTCGAAAGAAATTTTTGTTGAAAACAACATAATTGAGTTTAAATTAGACACGGGTGCAGAGGCCAATATCTTGCCTCTTTCTGTATACAATAGTTTAATGTATTTAGATAATACACTTAGCCATACTAATGTAACATTATTATCATATGGTAACTTTAAATTGCAACCCGAAGGAGAGATAACATTAAATTGCAGTGTAAATGAATTTCTTAATGTGCCACTAAAATTTATAATTGTTGATGTTTCTTCTAAACCAATATTAGGTATTCATGCATGCCAAATGTTAAATTTAGTTAGAAAAGTAGATAAAATTTCATTTTCTAGCAAAGAAGAAATCAAAAAAGCTTATGAGGAAGTGTTTACAGGTTTAGGTAAGTTTCCTGGGGAACCATATCACATAGAATTAAAACCTGAAATCAAAGCAGTAATAAATCCTCCTCGACGAGTCCCAATAGCTTTACATGATACCTTAAAAACAACATTAAATGATTTGGAATTTAAGGGAATAGTTAAAAAAGTAAACAAACCTACTGACTGGGTAAACAGTTTAGTGATTGTTGAAAAGCCCAATGGGAGCCTAAGAATTTGTTTAGACCCGAGAAGTCTAAATAAAGCCATAAAAAGAGAACATCACATTATACCTACCGCTGAAGAACTAATAAGTAGGCTAGAAGGAAAACAAGTCTTTAGTGTCTTAGACTTGAAGGATGGATTTTGGCAAATTGCCCTAGATTCGCCAAGTGCAGATTTATGCACATTCAATACCCCATTTGGTCGGTACCAGTTCCTTCGAATGCCATTTGGAATTGCATCTGCTCCTGAGGTGTTCCAAAAGCGTAACTTAAACTTATTTGATGGGATAGAAAATGTGGAAGTGTATTTTGATGATGTTATCGTTACTGGCAAAGATGAGGCTGAGCATGATCAGACTTTAGAGAAAGTTTTGGCAAGGGCAAAAGAGTGTAACATTAAATTCAATCCTGATAAATTTCAATATAAAGTTCCAGAAGTTAGATATGTTGGCCAAATCATATCTAAGGATGGTATTAAAGCTGATCCCCAGCATGTAAGGGCAATCACTGAAATGAAAACTCCAGTTGACAAGGGGGGTGTTAGGAGATTTTTGGGAATGGTAAATTATGTTTCAAAATTTATTCCAAATGTGTCCACTATAACCTCTCCCTTAAGGAGTCTCTTGAAAGATAAAGTAGAATTTAGTTGGCATGCTGAGCATGAACGTGCTTTTAACCACATTAAAAGTTTGTTGAGTTCTTCTACTGTGTTAAGAGTATTTAACAGTACAAAACCAATTATTATACAGTGCGACAGTTCTAAGGATGGAATAGGTGCTTGCCTTATACAGGAAGGTCACCCTGTTTCTTATGCCTCTCGAAGTCTCACAGAGACAGAGCAAAACTATGCTCAAATTGAAAAAGAACTGCTTGCGATTGTATTTTCTGTAGAAAAGTATCACAACTTTGTGTACGGTTTTAAGTTTATTTTTCAAAGCGACCATAAGCCACTAACTAGTATTGTAAATAAACCTATGAGTAATATTTCAACCAGATTGCAACGAATGTTGTTAAAGTTACTGAAATATCAATTTGAGATTGAGTATGTGAAAGGCAGTGAAATGTATCTTGCCGATACACTTAGTAGAGCATATCTTAACGATAAGGTATCTGATGATCCTGAAATGTTAAATGTTGTTCATACTATAAAACAGCTCCCAATGAGTGAGCGTAGGGTTACTCAATTTCAAAATGCTATTAAAGTTGATACTGATTTGAACATTGTGTATGAATACTGTGAAAAAGGTTGGCCTGAGAACATAAACAAAGTACCTGTTAGTGTGAAACAATATTTTAAGTTTAAAAATGACTTGTATATTGAAAATGGCTTATTGTTTAAAGACTCTAAAATTGTTGTACCTTCTTCACTTAGAAATGAAATGTTAGAATTGGTACATGAAGGTCACTTTGGTGTAGAAAAATGTAAAAACAGGGCAAGAGAGATATTTTATTGGCCTGGTATGTCTAAAAATATAGAATCTAGAGTGTTGAAATGTGAGGTATGTCAAAAGTTTCAAAAAGCTAACGTTAAAGAACCTCTTCAGCCCCATAACATTCCTGATCGACCGTTTCAAAAATTAGGTGTAGATATAATGGAATTTAGAAATGTTAATTATTTAGTTATCATTTGTTATTATTCTAAGTGGATAGAAATCGTGAAACTTAACAGCAAGACTGTTACAGAAATTGTTCAACACTTGAAAATCTGTTTTTCTAAATTTGGGGTACCAACACAGGTTGTAAGTGACAATAGTCCATTTAATAGTTTTGAGTTTAAGGCTTTTGCTAAGGAATGGGACTTTGAGTGTTTATACACTAGTCCTCATTACCCAAAAAGTAACGGAATGGCAGAAAAAGCCGTAGGAATTTCAAAAGCTATTCTTAAGAAGGCATTCGAAGACAGAAAAGAATGGGTTGTGGGAATCATGGAGTATCGAAATACTCCAATTTCAGGTTTAAATCTGTCCCCTGCTCAGTTAATGTTTGGTCGTAGATTGAAGACCAAGATCCCCATACACACCAAATTGTTAAATGCTGAGATTTTTAATAATGTAAGTGAAAGGGTTCTTAAAAGACAGGATAAGCAAAAGCAGTACTATGATAAGAATGCCAGTCCATTGAAACCGTTAAGTCCTGGTGACAATGTTTTAGCCTTAAATTTCAGTAATAAAAATTGGGAAACCGCTAAAATTATTTCTAAATGTGACTCAAGGTCCTACATGATTGAAAATCATTTGGGTAATACGGTTCGAAGAAATCGAATACATCTTAGACCGACAAACGTCCCATATCAACCAACGAGTGATGTGAACTTTGATATTCCTGAGGTGCCTAATACAGACTGTCCAATGGCAACAATCCACCCTCACAAATCCAAACCCAAAACAAGATCTGGGAGGATCATTAAAACCCCAAGTTACCTCAATAACTATGTTTGTTCATAATTATGTATCTTCAAAGAGGGGTGTAACATATGTATTATATGTTGTTGTAACTGTAACATTAACTGTGTATTAAGAACTGTAACTTCAACTACAAGAATGTTAGATCTTAAAAACTAAGAACTTAACCATGCTTTAACTAACAATGCTTTATCAAAACTACTTTAATAAAATGCTTAAGATATAAATAATTAGTGCTTTATTAATAAATAGAATGCACAACACAATGAAACAACCAGTGTTCGCAAATCAGATACGAATAGTAATGGATCAAACAACAATGAACCAATTACGCCTTTTACTGGTCTTTCCCTTTCTTCAATTATGCATTTTAACGCTCTCTCCAGCAAGATTTTATCTCACAGTCTGAATAGGCAATTGTATTGTCTCGTTCTGCTCTATATTTCAAAGCACTTGTTCGTAGATACACTTTTGAGATATAGTTTCTTAATGAGCAAGGGAAGTCGATTTTATTTGGTATTTAATCTACTTTTAATATCAAGAGGAACTGTTAAGAAGTTTTTGATGAAGCTACAAACTTGTTAGTGAATTTGTATAGAATACAGTTTGGTGTGATGAAGCCTGATATTAAAAAATACACTTAGTAACTTGGTTAAAACGTCTTATTCGGAAAGTTCTTTTTATGGATCTTATTATTGACCGCTATATTTGAATAAATTTGAGGAGATACAAGTAATTTTATCGGATTCTTGGCCAACCATTCAAAGTGGCATGCAATTAATTCCTTTTCTGATGTCATCGTTGTCTACTTCTATTATTTTAGGGTGACATACCGATCTGAGCAAATCAAAAGTGAAACTTTGTTGAGTCAATAATCTGTGGCGACGATTCAATAACTTTGTTCTTCGTGAAATGCCGTTTTCAGAGAGCTCGAAACTCTTTTGGAAGTTCATGTTAATGGTCTGTCTTGTAAACTTGTGACATGCATATTTTGGGTATTTTGGAGGGATTTTTTCTTTAAAAAAAATCAAACGTCTATCTACAAACCCCCCCCCCCCTCTTTTTCATTCTAAAGTATATTTTTTGGACAATATAAAACGAATAAGATACATTTGCTAAATAAAATATGCATCGCCAGTTGTGACACGTTTCAAGTCAGACTTTTAAAAACTTCAGAAACTTTCCCAGTAAAAAAAAAATGCCATAATTTATGAAGATTTAGAGCAAAAAAATCATAACTAAGTAAGAACAATAGTGGAAAAGGTGTTTTTTTTTAAAGTATTAAAAAATCTTTCGGGACGCAAATTGAACATTTTTCTAATATTATGTAGTATGCACATTTAAATAAAAATGGTAGTACAAGTGATCAATAAAAGAAATAACCCACACTTTACTTTGTTTAGAATATATATTTGCAATTGAACACTACCTGCCAGGTATAAGCTGAATCGCCACCCGTAGTTGAGTACCAAGAAAGCCGTGAAGAGAGGCGAGAGGCCCCCGGAAATATTTGCGCTGGCTGATAGAACGCTCCACCAAGTGCCGAACGAAGTCGGTGAGAACCACTAAAACACCACGAAAAGTTTTTGCATGAACAAACTTTATTATTTCGTTTAAATATTTTTAAAGACATTTAATTACAAGCCAATATCTATTAAAAAAATATTTTTACATTAAAATTTTTTTAGTATTTCAATCAAAAAATCAGTGAAAGAAGTTAACAGTTGTTCTTTAAAAAAAGAATATTCGAAATAAATTTTGGGATTTTTTTGTACAAAATAAAAGCTCTAGTGCGAATAAACCTACTAAAAAAATCAAATCTAGAAAGAGACATGTTGTGGTGCTGCCATCTACTGCTAAACATTCAAAACTGATCGATTTGACGTGGTGCTGTCATCTAACGATTTAAAATTTTAAAAAAAAAAGCATTTTGAAAATAGTCTTCATTAAAAAAAAAATAATGGCTTAATTTAATATTTACTTTAATAACATCCAATTGCTCAAAGCTCTTAGAATTTCAAAAATACATAAATAATGTACTTTGGATTCTCCTTTTCTTTAAACTAACAAATAAGACATTTAACTGTAATACCTATTATTTTCGTTTAACTTTGGCATGATAACTGCTTTACTACTACTAACTCCACCCACCTGCCTGAGTATCTTTGAGCAAGCCGGCCACCCACACCCCTGACCAAATCCATTCAGGAACCACAGCAATGCGAAGGCGGGAACGGAGGCGGAGGTGGCAAACAGAACTGTCACCAGGCCACAGAAGGTGAGGCCTGTGGAGAATAGGAGGCGAGCACTGACTCGATCGGACAAAACACCTCCGAGGAATTTGCTGATGGCGTAAGCTATGTTCTGGCAACTGATGATCAGGCCTGCGAACAAACAATATTTGGGTTGTTAGTATATTATTGGTTGATGTATCTAATTTTTGTAAGGCACTAGATGAGGTAATGAATTAATAATCAGGCTTATATTTGTAAAAAATCTGATGTTGGGATTTTTTGTATTAGTATTTTTTGTGTTATGTTCGATATGTTGGCGTTTTGAGTTGCTAGTGTGACCTGAGCCTTTTGGTGATCAATGACCAATTTGATTGTTGTTTGGAGTTTATTTTCTAATTTCTTATACTGAGAACTATACATCGGGATTTTCAGTATGATTATTGGTTATTAGTGTACTAATATTTTTCTATGAAAACTTAAATAAGGTTTTTAAAAAAAATAAAAATAAAATAAAATAAAAACATTTGCATTTTGCATTTTTTTTTTTAGTTCATTTGTATAGCTCCCTGACACACTAAGAGAATAAACTAAATAGTGATACATAATTTTAAATATTTGAATGTCCAGGAAATAGGAAAAAAGTATAATGTAGCTAGTTTTTATGTATCATAGTTTAAAATATCCGGGGGGGGGGGGGGGGATTTGGTGTTAAAATATTGGTATTTAAAAAAGTTTTAGCATTTTTTAAAATTCAATTGTTTAAGATAAAAATGAAATTAAAAAACTTTTAAAATATTCGAAGTTTTTTTAATATATTGTTTTTATGTATTAATTAACATAACAAACCAGGGAATTTTTAATCAAAAAGCTATAAACAAAAAAAAGTTAATGTTGTACTTAGTCCTCTTAATTTATAATTAAAAATATGGGGAACAGGTTTCGATAATAAATAAAAAGAACATCAGCCTCTTATCCAAAGCATCGAGTTATCCGAAGCGTTTGCTTCATGAGTATTTTGACGGAAACAAACCTCGATTCGGGCGACCTTCAAATTGTCCTTGATAGTTTCCGAACAACATAACAGTCGCTAATAGGCACTATGAAAATAGTTCTTCAACTATTCCTAAATTAAAAAATGGATAATCACAAAGACAATCCTTTCAATCGAATTTAAAAAACTTTATTTTTCAAAATTTCAGCTGCATGCGCCGAGTTTTTTCAACGTTTTGTGATAAAGGCAATATATTCACAAGTTATTTATCAAATTAAGGTTCAATTAATCAAAGAAATTTTTGTATTTTTTTAGCGATTTTTTTTGTGTTGAGGAAATCAATACTATATAATATAGATAAATAAAATTAAATCGGAGTACAATTTTGTGTACTGAAATTAGCATCAGTTTTCAAGCAATACATGTTTGCAATTATGTATGTCTAAATTACAAATCCCTTTTGTACTTAAAGATTGATGTTATAGGAGTGTGCATTCATTTTTACCCAGACGTCTTTCCCTTTACCCTCCCCGATAAAGTAAATGTGTCATGTCACTGACGCTATTTCAATCATCGTTACTACACTACTAATGCATGAAACGTGACCTAGTTCCGCGAGGCCTTTGTTATTATCTCACTCGTGAAAGCTTTTTTCAATTTTCATTTGATTGGAATAAACAGGTAAGTTCGGGATGACAAAAGAAGACTTTTCTTCTATTTCGATACACATGGAGAAAGTGCTTTTGTGAAAAAAATTATTTGTTTTAAATTGAGATAGATATGGATTAATAACAAATAAAACTTTTTAAATCCAAAACTATAATATATTTTGAAATACCTAGTTGAATTTTAAGCATTATTATCTTGTTTAAAAATATAAAGGTATTATAGAGGATAACCAGCAATATGGAATTTGATGATATTTGTGTTAAACAAACGTTCCTAAGCCCGATAGATAGTGTTCATTCTTGTCTTTCTGGTGTTCGAAATTATTAATGGGCGAGGGCATGTTTCAGGTCTTGAGTGGCAATAGAAACGCTGAATGAAAATAAATTCTTTGACAAACCATGATTAGCGAATCAATGTCACGTGGGGACAGAACTCCAATCGAGGATCGAGAAAGAATTTTCATTCAGCATTTCTGTTGCCACTCAATACCTTAAACTTGCTCATTTCATTTATTTTTTGGTAAAATCGTAAAACTATTCTGTTTGTTTAATTTAAATTTATAATTAAAAAATAACAAATCGCATGAAGCACTATCGTAGATTGTAGCCCTCAATTTAAAAAACTAAAAAAACATACCTACCAGCTTGATTTTTATCCAATCCTTCCTCCATGAGTTTCGGAAGAGCCAAGGACACACATTTCCTATTGTAAGCGTAGCACGCGTACCCGACGAAAAGCATTGTAAATACTGTCGTCTGGTAAGTCCGAAGTTTGTCCGCCATTTTTAAAAACTCTTAGTTCGATGCTTCAAAATGAAAGATCTGCAGTCGAACACAGATTGCCTATTATTTATTCCTCGGAACTGCACAAATCTATTTTTCGAATGGTGACCCGGGGATATTACATCACGACCTCAGCTGTGGCGATAAACTAATTTATTTCGCGTTCGCGAAGATTCCCCACTTGTTCTTCATTCGCTCGTGTTCATTCGATTAAAACTTTTCGAGTTTTTCGACTTCTATCTATCTAAGAGTGGAGAAGGGCTTTACGCAATGTTGTTGATATGGTTGGAGATAACAGGATTATAGAGAGAGAAAATAAGTTTTAAGTCTCGTTGTTTTCTTTTTTGCTCTTTGCTTCCGATTATCTTTTGGATTAGTATAAACAGATTGCAGAAAACTTATTATAAGAGAGCAAAGGACTTGAACTCAAAGTGAAACTGAAAGTACGAAGGTACTGATATTCTTTTTAATTATTTAAACTTTAAAGAAAAATTTAAAAACCACACCGCAAACCTGTATCTGCTAACCGAGATTTCAAAAAAGGGGAAAAAATCAATTTTAACGCAGCAAAACAGAGCTTTAACACAACCAAATACGCCTCGTAACTTTGAAAATTTGGTCAAGTGACGAGGTCGACATCGGAACTGGCATCCAATTGGACTTCAAGGGATATTGTACCCTAAAGCCGTCCGGATTTTTTACTCCACAGTTTTACCACAAGCATATATATGTTCCAGTATATTCGGGAAACCTCGTAACTAAGGCGATTTTAATATTAGAATTAATTATTTTTTGCGAACAAATGTTCATCTACCAACCACAATGGGAGTGTTTTTTCACCTCTTATGGTTAATTTTATTGTTCCGAATTTCCAATTTTAGAGTTTGCCGATATTTTGAATTCAGTTATTTACTAATAACCTTTTTTTTAAAATCTTAATTAGCGTCACACTGGAGCTGCAAGTACTGACGGCGGGCCTCATAATTCTAACCCTTCTATTAAATGACGAGGCCGGCATCTTAGCTGGCTTAAAACTGGCTAAAACGGATCTTCATATGCACGACATTCGCATACAATTTAAAGATTACCAATATTTTATATTTGGTCGAATTTTGTGTTAAATTGCAAAATTGTATCTACCTTTTTTTAAATAAATAAATAAATATAGTATATATTTTGGGACCACATAAGGAGTGTTTCGGTTTTAAAGTGATTGTAAGTAACATTATTTAAAGATGGACCAGATGATTTAAATCCTAACAACAGATGACACCACTAGTTCTTTTAGGGCATACTAGCTGTTATACCCAACGTTGCACGGGTAGAGGTGAAAAAATAATTTTATAGTCAATTTAACTATTTTTTCCTTCATTTGAGTTACATAAGATATGAAGATTACCCAGTAATTTTTTTCCATTTAATTACCCATCTTGGATATAGTAATAATTAATATTAATTTCAAAAATACCTTTGATAAGAAGCTCAAATTAAAGAGAATACATATTTAAGTAAAAAAATAATGAGTAAGAATTAAAAATAAGCTACTCCAGCAAACAGCAAACGATTTGCATTTTTTTAATAAGTTTATTTGCTTTTTAATAATCTTATGTTGCTGATACCGTTCGTTATTAAAGTACAAAATCCCGCTACTTATTTTACATTAAAAATTCAAAATTTAAAAATGCTATAAAATTAACAGATAATGTCGTAGTAATTTCCCGAATAAACACATTTTAGCTCATTTGGCGTGTTTGAAAAATTTGGCGAGGAAAATATATAGCTACCATTACACCCATTCAGCCCTGGCGCAAAGACCAACGCACAACCAACCAGATATTTAAAAAAAAAATGCTCTTTTGAGCTTTTTTTGTAATAACTTGGCGAGTTTGCCAAAGTATTTTGCGAAAAAAGGAAGACATAAAACTCAAGTATGCATCTGTAGTGCGACGGAATTCAAAAAACAACATAGTTCACTAAAAGCTCAACTATGTTTTTAAAAAATTCATAGTTAAAATCATATAGACACAATAAAATAATAGAATGGAGACTGGTAGGATTACATCACTTGAAACATATAAATTATTTTTTCAAATTATTAATTTTGTTTCTGAAGGCAATGAACAAATATTAAATAAATTAAACATTTTCAGTTTCAATTGTTTTCTAAAAAGTTTTATTTAAATTTTTCTGCCTGATGGCATCACGAAAGAGAAAAAATGATCGGATTTGAGCGAAAGTGGTGTATTTTTTCCCTTAAAACGTTTGAAAGTTCGAAAACGATAGAAGGAATGGTCCGATTCGAAAAATTCTTAGCCTATGTTTGTTCTGGAGATGAGATGAATTTTTGTGGCAAATTTCGTGACAATCTGTTGCGTGGTTCTTAAGTTTTTGCGTCCTATACAAACAGACAAACAGAAGTCGCCTTTTATGTATATAGATAAACTAAAAAAATTTCTTGAAAGCTTTTAGTTTAGAATCTAGTCACTATATATAGCTCTAGACCAACATTTAGCTACATCGTGTTAAGAGTTAGTAGGATATTTTAATCTATGATATTGATGGTAGGTACACCAAAGTTAACTTACTCCTCCGACGTCCATTTTAGGTACCTTGAGCCCGCGGTTCTAGTTCATGTATTGTCCCTTTCATCTAAACTCAATTCAATACTTAAAAAAACCGTTGGAACTTGTTTTTATTTATTTTTTCTATTTTAGTACTTTTTCTGAATGTTCTATAGAATTTTTTTTGTATATTACGACCATAAAATTTTGAACATTTACCGTAGGAGCATTTTTATTTTTTTCTTCGGTTTCACTACACTACAAGTTTAACTTCTATTTACAACCACTCAACCAATCAAATTTAGAGCGCGCCTTTGTGTATTTTAAAATGTAAACATCTTATACAAATTTTCAGAAAACTTTATGAAAAATAAATGTGTTTTGTAGTTAAGTTCTAATTATTCGGAAAAGGAAAACCAAAAATTATTATTTTGTTGTTTTTAACTTTCTACTATGATGCAAAATTGTGGGGATACTCAAAAACTATTTGCTAAAAGTGTTCCTGTTACTCTCAAAGATGGATTTACTAATCAATGCAGGTAATTCTAAAGATTTGCTTGTGCCACAGAATGTGAATAATTTATTCTTAGTTAAAATTTGATTGCACATTTTGTAGGAAGAGCATACTGTTTTTGACTGTTGAATGGAAGGAAGCGTCTGCTGCTTTAAATAAACAGGTTGGTAAAATTTGTTAATGTATAATGAACAAATTTATTCGTATTTAAGAAAATTTTAGCTGTAATAATTGTATTTTTGACTTTGAAAATCACTTTAATAACTATAAAAGGTGAACCTGTTTAGGGATGCAACGGATATCCGGCCAACATACCGCATCCGGCCATTAGGCTGGATAGTTGGCAGTAGCCGGATAATACAACTATCCGGCAGTACTATCCAGCCTGTTAAAACTTACATTTTCTCAATAACTTGTTTTATTGTTGCAATTGTTAAACTGACTATTTTTTCTTAGTCAACATGTAATTTTTAAATTTTAATACATTTTGTTGGATTGATATTTCACATTATGTTAATAATAAATAAAGCATATTAGATTTGTTTTAAGATACGTAAAAATTATGGTGTAAAAAAAGTAATAGTTCTGCGTTCTTTGATAAAATACGGTTTCGCTTTTTTTCGTAAATGAGTCCAGCTTCTGAAAACAGTCACGCACTGTATATGCTGCTAGCTGGTGAAGAAAGGTACTTGTTCACTAGTTTTGCTAAGATTGGGAAGTTAGTGGCATTGATTTTCCACAATGAGAATGGACAGACTTTTCTGTCAACGGCAGGTTTAGAAAGATATTCCTTTCACTTCTTGGGTGGTAATTAAGAACACCACTTTTATGAATGTGATTGTTTCTAAATGTAATAAATATGTGGATTTATTGTAAGTAGGGGAGATGTGGCTTGAATGGGACAAGTTCTGACACTGGCCATAAATCTTTAATTATAAGTGGTTTTGGTTTCAGATTCAGACAGTAGAAGTAGAAGAGGCTAGTGGTTATGCCATTTTATCCAAAGTAAAACTGCTATGATTGCAAAAGTGTTCACGCTATGTCGCATTGTAAAATACTTTTGAAGCCAAAAAGAGCCGGATATTCGGCCCAAAGGTAGGCCGGATATTCGGTATCCGGTATCCGGCCAAAATGGTATCCGTTGCATCACTAAACCTGTTATACTTTACTTAAGAATTTGAATTGAAGTCAAAACGGAATGGAAATAGGGTGCAGCTATGATATAATGGCTGGTCTGTGTACAGGCGAGTTGGAAATTTAACATAGGTTTACTATGCCTATCTAATTGCATAAATAGGGAGTGGAATGTCTACCATTTGAGCATTTTCGTTGCTGGCAACATAATGCAAATCGAGACCGATCATTATATTAAAGCATTTTGGGGAGAAGTTGTGTTATAAGGGCTGATACTTTCATTGGTGACATTTGGGAATGGTAAAGAACTATTGTAGGGTTGTCTTACCCATCACTTTGCATTGAACAGCCGTGGTCACTAAGTAAGAATGTTTAGCTTACTTCTGCAGTTTGCAACCATGAAGAAAATCAACACCAGGCTGTACACAGCTGAAAGTAAGAAGGGTTAACAGGGTTGAAAGGGATTAGAATTAAAAGCGTTCGAAATTAATTGTTTTTGCAGGATACAATGCAACTGAAATTCGTCAATAAATTTCTAGTACCTGCAGTTTTTATAATTTCTTCAGATAATAATCTTTGAGAAAAAGGTATATTAAAGATTTTTTTAATGCTAAATGGCCGTTTGGGGTTTTAATTGCACAATTTTAATTTGAAAAGAAAAAGGCAATATTTAAATCTGATCTATCTTGTTCTGCTTCTAATCCTAGTTCCCATTCCACATGAAATTTTCACACTAAGAAAAAACGAACCGCAATTAATCCACTTTAACTACAATTTTGTTTAGAGGACTCTCATATTTTAATTTATTTGGAATGCTTTTTGTAGGAGAAAATTAGAAGATGCAAAATTTATTATTTTATAGTATTTTAGTTGGTAGTTTTTCTAAAATTCAGTGATAACGAAGTATTTTAAATCTTTTTAGGAACTTCTTATTTCTTTGACGGACAGCAATGATCCTTTTTTCCTGTACCACCTTCATCTTTCAGAAGAAGACTTTCAAGTGTTTGTATTAACTTTCGTTAAGGTTATTTATTATTAAATCAAGTTTTTAAAATCATAAAAGAAAAAAAGAATGAATCAATATAAGGGTAGCTAATTTTGTTTACTTAGAACAGCACTTTAAATGTTTGAGGTTCAAGTTTCTAATTTGTGTTTTTTTTTGTCTAGTCTAAAATCTAGTCAAGGTCTTCTGGTGGATTTTACTGCTTTTCCACAGAAATTCATTGATCTTATTGAAATTTCTGTAGCTGAAGAAGATAAGGCATCCCCTAAGTAACTATATATCTATGCTTTGTTTTTTAACACATTAATTGCACTTATTGTAGATTCTATTTATTGATAAAGAAAACGTTTCAAATTGTTGTTAAACGGCACAGGTCCAAAGTAGGTAAGGAAATAGATAATGCTTTGACTCTAAAAAAATTATAAATGCTTATATTTAACCTAGTATAAGACTATCGTAGAATTGACATAGATTAAAAGCCATTTTAATGTGAGTGACCATCCTTTTTTGTCAACAAAAGTTTAAATTACTGAAGAGAAAAAACATATAAATAGATTTACTGAGCTAAGCTTCTATATTTCGATCTTTTAATTTATCTGAATTTATTTTGACTACATTTCCACTATTTTTTTTAAAGTATAAATTACAACTGAGCTAATAAGTGATTTTTGTTCTTCCTAGGTTTCTTTTGATTTTCAATACCAGCGAAAGAGCTGGAAGTATTTCTCCAACTTCTCAGCTGGATGTGGTAGAAACTAACCCTTTCAAACATTTGATCCATCTGACCCTGAAATTTATTGCTGCCACTGATTCTTCTGTCAAACAATATTTAGCTGTTACCCTTAAAAAATTAAAAGTAAGTTTTGCTAATTTTGTTAAGTTAACTTATAATAAAAGTTATATGTTGCAGACAGACATTTTGATTGTCTTTTCCTAAAACTCAAAAATATGCATGTGCTTTAGTTTTCATGACAAGGAAAATGGTTATGATGCACGAATTATATTTTATTCATATTTGTATTCATTTCATTATTGTCAGAAACGGTTGTTTTCCCATGTTCCTGTTACTGTTTTATTACAAGTAATCATGAATTCTTCTTGAAGTGATCTTGTTGGGCTTATCATAATAGTCAGTATAATTTTCAGATGTGAGTTTATAATAGGGATAGACCGATGGCGAATTTCGGCCGATGGGCTGTTGCCGATTGTTTACCGATTGTTCAAAAGTTACATCGGCCGATGGGCCGATGTTTTCCGCCTTCCATCGGCCGATGCCGATGGAGAAAACAGAAATTCCAGGGATCCGAAAGTCGCGGAACTCCGAGGATCCGAAAGTCGCGAAACTACAGCGATCCAAAAGTCGCAAAACTACGGCGATCCGAAAGTTTCCAAACTACGGACATCCGAAAGTCGCGGAACTCCGGAGATCCGAAAGTCACGGAACTCCGGAGATCCGAAAGTCGCGGAACTACGGCAATCCGACAGTCGCGAAACTACGGCGATCCGAAAGTCGCGAATCTACGGCGATCCGAAAGTCGCGAAACTACGGCGATCTGAAAGTCGCAAAAATCCGGGGATCCGAAAGTCGCTAAACTGCAGGGATCCGTAAGTATCGAAACTACGGCGATCAAGTCGCAAAACTCCGGGGTTCCGAAAATCGCGAAACTACGGGGATCCGGAAGTCGCGAAACTACGCCGATCCGAAAGTCGCGAAACTACGCCGTTCAAGTCGCAAAACTACGGCGATCAAGTCGCGAATTTTCGACGATATGGATTTAAAAAAGAAAAAAAAACATCGGCTTACATCGGTTGGCCGATGTTTTTTTAGGCCGATGGCCGATTGTGTTCACTAAATTACCATCGGCCGCCGATGGTAAAGTTTTCAAACAATCGGCGCCGATGCATCAGCCAGGCCGATGCATCGGTCTATCCTTAGTTTATAAATGATTTTATTTTACTATGACTTTCTTTTAATTATTTAAAAACACTGTTATTGGTAGCTATTTTATTTGTTATTGTATATTTTCAAGCCAAATCTAATGATTGTGTCGTTATAACTTAAAATCTTATTCCAGCTGTGTGATTTTTCAACCTTTCTTTACTTGAGACGAAAAATGAAGAAAAAATATACGACCAGTATTATTTATGTCATGTTACAACTACTTTCAGGGGCTGGGGAGCCCAGTCGGTTAGGCATTCGCCTAGTATGCGGAAGGTCCCAGGTTTAGGTCTGGCAGCCAAAACGGCCTGTGCAGCCAAAAATGTCTGAATAATACCCTTGTGGAAGAAGTGCACGTTAAATATTTTGCAATGTCCTAACGCTGCATACAATGTCGCTCTTAACCGTTGTGTTGGGTGCCTACTCAAGTGTCGGCTCATCACTTGACTGTGGTTCTAAAATACGACGCCCGTTGCCAATAGCCCTAGTGTAGCTCTTGTGCGATGATAAAACAAACTAAAACAACTACTTTCAGGAAGAGAAGCAGCACTTGGAGAGCCAGTTGCTTCACCTCGAACAGGACTCTCGTAGCCTAACACTACGTACAATGTCGCTCGTAACAGTTGTGTTGGGTGCCTACTCAAGTGACGGCTCATCACTTGACTGTGGTTCTAAAATACGACGCCCGTTGCCAATAGCCCTAGTGTAGCTCTTGTGTGATGATAAAACAAACTAAAACAACTACTTTCAGGAAGAGAAGCAGCACTTGGAGAGCCAGTTGCTTCACCTCGAACAGGACTCTCGTAGCCTAACACTACGTACAATGTCACTCGTAACAGTTGTGTTGGGTGCCTACTCAAGTGACGGCTCGTCACTTTGCCGTGGTTCTAAAATACAACGCCCGTCGCCAATAGCCCTAGTGTAGCTCTTGTGCGACGATAATTCAAACTTAAACTAAAACAACTAACTACTTTCAGGAAGAGAAACAGCACTTGGAGAGCCAGTTGCTTCACCTGGAGCAGGAATCTCGTAGCCGTCTCTCCTCCAGCCATGCCTCTCTGGAGCAGAAGACACAAGAACTGGAGAAGCTGAAGAATGACCTCAGTGTACAGCTAACCTTGAGAGAGACAAAGCATGCCAGGGAACTGCAGGACGAGAGGGACAGGTTGCTCAATGTAAACTATCTTTCATTGATTTCTTTTCATAAAAAAACTGATTGCTAAAGTTTGGTGTAGTATCTATAATAATTAAAAAAGTCTGTGTGTATGTCTGGAGATCGTGAAAGACCTACTTATACTACCCTCAGAAATTCAAAATTTTTAGGATGGATTCCTTTTAATACCTATGTGTGCACCTGAGGCTTAGTTTATTTTACAGTAATGCATTTTCATTTTGAAATTTTAAGGTAATATAAGTAACAGGATTTTATTCTGAGATATTTTATTATATATAGATTTTGATATTATTTTTGTCCGTGCGAAGAATGGGTATTTATTTGCTAGTCCTGTTATAAGCAAGATGGCAGGTTTTAAAAAGTTGTTCAATGTATTATTGTTAGGTTGCTGAAGGTTAGACATTGTGATTTTGAATTTGATGAATAACAATTGTTAGATATATGAAGGATGTGGTTGCTTAACTTACATTTTGCAAAGCATAACTGAGATATAGGATCGGCCCCAATTATTTTCGTCTATGTCCAATTGAATTTAAAATTATCAAAAGTTAGCAATGAAAAAACCGAACCCTATCTTAGTTCTACGATACTTTGGATAATGCAAGTTTTACAACTACATCCTTTATATAAAACGTATTATTAACAAAAATTCTTGAAAAAAAAAACAAATAAGTTGTTATATAAAAAATAATCTTTATTTTTTTTATAATATAAGACCCAAAAAAACATCAACAAAATAATTTAAAAATGCAGAAGTGTAAAAATAAATGGATATTAGATGATCAGGATTGAAATATAAATATTTTGTTACCACACATAGGTGGTAAACTGAAAAAAAACCTCAAGAAAAACCAGATTTATTAAGTTTGACTCGTAATTGATTACTTGTATTAATTTCATGATATGATTTCTGTCAGAATAAATAAACTGGTTACCTCTATCAGAATGAGTGTCCGCATTATAAGGTTCTTGGCATGGTTCTAGTGGAATTTTAAAGTATATGTTTTGCAGATTTTAAGCATTTGATTCACTATGAAAATGTAATTCTGTTGTTTTACTCATGAGGTGCTAATTTATTTTTTAGAAACAAAGAGAACTAGAAATCAGGTATGAAAATGAAAAGAAGGAAAAAGAGCATAATTATCACAAAGAGCTCCAGCAACTTGAAAAGCGAGTTTCATGTTTAGATAAACTAAATAAGGTATTATTACTTATAAAATTTTATATTTTATATTATATTTTAATTAATTTGCAAAATCCAAATGAAAATTATGTGTGTTCAATTTACTAATTTTTTTGTAGTAATTTAAATAGTAATCAAAAGAATTCCCCATCACTTAGATAAAAAAAATCAAAATAATAAACAATCCTCACTATTAAGAACTATAAATGACTTGAGGGTTATTTAAAAAACTTTTCTTGGTTGTAAACTGCAGTAGTGTTGCAAGGTTGTTTTATCAATGTTATATGTAGAGTAAAAGAAAAGTTATAATGCTGTCCACTTTTTATCTATGGAACCTTTAAATAAAATATGGAAATTATAAGTAGACCTTTTAGTTCTGTCTTAATTCCTTAGAGAATGTTCTTAATTCTATTCCATTTGGGTTTTTTTCCCTTTAAAATTATGCACTCATTTTTCAAAAGGACTATTGTTAGTCCAGACATTATAATTAAAATGTTTACATTTTTGTACAAATCACATTTTTGCCTAAATCTCCCCACTAAAATTTAAAACTTATTTAATATTTATCACATTCCTAGTTTATAAATTTTAAAATGTTAGCTGTTTTTAGTACTGTAGTTTTTTACTTAATCTTGCATCACTATTATTCTAGGAATTAGAAGACCAGAATCATAAAAGAGACTCCACTATACAAGAACTGAAGTCTTGTTTGTCATCTTTGAAAGACGAAATGCGTCACAATAAGCAAGCCGTACAGGACCATAAGGAGAAAATTCAGGAACTGCAGTCAGAATTGAAGCAAAAGTTGTCTGAGATATCCCTGCAAAAAGAGAGAATCAAAGAATTGGATAATAATAATGCATATCTGAAGTCAATATTAGGGAAGTTGCAGGAACAATACGAAAATAATTATGGTCATGAGGTAAGAATTAATTGGTTAAACTAAGGTTAAAAAATTTGGTGCCTGATATTTCCTGGGTATGTTATAAATTCCAATCAAATGTTAAGATGGGGAAATGCGAATTTTTAAATTGATTTGTAAACAATAGTCCTTTCTGAAACAAGTTGAATGGTTTCATTTATGCTTGTAAAAATTTTATTAAATTAGTCAGTAACTTTAATGTAAGATAAAAGATATGCATCACTTCCGGGAAAATACCTGCAACCCTCTATTTATATGGATTATGAGGTCAGGCGTGGCTTTCTTGTCCATTGACATACAATTTCTTACCAACTTCTGTGTGATACACCTGTTGAAACTACAAAATGGATTTTAAATAATCTCAGATCGAATAAAGTACTTTTTGGCACAAAGTGGTATTTTAAATTCCAGTTATTTTCAGTAAACTTTGTAAATTTCCTATGATGATTTTGCTATTATTCCGTCTTTTCGATACAAGTTCCCATTTCAATTCAAGTATATTTTCCTATTGACTTCCAGTTGCTTATTTAGTTTTTCCATTCATTTAACAGTCATAGTCATGTAGCATATTTATAATATTTCTTTGAAAAATTTTCAGATATGCATATTGTTTTAAAAGTGGGTTTGTGTTTTTTTTTACATGACTGACATTACAAGTAGCTTTTTAAAAGAGAGTTCTATTTCTTGGACAAACAAATTCTGTTATAAAAGGGAACCCTTGTTCCCTTGCATACCAAAATTTGTTTGTCTAAGAAATTGAAAATTATTTATATATTCTAGCAATATTATATAATAACTAAATCTTAGAAGTGATTTTACAGCCAAAAAGAATAAATATAGTAAATTATGCTGATGTTTTACATTATTGTTTTATTCATATTTTATAAGATTAAAAATTGGACGGTCCTTTTTGATAATTTTCTTTTGCTTTAAAGTATCCCTCGATTCTTCATTATCAATGCTTTATTTCTGGAACTTTGCATAACTTTTTGCATAATATAGAAAATGTAACACACGAGTTTCGCATTACTATACAGATTAAAATGAATATTAAATTCAATTAAGTATTTAAATAGTCAAGTAGGAGGATGTGAAAGTTATGTGTGAAGGTCTTAGAAAAATCAGTTTGATATGGGATATAGTTCAGAAAACTTGAACATAAAGTCTAGCTACACTGTACAATATAACTTTGTAAGGTCAAAACTTGTTCCTAAAAGTAAGTTGACATCAATTAATTACAAGTGGCTGTTTTTCCCAAACAAGAAAACTTGCAAAATATCCTGTATTACCTTCATCAATTTAGTTAGATATGTGTTATTTTGTACTGTGTATTATTAATGTGTTTCTTTCTTCTCTCGATTCCAACATTTTTTCAACAGCTATACAAAATTTGTATATCAACCTAACAGCAGATTAAAGGTTCAGCTAGTTTGTTCCATTTATCAGTACCCAATGTTTTTTAAACATAGACTCCCTGATAATTGACAACATGTTAGTAAACTGTTGCACTTATTGATGGCTAAAAGACTGTTCACTGGATCCCAAAATTTATCTCTTTTTTAACCTTTGTTCCCTAAAGTTCCTGTTTTTTTTTTGGTATTTCATGTATAACTTAATTTTGTAGTTAAATTATATATCATTATAGTTTTATTGAGATAATTATTTAAATAAAAAAATTTAAAATCTAATTTCTACTGGTCTTTAACAGAGCATATTATTAAATGTTTTATTTTCTTCTGTGTAAAGTGTAATTTGCTTCTTTTAAGCATGTGACCTAATGCATTTCCTAAAGATAAAAAACCCCTCTGTCTTTCTGCATAATAAAAATGAAGAATACATAAGTGAATAAATATACATTGAATTTTTTTTTATGCAGAGCTTTTTTTATTAGCTGGTTTAAACAGATTAAAGTTATATTAAAAAACTTATGTGAAATTAATCTTCTGGAAATGCATTTTTTTATAACTTTATACTTATTATTTGATAATTAACACAATTGTAAACCTTATTTCAGAAAGCCCTTGAGTCACAGTTAGAGAACCTGCAAAAAGATTATAAAGAGAGTAAAAAATTTATAAAAAGTCAAGAAGTAGATATTAATAAAGGACGTGAAATTATTTCAAAGTTACAAAGAGAGGTTCAAGTTAGCCATGAAGAGGTGGGATTGTTTTTTCTTAAATAATACTTATTGTTCTATTATGGATGTATGATTAAGCCTTATCTTAGTGCTACTGTTTTATGTAATTAATTATTTTTATTTTACTACTACCATTGCTACAGTTTTATTTTATTTGAAAATTTTATTATTAACCTGTGTGCAAAGATAAAAAATCAAGTTAATCACAATCATAAGCAAATTTTTTATATCTGAGATTTACCTGGTCAGTCCTTTTGATTTTTAGCAATTGGTAGTCCATAAAATTTTAGATGATAGATCCCCACCCTTTATTTTGATTATGTTACCAATTTGATTATAAAATTATACCAATTCAATTATAAATCAATTATTAAAATTGAGCAAGCCAAAATTTTTAGATCAAATATGTTTTATTTTTATGTCTTACAATTTTTTTTATATAAATAAATTTAAATATAACCATTGCATGGTGTAATTTTTTGATAAACTTACTTAGTTTTTAAGATCCTGAAATTTTGTAAGAAGGTGAAAATGATTAAATAAATCAGAATTACTGTTATAAACTTACCTGTAACAATCAAATATTGAATTTTTCTTCCTTGTACTAATAATTCTAGGATATATTTTTTAATTCACTGAATTTCGATTCTCATTTTTAATTTGTTTTGTTTTAATCTGCTTTAGGTTAAAAACATGCAATCACATATGGCACAACTGCAACAAATAATTTCAAACAAAGATAAGACAATTAGGTTATTGCAAAAAGAGCTCAAAGACTCTAAGCAAAACTTAGAAGAAAAAAATTATGAGGTAAGTTTTTCAATTTATTTTCAAATTGCTAAACTTTTATGTACGAATCATACTTGGCGCAGTTGCATTCCACTAACATTATTTTTATTCCTTGTACCATAATGTACTACCTTGATCAAAAAGTTCCCAGAATAACCACCGTTAAGCGCTCCCATTGTTTCGATTCGAGTTTTGCTTTTTTTGTTAAGTTGGTACATCTGTTGTTAATATTCCCTCCAAATCTTAGCATCATGGCTTGACATTTGCAAAAGCTACGTAGCCAAGAGTGCATCTATCTCTATGTGTGTCAGCGATTTTTTAGAAATGGATTTAAATTTCAACAACGAACTTGTATCAAATTTTGCGGACGTATCCATAGGCAATGTTCAAGAGTTCCGCTATCTCTCTGAGGGTTAATTTGCGGTTACTGACCAGCATTTCTTTTTTTTATTAATAATGTTTTCATCGGTGTTCGTTGTCAATGGTCTGAAACTGCTTCCATCATCTTTTTCGATTGACTCACGACCACTTTTGAACCGCTCGTGCTACTGGTGAACGACCGTTTTCTTCAGAGAATCATTGCCAAAACACTTTTCTAACATTTTCAACGTTTGCGCGCAATTATATCCATTTTTTACGTAAAATTTGATACAAGTTCGTGAGTCAATCGAAGATGATGAACGCATTTGCAGACCGAAAACATTGATAAAATAAAAGAAATGTTGATCTATAACCACAAATTAACCATCAGAGGGATAGCGGAAGACTTGAACTTGCCTATGGAACTGTCCTCATAATTTTATACAAGTTGGTTGTTGCAAATTTAAATCCATTTATAAAATTTTTAAAAAATCGCCAAACACGTAGAGATAGATGCACTCATGGCTACGTTACTTTTGCAAATATCAAGCTATGACGCTAAGATTTGGAGGGAATATCAACAACATATGTACCAACTTAACAAAAAAAGCAAAACTCAAATCGAAACAATAGGAGCTCTTCAGGGTGGTAATTCCGGGAACTTTTTGATCAAGGTAGTATGATGTTCAAAATTCATGTGTAAAAAAAATGATTGGATTTTACCAATTTTTTTCAGATTAAACGTATGTCAGATTCTTATACTTCATTGCAAGAGCATAATGACTCCTTAAACCAAGATATTAAATCCAAATATGATGGTACAGTATCTTAGTTTTAAATTGTATTTAATTTTGTTTATGAAATATGCATTTTAATCTTATTATATCTTTTTGGTTTTTTTATGTATTTTTAATTTATATATAATTTCATTCAAGTAGTCAGCACTTATTAATATTTAAATTTTTTTTTATGAGTGTAAAGAATTTATTTGACCTACTACAACTTGATATTTTACATGCATATTCTCAAAAATTAAAACATCAAGTCAAGTTTTGATAAATACACTATTGGATACCAAATTTTGAAAATTAGAAAATTTCAAAATTTGGAATTTGAAATTTAGTTTTTTAGAGCGATGTGTTTTAAACTTTAAAAGCAATTTTTTTTTAAAGAAGCAAATGAAATTTCCAAAAAACTCGATTTCTGTAAGTATTTTTTTTTCATATGCAGAACAATTTCACTTAACATGCAACAAAAAAAAATTAAATAAATTTGTTCATTAGATTTTTTATTAAAAATTATCAAACTCAAACAGAGAAGCAGCTGCCCTTAGTCGTTTTCCAAGGGGCCTGGCTTATGCTTGTTTGGCATAAGTTACAACAACAGGAGAAGACAACAAAGAAAAAACTTTCTTTGACCACAACCAGAGTTTTCCCTTCTATCAAAGTGGCATTGGAGTCGTCCCATCAATTAGGACTGTCACAAAACCCGATTCTTCCTCTCCCCTAAGATTGCTAGTTTTCACTAACCATTGTATTGGCCAAAGAACTCACAAATATTACAGGGTTCCCACGGGTCCTTGATAGTCCTTACGAAGTCTTTGATTTATATTTTCAATTTCAAGGACCCTTTAATACCTCTTGATTTTTACAAAATATGATTGAAAAGTCCTTGATTTTTGTAAAAAGTACCCCTTGGTACTCCATGATTTTGACAAACTATAATTGAAAAGTTCTTAAATTTTTTAGTTCAGGACCATCAAGTTTTGAGAAGTCATTTCTTAAAACATTGCTAAAGTTGGCTCTAAATGACGCACATAGCACTTCCGCATTTGGTACAAAACTTTGCTTACATTACGTATAACCACTTATATTTTTGCCAAATACTTCTGTGTTTTCCTCTGATATAGTTGCCATAACACCTTTCCTCGGCGGTATTTTGAATGATATTTTATTTTAATGTTTAGTCAATTTGTTATAAATAATAATCGCTTGTCTAACTGTAACTGTGTTTTGTATATGTACTTCAACTTTAACTGTTTAATAAAGACTGCTCAACATGGTAGCGCGCTGTGGTTACGATCCAAGGAAACATTCGTAAAATTACTTGAAATAAGGTACTAAAGTTTTTAACAAACAGCTAAAAGTAATAAAAAATGGAGACTAACAGTCTAGATAAGTTAGTTGGAATCGAAAATTGGACTCGCTGGAAGTGGATGGCTGAAGGTCTGCTTATGGAAAAAGAAGTGGCTTTCGAGGTGTGTTCCGGAGAAGTAGTCAAACCGGAGCCGGTCCCCGATGGTGCTACTGAAGATGACCGTAAGAAATACAGCGTTGAATTGGCCAAATACGAGAAAGGAAACAGAGCAGCGAGAGGAATATTTTCTCGAATATTGGACTCGAGCATCTGTGATCTAGTTTCGATGTGCAAAACAGCCCGTGAAATATGGCAGAAACTCCATGATCTTTTTGAACAGAGCAGTAGACAAGCCCAGTATGCAGTCCAGTTGCAGTTTTCTTCATTCGTTCGTGATCCAAGTGACACAATGGCCGTACATATCGCGAAGTTGGAGCGTCTAGTATCACGGATGAGTGATTTAGACATAAAGCCAAATGACTTTGTAGTAATGTGTAAACTCTTGGAAACATTATCGAGTGATTTTGAGCCTCTAAAAATGGCCTGGGGCACGAGAACAGAAGAAACACAAACGCTAGCTGATCTCAAGCGACTTTTGGTTTCTGAAGAACAACGAAAAACGTCGAGTGATGTCAAAGAGACTGATCAGGTTGCTATGGTAACCAGAACTGGATTTAACAAGAATAGCTTTCCAAATCAAGGTCACCGTAAAAATGTGCCAAATAATCGAAATAAGAAGAGCTATAAATGTTATCATTGTGGTCTGAAAGGACATGTGAAAAAGAACTGTAGATTCTTGAACGGTTATGGTCCTCGCCAAATCCAAAGTAGTGATCATACAGATAATAACAGATCTAATCAGTGCAGAAATGAAACTGCTGCTATTACTTTTGTTATTGGTGAACTTGACAGGAATTACTTTCTGTTAGATTCTGGTGCCTCTTCACACATGAGCAGTAGAAAAGAATGGTTTACTGATCTTCAACCATTTACTGGGACAGTTGGTTGTGCTTCTAAGACAGAAAGACTACGAATTGAAGGTATAGGTACAATAACAGGAACTGTTGATCAAAGAAAAGTCATTCTGACAGATGTACTTTTTATTCCAGAACTAAATGGTGAATTAATTTCTGTGAACAATATACAAAGTGCTGGGTATACTGTTACTTTTACACAAAACAAAGCTATTGTAGAAAAAGGTGATGAAAAGTTTGTGATTGCAAGTCTCAACAGTAAAGGACAGTATGTTAGTGACTTTATTCCCATGACCAATAGTGTCCACGTTGCTGAACTTGATGCCATACTGTGGCATCGACGCATGGGACATTCATCGAATCAGGTTCTACAAGGACTGGGTCTTCCTATTTCGAAAGATTTTTGTGAAGAATGCGTCGTTTCAAAACAAGCAAATGAACCTATGGGGAAGGGTCCTCGACAACGAGAGACAGCTGCAATGAAAATGGTGCACACAGATATTTGTGGCCCCATTGATCCTCCTACCAGTAAAGGTGAAAAATATTTCGTAACGATCATTGATGATTATTCGAGATTCTGTGAAGTTCATCTCCTGAAACATAAAAATGATGTTGCTGAGGTGCTTGATTTCTTCTTTAAGCAGAATCCAGGTGTCACTAAAATAAGGTGTGACAATGCTAAAGAATATGTTGGTGGTGAGCTGGTCAACTGCTGCAAGAAAGCTGGTGTTTTGATTGATCCTGCTCCACCATATACTGCACCGTTAAACGGAGTTGCTGAAAGAGCAAACAAATACATCTTGGAAAAAGCTCGCGCTTTAATATTTGAAGCCAATCTTAGCAAGAAATTTTGGGGTTATGCAGTGCAAACTGCTGCATACTTGAAGAACAGAATGCCAAGTCAGAGTATTGAAAACCGTGTTCCTTATGAGTTGAAGTATGAAAAGAAACCTGATCTTGATGTTATCAAAGTATTCGGTTGTGATGCTTACATGAGAATTCCTGACTGTCAGAGAAAGAAACTGGACCCAAAGTCTAAAAAGATGATCTTCGTGGGTTATGCAAGCATGGGTTACCGACTGATGGATCCTTCGACAAACCGTGTTGTGGTTTCTCGCAATGTGAAATTCAACGAGGAAAAGAAGCTTAAAGATACAGTAGTGTCTGACACATCGCACAATAATACTGAAGTAACTGTCACAGATACACCACATGACAACAACTTTGAAGATGGTGCTTCACTACCTGAAAACAACTCGGAAGATGCTGATCAACAACCTGATGACAATTTGGAAGATGGTTCCTCACCAGAAGATGACAATGGTTCTTCACCAGAAGAGGACGGTGAAGATGCTGGTCCTCCACCAGAAGCAGATGACAACAGAAGGCCAAAGAGAGATGTGAAGCTACCTGCAAAGCTACATGACTATCATCTATACCAAGCCTTTCCTGTGAATTTAGTCCCTGAATCATTTGAGGACTTTGAAAAATTGTCATCTAAAGAGCAAGTGCCTTGGAGAAAGGCTATGAATCAAGAAATGGAATCGTTGAAGAAAAACAAGGTGTGGGAACTTGTCGATCTGCCAAATGGAGAAAATGCATTGTCATGCAAGTGGGTGCTGCGTATCAAACGAGACGACATCTACAAGGCAAGATTAGTGGTTCGTGGGTATGAGCAGAAGTTTGGTGTTGATTATTTTGAAACCTTTGCTCCAGTTGTAGGGACGTCATCGCTTCGACTTGTTCTAGCAATCGCTCTTCAGAAAGAAATGAAAATCTTTGCTCTTGACGTAAAAACTGCATTCTTAAATGGTGAACTCGAAGAAACCATATTCATGGAGCAACCTCCAGGATATGATGATGGGAGTGGTCGAGTGTGCAAGCTGCTTAAAAGTCTTTATGGCTTAAAGCAAGCTCCGAGGCAGTGGTTTAAGAAGTTTACCGATTTTGTGTTTCATTTAAATTTTCATCAAAGTGATACTGAGCCATGTATATTTGTGAGAAGATATGTAAACAGTGAAATTCTTGTAGTTTTATATGTTGACGATATTTTGATTGCAGGTTCTAATGAAAATGAGGTACAAATTGTAATTCATCTCCTGAGAAAAGAATTTGAAATGTCAAAATCTGAAGTTGCCAATGAGTTCCTTGGAATTAATTTAGAATTTGTTAATGATAAGTTATACTTAAGTCAAAAATCTTATGTGCAAAAAGTTTTGGATACATTTAATATGTCAGAGTGTAAACATAGTGACACTCCATTGGTTCCCAAGGCAACATCTTCAGATTTTGTCAATGGTGAAAAGTTTCATGGACCCTATCGTGAGTTAGTTGGTGCATTATTATATTTATCAGTGACAACCAGACCAGATATTCTTTACTCAGTGAATGTTTTAAGCCAATTGCAGGAGCAGCCCACTGAAGCTGCTTGGGCTGGTCTGAAGAGAGTTCTACGTTACCTGAAGGGGACACTAGAACTAAAATTGTTATTTGATAAATCAGAGGTTGGAGAAAATGTACTTAATTGTTACGTCGATGCAGATTGGGCATCCAGTTCACTGGATAGGAAGAGTATTTCTGGTATAATAATCATGTTTAACAAATGTCCTATAATTTGGTCAGTTAGAAAACAGACCTCTATAGCACTTTCTTCAACTGAAGCAGAAATTCTGGCCTTAGCAAAAGCTACCCAGGATTTGATCGTGCTATATGATCTTGCAAAAGAACTTTTGGGACATAGCAATATCAAACTTAATGTTTTCGAGGATAATCAATCAGCAATTAAAGCTATCTTAAATGATAAAGTTAATGGTAGATTAAAACATATTGATGTGAAGTTAAAATACATTCGTGAAACTGTAAAAGCATATGATGTAAACATTGAATATGTAAGCACAGCAGAACAAATTGGTGATTTGTTTACAAAAAGTTTACCTAAACCTAAATTGCAAAGCTTAAGAAACAAATGTTGTGTAATAAGCGATTAAGGGAAGGTGTTATAAATAATAATCGCTTGTCTAACTGTAACTGTGTTTTGTATATGTACTTCAACTTTAACTGTTTAATAAAGACTGCTCAACACAATTTAACAGGTATAGTAATCGACACATTATGATAAATGTCCTTGAAATTTTTTTGAGTCCTTGAAAAGTCCTCAAAACCTCCTTGATTTTTATTTTGAAATAAGAGTGGGAATCCTGTGGTAATTTGGATGCTTTTTCATCCTTATCAGCAAGGGAAGTAAAGTATAGAACTCAGTCACAAAATTGGAAGGCGTTTGAGGGCCCTGGAGACAAATATAATTTTTTTTCAGCTATATTTTTTAACATGATTTTTATTTGTTTTATTTTTTTAGTCATAAAGTATCTAAATCGACAGCTAGTCGAAAACGGCATTGTTCCTCAATATGTACCATCTACCAATCAAGAACATGATTCACCTATCAACAAAGTAATTATTATAAATTTATTTTAGATTAGAGTGATTTATTAATACATATTTATTTTTATCTTTGCAATTTCTATATACTTTGAACTTTTCTTCGCAGAGACAATCCGCAGGAGATGCTGAAATCATTGGTCTTGTCAGAAATGCCTCTTTAGGTGCTAATGAAAATCCAAAAACTTTTTCTGGAAGGTAGTTTTAAAAACCATTTATATTTATAAAAAAAAAACTTCTTTAAAACTTTTTTGCACCTTTATTAGTTGATAGTTCCATTATTTTTCCCTCAAAGTTATACTCATTAGATTTTTGCACTGCATTGTTCCAACTATACAATATTTTTGTAGGCAATCAGGAAACTACACATAAAGATTGTTATTTTATAATTTTTCAAAAAGTTTGCCTAAATATGTCTGATACATTTCCTTTTAATGTACTGACATGAAATTCATTATCATGTGATTTATTCCATATTAAAGAGGTATAGTTCTATAGTATGTCTTTAATATAACTGCAAGACAATTTCCATTGGAATCAAGCATACAAATAGTGTAAAACCAAGGAAAGTGTATGCTAGTTTTAGAAAAATACACAGAGAATGTTTAAGTTCAAGAAAAAAAATCTAGATTTTGTTGAGATAAAATATTTGATTATAGCAGGAGATGAAACATTCTTAAAGTTTTGAATATCATGAAAATACATAAGAATATAAGTTTTTCTTAGAATATGCAGAATTTAATAATTTTCCCTCATAATTTTGGTGTTCCAACCATAATCCAATACATGTTAAACTTTTTCCTTTAAGGAGGAAACCTCAAGGAAATAAAGTTACTCCGACAGTCGCATTTGGCAAAAGTTATAGAGCTTGATTATTGCAATGACAAATTAATGAATATAGTTTTAATTTATAAAAGTAAGCTTCTCTGATTTTATCTTTTTTTGAAACTACTTTTTTTGTTCATCTTTTTGTTCCTTAGTACCAGCTTGTCCTGTTTTAACTATTAATGAAGCCAACACAACACAACTAGATTTTTATGATTGAATCAACATTTTAATTTATTCTTATTTTTTTTTAATAAACGAATTATGTTCATTACTATTTAAATTGTAGAGCTTAAGTTTTCATTATCATTAACAAAGGCTTAATTTTTGTATAGCTCTCCACATTTTCATAAAAGAAGTATTAGTTATTAATGTGTGCATTTTACTTTTCTTAGTTTCTCTGTTCCATAAATGTATGTGCAACATACTTAACTCATCTATAACCAATAGTTCTTTTTATAAATATAGTACTTTTCTTTTACCCTTTAATGTTAAAAATTTCATTCTCCAGGGCATTTTCCCAATTAAAGGCTCAACTATAACATTACCCCTGTTGAAAGTGTCAGTGCCTACATTATCCTAAAAAATATATAGATATTCACATAACAGCCTGAAGAGTTCTAAGGGAAACATTTTCTTTGAATTTTAGTAAAAAGTTTTATAAAAGTAAGAATGTTATTGCTGGATAGAAATAATATAATTAAATTATATAATCTAACTATTTTATAGCTCATCATAAGACTTTTTTTATCGATAGTTTAAATTTTTCGTTTCATTTTTGTTTGAATGCAAATAAATTTTAATTATACTAAATCTTATTTGATTTGTCACCAATAATTTTATTTTCGTGTGTAAACTAAACTTTTAATATTTTTTCATAAGGTTTTTTTTTTATTTCTTTCTAGGAAGGGAAACACTCATAGCCTGCAAACTAAAGCTAGCAATTCCCATAGTTACCTACCCCATGATTCTGCATACTCTTCATCCCCTTCTAATGCAAGGAATTTAAGTAAAAGTTTAAATCCTGACTTGAATGCGCAACCCACAGGTAATCTTGAACTTGACTCGGCCGCCCTTAGCGCAGCCTTCGGTAATAGTGATGTCTTGAAGCACAGTACAGCTAAGAAGTTAGTTAATTCTAGGACTGGAAAAGCCTTAAGGGGCAAGAGATGAAAGAAAAACAACCTTGTTTTGTTCAATTTTAGGACTTAAATACAACTATTTAACTGGGTTCGTACGTCTCCTGAAAATCCTAAAACTCCTGAATTAAAAAAAAATTCTCCTAAGTGCCTTTATAACTCCTGAAATTGATGTCTCATCTCCTGATATTTTCCCCTATCTCCTTAAAAAATTGACGACGCTAATTGTTCTTCTCCTTTCTCTGCTGTTTTTTTCTCCCGTAATTTAATCGGAATAAGTCTACAGTACATACACGGTAAAAAATAGAGTTTGAGCATCGTGATACTAATTAAACTCCAGAATTTCACTATCCTAGATGGAGTACGAACCCTGGTTAAAGCATGACTATTTTGGATATAAGTCTGTGAAAATCTCTGTGGTTCCTATTCATAGCTCTGCATAAATTGAAAGTTATGTGTTAAGGAAAATGATAGCTATGGATGAGTTAAAATAGAAGTAATTACAGCCATTTGAAGGAAACCAATGTATAAGTTCATCAAGCAAACGTCATTTTTTCCTTAACATTACATAATTTTTTAATCTGTAAAATTTGTAATTTTATAAATATTCATGTTTGTTTTATATGTTTTTATATTGTTCACAATCTTATTAATTGCTTGAAGTATTGAAAAACAAATGACTTTAGATTATTTATTTAGTTTTCTTTTAAAATATTTTATATTAATCAAATTTTTAGCGGCTAAATGTGTCTGTTTTCATTTAATAAGTCTTATAATTTAAGCTATTGAAAATGATTAAAAAGTTATTCATGCACTGATTTCTTTGAATCTGTGTTTTTTGCAATTTCTATATATATTTATATCAATTATAAGACAGCTAATGCAAAATGTAAGCCAACAAAAATCAAAAGTAGGCAAGTTGTTTAAGAAGGAAACATAACACCTAAATTGCTATGGTTTAATTTCTATAGTTTAATAGGACTTTTAATAGACTATAGTTATAGACTATAAAATTTACCAGATCAGAAGTAAAGACTAAACAATTATATATGTTAATATGGAAGGTACTTAGCAACAAAGCAATATTTTGAGGAAAAACTTCTGTAGTTAGTTCACATTGAGATTTGTCTTGTGAACCCCAAATCATCAGCAATTTTGTTTTATTCTTAAGACCTTGGCACCCCTTTCTGTTAACAAAAAAATTCTAGAACCTTTGTATCAATAACCCATAGTTGGAAAACTGATGTTTACACTACAACTTAATCCAGTTTGTTGAGACACATTATCAAAATGTATCTACAAATAGCTTAATTCATTGGTTCCCAACCTTTTTTCACTCGGGTACCACTTGACTTTTTGAGAAATTTTGGCGTACCACCAGACCTAAATATTTTAATAAACGTATAATGCTTACTCTTCTTAATGTGTTCAAAGGCTTTTTAAAATGAATTCCTGAGAGAACTTCGAATTTAAGAGTTAGATATTTGTTGATTTATTGCATGCTTATAATGAAGGAGAAATAAAAAGATTAATATGGAAAAAAGGTAGTTTTATTTATTACCCATAGATCTAAAAGTATACAAATAAAAAAATTCGTACAAACTCCGCAAAAAATTAATCATTAAACAAAATATACTGTTATAGTCTTTACTGCGAAACTTGTTTTGTTATTGTTTGCTTGGGACAAAAATATCAACATTGTGAGTGAGTATGGTACTTATTGTGCTTCTATATTTATTTTTAATGAACAAGTGTACAGAAAACCCATTCTCACACCTATGCTCTGTGTCTCACACAAGTAACTCGTAACAAATACATCAAAAATAGCTCAGCTTGACACAAGATCAAAGGGTACTTGATACATCAAATCAAGAAGCTAATAAAAGATTTCCCTTTAAAAAATATTTTATTCAACTATCTTATGTAGATCTTTTTCGATAAAACTTTCACGGGTACCACCTGAAATTTTCCCGCATACCACTGGTTGGGAACCCCTGGCCTAGTTACTTAATTTTGACTTTTGTGAGTTAAAGAGCTCAGTGGAAAAAATGTGCTAAGTGACATTTTTGAAATATTTAGATTTTTGAGATTACTAACTACTTTAACAATAACAAATATCCCCTTTTTCTTTAAGTTTTATGGTTTGAAAGTACTGATTTCAAAAGATCTAGCAGCAAACAAAAAACTGTAAAGCTTTTTTTTGCATTTTCTGGTTTTCACCTTTTTGTCACTTAGCATGTTCTTCCTCTAAGCTTTTCAATTCTATCATTGTTGTGTGAGTATAATATATTTTGAAAATTGAATATTTATTAATTGCATATTATGAGCGTTGTTTACCTACCTTGTTAGAGGTTTTGAGTATACTTTATCTTAGTATCACCACCAAGTTCGTTTAAAATGAACTTAATAGAATTTTAATATATTACAATTTTAAAGCTTAGCAATAAAATTTTTACGTTGTAAATAGCTTTATATTAATGTATATATTTTCTGTATTTATGTAAAAAATAAATTATTTTTGCAAAGTTATTTATTGGTTTTTTCACATCAGTTAGCTAATGTTCTTAATGTTATTGAATTTTTTCTCCCATTAAATCTTTGTTGAAATGTGTTTGAAAAATTGATAAATGAATTTTTTAAATTTTGCCCCAAAGGTGTGAAGAGTGTTCGCTACTATCTTAAGCTCCATATTTAGAATTGTTATAATGTTGTGTAGAGTTCACAGATACTAATTGATAAAGAATCTGAACCTCACAATAATCTTTAAATTTACAAAGAGAAGTTGTGAATAAAACTAGTTAAAAACTTTAACTTTAAGTAAAAAGAATTGCATAAATGTATGATAATCTTAAATTCATGTTAACCTTATTATTATTTTTAATTGGTTGTTGTCTAATAATATAAATTTTCCATCAGGTATTTATACTTGATTTACCTGTTCCCTGTTAATTTTATTGCTATTTTCCTATGCAGCATCTTTATACATTAATCTTTGTTTCATTAACCAAAAAAATAAAAAACGCACTCAACATTTCCTGGATGTAACAAACAAATTAAAAGTAGTTGCAGTTATTGAGAAATAAATAAATTTTATTTTTCATAGTGCATTATCTTACAGGCACAAAGAGATCAAATTATGGCAGCAAAGAGCCCTAGAAGCTGAAAAATTGCTGAAAATTGCCATTTTTAGAGACTCTGTACAACTCAATGGCAGTGATATCATATACAGCAAGGTACCTTGTAGCACTTTAAGAACAGAAATCATGTTCTGTTTATAATAATAGGTGTGAGTAAAAATCACATGGAGTATCATTTGAGCTAGAAGCAACATAAGTCCTTAAATTGTATTTTTTTTAATGATTTCCAGATAAGCTGTAATGACATAGCACACATTATTAAAATCACATAATAAAAGTGATCATTAATCAATGTATTTTATTGCAGCATATCTGGAAGTGGTTTGAAACTTATGTTCTTTCCAGTTCAAGTAATACCCCTTTACAGTATTGCTGTTTGAAAAGTTCAATAATTAGCCCATGTTTCAAAATTGATATAAAGAGGGGTGTTAAAGAATTTATGATTAAAATTGCAAAAATGCTGATAAAATAAACTTGCCTCTGTTTCAATTACTATTGCCAAACCTCTACAACTTCAAGGTACCTTACTTAAAATGGCAACCACTTCAGGTAAAAGAAGAAGAAAAGAAACAAAAAGATATAAAAAGTGGAAGACAAGTCCAGTATCCATCATCAGACCAGCAGCAACCTATGTATCTCGACATCCCCACACACAGTCACATGGTCAGGTTTGGTATCTTCCAGACGATACGGGAAGATGGCGTGTTCTAAGCCGTTTAGAATGCATTTGAACTCGTCGTTTTCCGTTCGAATCACCAGAAGATCGAAGGGTAGACCTGGATGCAGATGGCCATCATTTTCGATTGTTGTCTTTGTTTCTTGAGACCATTTGTCCATCTCGCGATAGTTTAAGGTGACCTTAGGTGTTGGGTCGTCTTCCCACTTGGCAAGATATCTGAGGGCCACGTCACTGTCATCAGTTCCGTCACCGCACTGAATTGTCATCTGCATTCTAGTTTAAAAAAAAAAAAAAACATTCTATCACTTATTTTATTTTTAGTGTGAGTAGTAGTTATTTTAACAGTGAAAGGATTAATATTGTTGATGAGCTATCTTAATAATTATTGTTGTTATAAATTTTTCAGTTGAAACTTTTTTTGAAGCTTTGTATGCTAAATTGGAACGTTGCTCAGACTTTTACTGACAACACTCATCATTTAAAATATTAATAAATGGGATTTTTGTTAATAGGTAATAATATTGTCGTAGCTGGTATGGTATTTATAAGGGTTGTTTGGTTAGCTGTGTAGTTTATTATTAAACTTAGAATATGAACTTGCATAATATATTAACTTGTAAAGCATTACAGATGCTATACATATTGATTGATAAAACAGGTATTGTTTGGTTGCAGATTATAATATTTTATGTAATTCTCTAGCCTTTGTTTCAACTTTTGCATATTTGACTTATCTCAGTTGGATATGTTGGCTACCAACTTATAGGGCATCAAGCAAATTGATTGTTTACTTGTCAACAGTAAAAATTATTTTAATATAATTTTCATTAAAGTAATATTTACCTAGAGGGATTGTTGTGTACCTTTCCTGATAACAGAAATATGCATCCTTTTTCGAAACCTCCAGTGACTCGAGACGACATTGGCAGTTCCTGTAAATATGAAAAGAAATTGTGTGTGCCCTTTTAATTTTTGTCTTGTCTACGAAGACTTTGAGGATTACAACTATTAAAGATACCTGTATGAATTCCAATGCAAAATTGATACTGAGGATTTTTATTAAAGGGTTATGGAAATAAAATTATTTTTGGTCTTGATGGCTACTGAAGCAATTTCAAGTTTTTAATAGAAAACAACTTCTGATAATTCTAAATTACGATAAATAAAAGCCAAGAACAAACATTTATTTTATAAAACAGCAAAAAATGTTGAATTGTTTTAGTATGTTATAATATTATAATTCACTATATTGCAAAATTGTTAATTGTATTGTTCATTTGCACTTACTGGGCAGAACTGTTGCAGTCTGATTCCTCTGGATTTGATGTTGGTTCCATTAAGAATACCAAGGGGATTCATCTGAAAATAGTTCAAAGTCGAGGTTACTAACTAAACAAAAATAGAAAACCAAGTTAATACTTTTTAACATTTACATAATTTCTTATTTTATTTAGTATTATATATTATGTTATAGAAATTGGCAGTTTTCATTTTGTTACAAAGCAATTTTGTTTTCAAAACTGAGAAAAAAATTAAATTCCTTGGCGCAACAGCCCGTTAGTGAATAACAGTGTTTTGTTCCCAATCATGCTTGGTCCACTAGGCCGCTGTGCCTTAATTTAGTTTCCTGGGAATTTAGTTTTCTATCGCAGTATCTATCTGACTATACATAGAAAAGAAAGTCACTCTCATACTAAAACTACATAGTTCCATACTAAATGAATGCTAGAAGTGTCCCATATTTTATGTATGATTCAAGGGATTTTCTTTATGTTATAAAGTTAAATTTTGCTTAGACATTAGGCCCAACAAGTTTTATGCTAATTGCTAGCAATTGTCTCTACTGAGTAGCTATTCAACAATTTAACTCCTAGTTAAAATCCCAAGCAAGTCTCTATCCTTTATCTACTCTGGAGGAAGAATGAAATGAGTTGGTCTTTGACCAGGTACCAGACTCGTATTTGATACAATTTCGGCAGTTTTCCAATGTTAATCCCATATGACAGAACATACAACCTCCCGTAACTAGTGTTAAATCTTTCAACTTCTGAATATAAAAGTGGATTTTTATAAGACACAAAAATACGCTACACAACTAAAAGATCTTGTAATACCTGTGCCAGATCTATGCAAATATCTTCCGGCTGCATATCGCCTTCAAAAAACAAAGTCTTGGCCGCCGACACGTCATGCCTGTGCTTGAAATTGACCAATTCCTTGCCATCCACTCTCACGTCGAACGCAAGAGGTGCAACCCCAACGTTTAGCTTGAAGGTCTTCTCCCTTTCGAATGGACAATCGTCTGATACTTCTTCCTGTCCCATGGTTTCGTCTATCCGGCTGTTGCTGACTACTCGGCCAGTGGACAGGCGAGGGTTTAGTGTGCATAAGATGTCGTCGTACTTGGCCGGGCCACTCTGCCAATTGATGTTGAAGCTGCGGAAAGAATGGATCTTGGTAAGTGATTAATGAGTTTATACTTATTATGAGGACTTGATTTTACGACTTACCGGTGTTGTTTAAGTTTTGACATTTAATGCTATATTAATAATTTCAATTACATTATATGAAATGTAAGGTATTGAAAGTATTGCGTTGGGTTCAAAAATCCGATAAATGGAAATTTTGTGTTTCTACACCTTTTGAAAAGTGCAGATTCTAAGAAGGTGGGTGTTGAACATTAGTCCCACTACCTGAAACCACTCTACTACTCGAACTCGAACTGAAAGAGCTACGGACTTCACATTTGGTACAAGTGGTAATCGTGGCAATCACATTTGGTTATCGTGCATGAGCAAATGGTAGCTTCTATAGAACTTTTAGGTTTTGAAGGTATTAAAATTGCTAATTACCTTTTTAATGTATTGATTTATTGTTTAGTAATTGAAAATCGTGTAGTGTTACACACCCCTAGTTTCATCAAGCCAGTTCATATATATATATATATTTTACTTTAGTTAACTTAGTTATCATAAAAAAGGTAGAAAGTTGACTAATTGTAGCTTTCCATAATTTTCTTTAAGCAGTAGGTTCCATTCTATTTGGCCGCTAGAAATATAGAGTTGCAAGCGCTCTCATACAGGGTGGAGCAAATAAAAGGGCACGGAGATACGAATTCAAGGAGATGCTTGGCCAGAAAAACTATTGAAGCCCCCCGAAAGCCTTTACGTCGAATTCATAAATTATTAAAGCGTTTGATGACTTCACTTGGTGTTAGTAAATTAGTTTTTTCATTCGTTGGTTTGGGCGTTACTAGATAAAAGGCTGCACATGACACTAACTATTGGCTAGTTCAAATCTTACTGCGAGTGTAAGTGTTCGTTGATCAGATCATTGCACATGGTAAGATGGCATAGTTAAAAGCAAATAATTCGCCAAGCGTCTCTTTGGGCTTAATATTGAAGCGATCAATAGCTTCACATAGCAAACCTTATTTTGCTTGGGTTTTTGATTTGGCATCATTTCCTGTCTTGTCCATACTTCAAAGGTGAGCCACTTTTATTTGCGCCACCCTGTACATACCAATGTTTAATTTAGCATACTAAAATGTTAGTTTTTTTTTTAATATGTAGAGTTATCTATGTTTTCTTCGTAAATTAGGAAAAAATATAATATACTGATTACATGGGAAGATTAAAAAAAAAAAGTACCTGCTCGCACTCTCCGTGGGCTGTCCTCTGATGGTGTACATGTCTCCCACCTTCGCGCCGCTCCCCAGACTTAGACGTAAGTTCCGCGGCTGGCAGAAAGAATAGGCTATATTTAAGCTGTTTCACTTACGTTTCTAAATACATTTAGCATTTAGTGTATATTATCATAAAACTTTAAATCAGCTCAAGTTTAAATTGTCTTGTATTAATCCTTTAACGATCGGATAATTTTCAAGAAAACGGTCATAAAAGTGTCTATTTCAATCTTACCTACTGGACACTACGGCTATTGGCGTTTTAATTTGTGGATTTTAGTTAGTTTTAATTTTATTGGCACTTAACACTCTATAGCGAAGCAAAGGGTTAAATAGAGATTTTTTTTTGCCCCTTCATCACTACAACGATTCAATGTTTTATTAATTATAAACATGCTTGGTGGGTATGACCACGATATTTTTTTTTGTATATGATTAATTACGTAATTAATATATCTTTCAGTAGTAAATTCTTCAATGTGTTAGGTGACATCAATAACTCACTGTTGAACAAATCGTGTCAATAAGAATTGAGTTCATACGCTACAAAAAAAAAAGTGTGCTTGGTTTCACCATAATAATGCTTCTCAGTAGCTGTAACGGCTGTTGGGTGAAATGTTTCACTATATTTTGGGTATTCGGATGAACCATTTTTCAGAAAAAAAACCTGATAAATGGTTCATGCGAAACCTTTCACCACACTGCTGTTGCAGCTACTAGGAACCATATTTATATTGAATCCAAGTGCTAATTTTTTAACAGTGTACTATTTATTATCACTTGGGGCTTAATGTTAACAAGTATAAGATGGTGAAAGTTCGAGATCTCACCATGTTTTCCACTGGGATATGTATCGCCCGAACGGCGAGCTCAGCCTCGATCGCCAAGTGGGTGATGGAAGATATCGGCAGTCCATCTCGTACTTTGAACGAGAACTGGTTGGAAGATCCAGCAATCTCGACCTGCAAGGAAATACGGGCTTTGAAATTCTGGTTCAGCCTATATTATTGTTATTTCCTTTTCTTTTTAAGTCATCGCTCGTGTTTTAAAGTTTGATTTCAATATTATAAATTTTAATAGAATTATATAACGAAAATTTAAGAACTAAAATTATTCGAAAACTATACTCGAATTATGTAGTATAGTGTTTGGGTAATAGGAAATACAGGTGTATGCGGGCTACTTAAATAAAATAAAACAAAATGAACGCAGCATCGATTCTTCAGCTTCCTGGCTTTTACTTGTCGATAAACTATTCAAATTCAAATATTTTTTGCCCCATAAGTTTTAAATTACATTAGCTATGCGATCAAAAGAAACGGAGAACTCTTTTATTGATTGCTGCTGTGTCATGTGCTCATCAGAAGGGCCCGATCTTCTACAAGACCCGTTAGGACCGAGTCTAGGGCCCCCAAATTTTAAGGGCCTCTAAATTTTGATTTCTCTAATGCTAAATTTTGTAAAACCTCAATTTCTTTTGTAAACTTTATAATTTTTGACGAAATTTTGAAATTTTAGCTTTATTTTCACTTAGAAATGAACTGAACATGATTGGTTTGATCGTCTAATAAGGAAAATGATAGAATGGTAAAAAATATATATAATATTAGATAACTAGCACTATCATTAAGGGTGACCATAATATACACAACATTTTTTCCAAGGGATCCCCCAAAATTCGTTGTTCCCATATTTTCCGACATCAGGCCCTGAATGCGCTTGTAAATTGCGTTTTCCAGCGCGTCGGGTACTGAATTCCGGCTGCAACTTTTTCCTATAGTGTATATATACCTTGAAGGAGTCCACGCTGGCGTTGATGACTAGTAGGAAAGGTCTGGGATGGAGTTATTAGGAGGTAACTTTATAAGGTTTAGAATAATATCTAAATCTTGTATTGACCGGTAAATGAAAGTAGTCTTTCACAGTATATGTACCTCGAAGGGAAAAGTCTGGGATGGAGTTATATATCTAGGTGATTACTTTATTAGATTTATAATAAAATTGAAATATAAGTGTATTGATCGGTAAATGAGATTAGTTTTTCACAATATATGTACACTCTTAAAACAAACGAGTGAAATCCACTCCAGTTGGAGAAGTGCATTTTCGACACCGTAAAGGCATGCATATTTACTCAGACTGAGTTAAAATCACTCGTTTGGAGTGATCCTGTCGGAGGTTTAACACACAAAGGATCCACTCCAAAAGGAGAAGTGCATTTTCCAGTCTGGAGGAGTGAAATCCACTCAGACTGAGTTAAATTAGGAGTGTTTTTTTTAAAGAGTGTAGTACCTCGAAGGAGTCCACGTAGGCCGTGATGACAAGTAGGAAAGGTCTGGGATGGAGTGGGAACGGAAACGCGCCGGGTAGTGGCTCCTCAGCTCCCCAAGATCCGGCGAGCCGCGAGTTGCGGACCACCACGGGTAGTCGTCCCAGCTGCTTGGCCAGTAGGTGTAGGTGTAGCTCGGCGTTGTCCGGGTCAGCACCCCGCTGGAGCGAAATGGAGAACCTGCAACGCATTCGACATATAAAAAAAAAAAGAAGTGAAATCAATCCAGTCCAGGAAGTTTTCGACATTTTCCTAAAGCATGCATATTTTCTTTTTCTGAGTTAAAATCAAAATCCGTTCGTTGGAGTGATCCTGTCGGACACACACACACAAAGGATCCACTCCAAAAGGAGAAGTGCATTTTACAGTCTGGAGGAGTGAAATCTACTCAGACTGAGGTAAATTGGGAGTGTTTGTTTTAAGAGTGTAGTTATCATTCATTACAGAATTTTCTATACAATTTGCAATACTTAATTAAAACAGGTTTTGTTTGCAACTGCACTTTCTGGTTTCCTCTGTGGTCATCTGTTATCAATGAGTTTTATCGGTATTAATTAACACTTCGAAATCTGCACCAAGTGTTATACTGCCCTGGCCTCTCCCCTGACCGCATCTTGTTCTACTTACCAGAAAAGACATGTTTCAAGATCCCCTATTGATACTAGACTAGGGTGAACGAACTTATGGATCTGAACTAGCTCTGTTTTTCACGGAAAAGAGAAAAAAATACAACAAAATGTTTCGGTGGCCGAACGTTAAAAAAAAAAAAAATCATATTTAAATATTCATTTTTATAATTTTTGTTTTTATTTAGACTGCAAATCGGGTAGTGCCGTTTGTGTTTTGGTTTTATAGTTAATTTTTTTCCTTAACGTTTACAAACAATATGTGTATATCTTGTTTATCTTTTCATTATCTAGGTGGACACTAGAGGGGAGGGGTTGCTTTATGAGTTTCGTGGGGAAAGAAGTGGTATGCGATTCTGTTTGTTTAACTGTTTGCTCATTTCTAACTGTGTTAATTTTTGTAATTATTCTTTTGAAATTGAACCTTGTTCATGTTCATGTCAATGGTATTTGTTTAGTTTAACTGTTAGGTCTGTATTTGGGTTTATACTTGTTTGACCTCTCATTCGGGATCCTTTCGGGGACCATGCATGTTTTTAGAAAATAATTTTGAATTAAACACGTATGACTCTTTGGGTTCAATCATCAATTACTTATTTTTTTCAACTTAATCATCAACCTAAATTTTTACCAAATCATCTTATTTAGTTATGATTGGAAAGTTTTAAGGCATGTGATGACTGCAATACGTCTTTAATTTTAAATAATGTAAATATGTGTGAAATGTGTTGGCATGCTCTTGAAGAACAACTTAAGAGTCATTTTTTTTTAAAGGGGGACAACTTGTGATAGTTGATATCTTCGATTGTCTTGAAACTCTCAGGATATGTTAGTACTACTATGATAAGAAAAAGTGAATTTAAATTTTTCTTAAATCCGACTTGTTTGACCTTGAGAGGAGGTCAAAGTTCGAGGTAATGGACCAATGGTGTACATATCATCCTTCTACTTCCAAAGACATGAGTGTTCCAAGGTTTTTTTTGTGAAATATGGATACTACTTGATACTAGGTACATGTCAGCATAATTAGTTTGGTGGGGCACTCATGGCTTTGAAGGTCAGGGTCCTTTGAAAAAGGTCATTTTCGTCGATTTTTGTCATTTTTCTGCCTAATTATCTGCTTAAACCATATGCTAGCAACAAACATAATTATTGATAGAAAAATACAAAACACCATGGGTGGCCCTTTAATTTAGTAGTTACAGAGTTTCAAAGATGACCATTTCCGAAAAAAAGGCCATATTCAAAGGTCAATAACTCGAGAAGGCACGAGTCAGGAACTTTGAGACACAGTTCGTTGTAAATACACTTCAAATATTGTAGTTTTAGACCCAGGTGAAAAACCTATGGTAACTCATTTACTTTTTTTTTTATTATAGTCCATTTTGTGCAGTCCCTTTTGAATATTTTCAAAAAATATTCAAATGTAATGTACGCCATTGGTCCATTACCTCGAACTTTGACCTCCTCTCAAGGTCAAACAAGTCGAATTTAGGAAAAACTGAAATTCACTTTTTCTTATCATAGTACTACTAACATATCTTGAGGAGTTTCAAGAAAATCGAAGACATCAACTATCACGCCCCTATTCCATTTAGCCAAGTTTTAAAAAAAATGTCTCTTAAATCAATGCCAACATATTTCTTTCAGGATAGTACATGGAGCTAAATATACGTGACAGTTTGCAGCAATCCTTTTAATCAACTTTAATTATGTATGCAAAACGTGACATTCAGTTTGATGTTTGACCTTAACATCTTCAAGAACAGCCTTAATCCATGCCAGCAGATTTGTTTCCTGTCAAGCGAGTAGTGAAGTAGCTATCTGTTCCAACGTTGGGTAACTCTATAAATGGTCCATTCTCTTTTGCAGAAGTGCGACACTTCTGGTATGAAAAAGAAATGAAACTCCATTCTATTTCGGTCTGTAGCGGGTGGGTCTCGTTCAAGTTTCGTTTCTTCTTTACCACGGGCGTCGATGTGTCACATTTACAAAGCTGTAACTGAAGATTTTACTGTTGTTGAGTGAAATCGGTTGTAAATAAGAAGAGTTAGTGGGTTTCTAAACTTTTGCACTTTTACTGCAAAACTTCTTTTTACATAGAACACACTAGCAGTATGGTCCCACCTTATCGGGAACCCGTTAACTACGCATTGCTTCCTTTTAGAGGCATGCTTACTTGTGAAAATACACTCAAAATCGAAACAAAATTAAATTCGTTTAGCGCATGCGCACTTAAAAAGCAAACACTAATAGAGGCTGAAGCAGCCTTAGGGCGAGCGCATATCTCAACCAAACTCAATCAATCAAACTAATAGAGGATGGCGTCAAGCCCCCGTTTCGGCCCGGTCCATGTATTTTCAAGCCCAGTTATGGTCCCGCAATCCCACGTGGAAGACGTTTTTTTTTAAAAACTAATTATATTAATTAAAAATCACAATCAAATAGGAAAAAACTAAGCCTCAGGTGCACACGTAGGTATTAAAAGGAATCTATATTAAAAATTTCGAATTTTTTAGAGCAGTCTAAGTAGGTCTTTTGCTATCCACAGACATACAGACAGACAGACTGACTCTTTCTTTTATTATTATAGATTGAGTGCCATAGGGGCTTGCGTGGCTTGTACCATGGTACCGAGGCTCTACGTTAAATATGGTCCGTCCAAATCATAAACCTTATTGAATATCTTATTATATTTTCAATATTGGAAACAAAAACTTGTCGTTTTCATAAATTTCTAGATTGTAACGTGGCTTGCGACATTAATATTTTGCCCAACATTAATTTATTTTCTAAGAATATGCAGTTTGTTATTTATTTTCACTTTTGTGCATTGAAATAACTTGTATAACAATATAATAAATGACAATTATTTTTTTTTTAAAAATTAATTTTATTATTTTTCAAGTCAGGTTTTGTTATAAAAAAGTGACACCTCTTCCCATTGTTTGATCGATGATGGAACCTGTTGCATCCTCTTTGCTCCAGTGGTACACATACGTGGATCTATGTAGAATTTACTTTACATCAACATTTTATAATATTTCTTGAAACTGACTTTTTTGTTATAAACTAGAATTTTCAAGCTTTTTAAAAATACCGATACCGCAGCAGATGATTTCTTAATTGTATAAAAAACGACGTAACAAGAGCATTAAGCAAATTTCGAATCAAAGCACACACAAAAAAAATTTGTGTTTTTACCACTCTAAACCTTGAAAACCACTAAATTGACGGGGCCCTCAGGAAATGTTAAACGCAATTTCATTTTGAAATTCCTTACAGAACATACTTTTAAATATGTAACTGTTTGAAAAATATGTTAACATAAAGAATCTATGCGTAGTTTTTTTTTTCAGGAGTAAAGGAGGATATGAACCACCCCATACATTCCCACAAACTTCAAGTCTTTATTTGCTTAACTTTCAAACTAACTTGTCAAGATGTGCAAAGCGAAGGCGTCCCAAATGCGTCATCTTGATCCCTTGCCCAGTTTCCTTCGCCTTGGACTTAGCTCAAGAGCCTCGCTCTTGGATAGAAGGTGGATATATACATTTTTCTGCTGTCTTTTTATCTTTTGCGTGGCACAATTTCCCTGACTCCCGTTATGGTGCTGTTGCAGGAAGAATCTCTTTCGGATGAATATTTGTAAACTCTGAGAAGTAACTCGCTTGCGAAACGCTCCTGGTTTTTGTTTCGAGTTCTCGGATTAGGTCTTCTTAGAATTTTTGAAGTTGGAATGAGGAAAAGATTGCTTGTACCATTCAGCGTCTTTGTATTTAAATATTATTGTTTTTATTACGTTTCCTCTTGGGCTGAATTCAACTCTTTTTTTTTAATTATCAGCTGTACCTTTTTAGTTTCAGTTCTTTAATTAGGTTGTAGCTGAAGACAACAGCGTATCACAGAGTGAGATTGTGTTTAAGGCTAAGTACTTTACTTATAGAAGTTACTTAAGGTTACTTGGGAAATGTTTCAAACATCTAGTGCATATTGTTATCATTAAGAAACATACACTTTAATTCACTCCATGACTTAAATATGTTTGGAAAATTTAGCAATTTGTCAGCTATTGGAAGCTTTATGATGTTTTAGAATGGAAAAAGTTAATATCATTAAAAAGATTTTATGCGCCATAAAATTAAGAGGGCACAATTTCCCCGTATTTAATGCATAGTTCTCAATGTCTCATAGTCTTTGGCGATGACAATGCTTTTAAATTTTATATAATTAAGTGAAAGCGCAAAGAGATTTATCTTCCCCCGGTAATGTATGACCGTCAGAGATTGAAATATATTTTTCGAGTAAAAATGAAATCATGCTTTATAGGGTTAAAAGGAAAAGAAATGAAGGATATTTTTAAATTTCTTGCTTTTTAATATACAAGTAATACAACTCACTGGCTCGCGTCCTTGGGTAATATCCCGTGTATGTAGATCTTACTCCCAATGCAGAGCCCTCCGGGAATACTGCAGGCATGAGGAACACTCTGGAAAGAAAAATTGTTTCTTTACTAACGTAAAAAACACTGCACGGTGCGCGGAGTATGGTGACAAGAAATTTATTGATTTGACATTGGAAATCCGTTACTTTTTTCTTGTGATTTGGCATTGGAAATTCGTTACTTTTTTCTTGTGATTTGGCATTGGAAATTCGTTACTTTTTTCTTGTGATTTGGCATTGGAAATCCGTTACTTTTTCCTTGCAAATTGCGCTATGTTAATATTTATTAAAAAAAAAACTTGAAACTTTTTTGAAATTCACCTGAGAGTGGACCAAATACTCTAAGATAATGGAATTAAGCATCTTGCTTGTAGGTTTGTATAAATCTCGCCTCCTCCCTTCCCCCTTCTTTTTTATAGTCTATGATTTAGAATTAATACATTTTATTCTTATTAACCCTTTGACTTGGTGAATAAAAATTGAAAGAAAAATTTCTGGTATAAATGTATGATTTTTCAATGTATATATTTTTCGTGATCAAGAAAAGCTTATAAATATATGTTTTATAAATATATTCACTTCAATTGAAGTGTTTATTTAAGTTAAATATTTTTGTTCTTTAAATATACTTTCGCTTGTTGAAGGATTACTTGTTAACAAAATAAACAACTTAGTTTAAGAGGTTTCTAAACATAGCAGTCACTTCAGTGTAACGGATCTGTTATACTACTCATTTCAAGTGTTACTTTCAAATAAAACGCTATATTGTTAGTTCATTCTTCGGGTAGTTAGTTTGAAGCCGATTTATTACTAAGATTTAAACTCTTTTTGTTAATATAAAAGCATAAGTTTTTTTTCATTTCGGTATCTTTTTAACAATGCACTATAATTCAGTGTAGTTATTAAGTTGAATAATTACTACATATATGTATATACACGATATTATAGATACTTTAAAATTCAAAAGTAAGACTTATTAACTATAACATACGGAATTGAGGGGTTTAATTTTGAAATAAATGTAATAATTCTTCTCTTTGGCAGTTTTTTTTTGTTAAAATTACTGCAATTACATATGCAAGTTACACTAGTTACAGGGTTTCAGCTATAGTTTATTTCTAAAAATCTTTTTTATAAACTGATTTTAATATTTCTTGATTCAATTTGTTAATTAGTATTATTGTTTTTCTCCTTTTTTTACTACGATAATTTTTAACTTCATAATTAAATATAAAAAAGCTTTTACGCGACATTAAATATACCGTAAACACGTTTTATATAAAAGTTAACGATATAAAAATTTAATTTTCATTAAAATTAGTGGCATGTCATATTTTAATAAATATTCAATAAATGTACTATTAAAACTTTAATAGAAGAATTTACAACATCCAAAAATAAATATTTTGATCGTATATCTTAAAATATTAAGAGTTCCCCAATCTAGTTTTTAAATAAGTTATCTTGGCAGATTATTCTATCTTACACAATGACAGTTGGATACAAATGTTGGCTAAATGTATATTCTTTTGTGGAACAATAAAGATGCCGTTGCCAACTGTTTGAAAAATGTGTTGTTTTGATGTTGGGAATGATCTTATCATGTGCGAGACATTCTTCAAGTGACTTATCTGTTACCCTTGTTCAAATTTAAATTCTTGACAATGTCAGATGCGTAAATGTATTTTTTTTGTTTGATGATTAAGATTAGGGTGTTTTATAGGTTCTACTTTTCTTTTAATATTTTACTGAGAATTTATTATGATATGTCAATAATATGGTGCGCTATGTCGTACTTCAGCTTCCAGCTTTTGTTCTAACCATCCGATTTTAAAAATTATCATTTTTTGTTTGGAAGGTATGCTATCATAGACTTATTTTTATACTTTTGTTTGTCTCTCCGAATGTTTTTCTCTAGCCTAATCATGCATATGTCTTGTTATGTCCTACTTGAGCTTCAGTTCCAACCGTCTGATTTTAAGACTTATAAATTTTTAACACTGTCAAAATTTTAATATTTATTTGTTTAACAAAATTTTAATTGAACTTTGTTATTTAAATATAATAAATAACAAAATTGTTTGTTACATTTGAGATACACAAAAAGTTTTACAAAGATACGATGAATTTGTTTAACGGGATTTTTACTGAAATTTACTGCTATTTGAAAATTAGATAAAATCATTAAGAAAAATTTATTCAGATACCTGCAATAAATATTTCAGTATCGTATAATTCCGTAAAAATCTTTGATTAATAATATTTTTATGAGGTTAAGAGATTTGTTTAAAAAACTAGTGTATGTTTTAGCTTAATTTTTATTTAAAATATCATTTAGATTATTTAAAATATTTGAAAACAGTTTTAAATAATCAATTAATTATGATACTTATTGTTGTTAACACTTTTTATTAATTGTGTGTTTTTCTAATAAATTTATGGTCATTTATAAGATGATAAACATTTCTACATTTTCACAGTTCTCGACTACCCTGTTTGATGTAAAATGTCCCCGAAACATTAAATTAAAACAACAGCATTACAGTAATTATAAATTGTCATAGAAAAATATAAGAAATTTATAAAAAATAATAAGAAAACATCATCGGGACAGACAAACCTTCAACAAAGCCCGTTTTAAGTTATTCAAACATTAACATAATTGCATAAAATAAAAGTTTGAACTCATCTGGAGGTACAACATGCAACAAAGTCCGTTTAAATTTATTCAAACACTATAGCATGTCCATAATTTTTTTTAAAATAATTCAAATTCTTACTTTTAGTTGACCGGCACAATCGAAATAAAAATTACGAGAATTTCTCGTCGTTCGCTGATCTAATCTTCTTCTCTTTTAAAAGTAAGTCACTGTGTCTCGTTCGTTTGTCTTCGTAACTCTGAGGCACCCACCTTGGAGCAGGGTGTCCTATATACACTCGCTTCAAAATAGCATCCTCCCCCCGACGCCCACTATGCCTCGTCAACAAGTTGCGTCAGAATAGGGTTCTTTTTAAAGACTAGTCTTCGTATTTTTTTTTTAACGTACTTTTATTTTTTCTTTATTTGAATTTTTTTATTTTAAAAAGTCGATTTCATGCACTGTTATTCCTTTTCCAACTTTTTAGTTTCGGGCGATTTTTTAAAATTGTTTCTTTATATTTTAACATGTAATTACTAAATTATTTGTTTTTCTTCGGAAAATGCTGTTTCAACTATTTACTCATAAAAAAAATTGAATATCATTATCAAAATAATGAACACTTGAATGATACTAATGTAAAAGAGTGTAAAAATTCTGTAATTTAACTGAAATTATATTCAAACTCAAAAGTTAATTGAAAGTGTTTTTTGCAACCCAACAAATAATCCTAATTTTTAAAATTAATTCTTAGAATAAAAATTACGCTGATTAAAGTTTTTCAAAAAGATTTAATGATTTTCAATGAATTCAAGTTTTAAGCAATGATATCAAAGTTACATAAGTGTTAAAAGTTAATGTGTTAAGATTATGAATATTTTTTTTTTTTGTTTTTCTTCATTAGCATGAAGTTTTTTCTAGCTGTTTATTTTAAATTTTAAAGAACATGCCAAAAGAACATAGTATTCTTTTATTCAACATCCCTTGTTACACACATTTCCCCCCTTTTTCTTTTAACCCGTGTTTCCTCTAAAATATATTGGCTGAGTCACAGTTCCCCTTGTAAGCATTGCCACACAACAAATGAAAATAAACACCTGTTGGGTTGTATTCAAAGATTCTTGTGCTCGTTGCTTTTGCAATTAGTAGAACAAATAAAAAAATCCTCAGTAACAAAAAGGTGTAATTTTAAGTTGAAATTAAGTATAAACTGTGATGTTTGATTCATGCTGCCACTTTTTCTGAATATAGGAAAAAAAGTAATGGAAAGCCAGACAATTTCAAAATTAAAGCCGGGAGGGAGGGGGGGGGGATGCGGGGATGAAGGTTTAATTAAAAGAAAAAGATGGTTGATTCACAATTTAAAATTTTTTAATCTTAGAACTACAAAACCGAGGTAGATATTTAACCTAGATAAACTTTGATTTGCGATTCTAAGCTAGTCAGTGACATTATCATCTAACTATTTAAATCAATTTTTCACAAATTAAATTTTAATAAAATTGAACATTGGTCACCAAAATTTGCTTTAGTATGACGAAACCCCATTTTTCAATGCTAAATGATTCAAATTGCTGCTTTCAGGACAATTTTACTACGAAAAAATACTAGATGTCAATATTTACTCCGGTATGTAAAGAAATAATTTTTTGCCTTTACTTTTTGAATCATTTTTCTTAATGCTTATTTAATGATGAAATTTTCGAAGTTGGTGCTTAACTTTCTTTTTAAAAATATTTTCTCATTATTCAAGTATATTATCATCAAGTATCTAAAAAAATATAACATCCTGAAAAGATTCTTTCTAAAGGAATCTTTGTTTTAGACGATCTACTTTCAATACTGACGAATTCTTCAGGAATGCATTCGAGATGGTAGTTTTGGAGCACAACCAAATAAACCCTGACTTCACTGCGTACCGTGACATTGAACGTAACTCATTACGAAACGCATAGCTCTTTTCCGATTATATTCTTCCGGAAACAAAGATTTGTTTTGTGTCTGTTTTGTTTTAGTTTGCCCCCCTATTAACGAAGTTCATTGTTGTATTGTTGCATGAGGATTAATTGAATCTTATAGGCATATTTTGTTATGATGATATATATAAATTGCATATTCTCCGTGACGACCTAACTTAGGTAAAAACAAAGAGTAAAAAGGTAGGTTGAAAAGCGTGGCTTGGGTCCGTTAGTTGGAAACTCTTGTAAGAAAATATTTACACACAAAATTATCTGAATACAATTTAACCAAATTAAACTTTTCAATTCTGATAAAATTGCCAAATTTTCTCAAATAATATTCAAATCTGTTAGACCTTAAACGAAATTAATGTTTTAAACATATTTTCTGGATGGATTAACAATTTCCAAATAATTTATGGAACTCTTTACATCCGCGGAAAGATCTTCTCCAAAGCATATTTCTATTTACCCAACTTAGGTTGGCAAGAAGTGTAGTATGCGCTTTACAGATTAAAGTAGGTTGTTACTGTCACTGGACAAATTAACGAAATATATAGATTTTTATGTATTAAATGATAGTTTTCTTGGACGTGAAGTGAAGAAGCCAACTTGATTTCCAGTTTGACAATACTAGAAATAAAAAAGCTTTCTTACAAATTAATCAGACGTCAAAATCAATCAACTGTCCGATTGGTAACTTTTAGAAAAATTTCTATTTGATACCGAAATGCGATTACATTACCAATATTTCGTAAACATGTGTTTGAGACGTTATAGCATAGTTTTCAGCTTTATTTGAACTTTTATTCGATGATTGATAATTGATATTATAAATCAATTTCGTCCTCAGATCTGTAACGCCTAATCACATCTGTAAATTAGCCCTTTTCATAATATTGACCCTTAAATTCCTAGTAAATCTTATAGTTTTAATAATCATTGATAACACCCCACGTTTTTTTTAAAGCATTTGTCCTCTCTAGTGAGTTTGTGCGGCTATTGAAAAAAAAACGCGTAAATATGGCATTTACACATTTGCACCATGGATGCATTGCAAAGGGCAATGTAGATGTTTCTAAATTGCTCTCATTTGCATGTTTTCAAGTTACCCACACTGTTGCCCTAACTTTATTTGTTGAAATAAGTTTAATAAAAGTTATCTCTTCAGATTGATTAAAATCCAACAATAGTTTCTTCTCGACAAAATCTGGTGTCGAAATACCTCAGGTTTCCACCTTACCCGTATGTTTCTCTATTTGCACACCTCCTTAATATATTAATCTGTAGAAGTTACTTTTTACCACACGAATTGTCATAATATAATACAGGAAAGCTTACTCACAAAATGGTACTTGTTTAGTACCGCTTGCGTTTCTGTAGAAGTTGTTTTACCTCGCGCTTCGTATTAATGCTGAAAAGCTTACACAAAGTGGTACATATTTAGATCACCCTGTAGAAGTTGTTTTACCACGCTCTTCGTATTAATGCTGAAAAGCTTACACAAAGTGGTACATATTTAGATCACCCTGTAGAAGTTGTTTTACCACGCTCTTCGTTTTAATGCTGAAAAGCTTACACAAAGTGGTACATATTTAGATCACCTGTAGAAGTTGTTTTACCACGCTCTTCGTTTTAATGCTGAAAAGCTTACACAAAGTGGTACATATTTAGATCACCCTGTAGAAGTTGTTTTACCTCGCGCTTCGTTTTAATGGCTAAAGCTTATTCAAAGTGGTACAGCTGTGGAAATAAAAAAGTACCCACTTGAGGTTATTTCATCCGTTAGTCACCCTATAGAATCGGACCTTTTTGAGATTGTGTGCAATTAACATTCTGAGTTGATTGCACGATACAAAATTTGCATAAGGGGCCGCCTTCATAGTAAAAATATTACGATCTTTGAAATTTCCAATAGCAACACCCAATTTTAATAACTTAGAAATGTTAAGCACTCTTGAAAACCCTTAAATCTAAGTTTTTGTTACATTTGGATGAATATTTGACGAGTTATTCAATCGAATCACTTGTGGACCTTTTGGGGACCATCTTTAAAATGACAAGCAAGCATACATGCAAGGCCATCTTTATTCATCAATTACACATGCAATCTTATGCACAGTCCCCTAAAGGGTAATTAAAAAGTATTTTGTGATTTACACAGCAAATTATGAATAAAAAAATTTAAAAATTGGGATTTCGCTTAAGCTTCTCGCCTTAAATTTATTTCTTTAAAAATATTACGGGGTCTCCATTCATATTTTTTTTAAAAATTAATATAATAATTATTTAAAAATATAGAAATTGTTTTAAGTACCCCAATATTGAATGCATTTTGTTTGGATCATTATAATTTCTTTTCAGTAAAAAATTCGTTTCATTATCTTAATTATTTATAGATCGGGATAGTTTTTTATGTGCAACTCATTTAACATTAAGGGACCTAAACTTTGCAGGTCTCTAACTCCTCTAATAATGCTTAAAAACTAACAAAATTTGGCATTTCGTATTAACATAGGTCAGAGATTTGAAATATTTATTCAAAAAGGGGTGTTGCTATTGGAAATTTTTAAGTTAGTAACATTTTTAATATGAAAATGGCCCCTTATGCAAATTTTGTGTCAAGCAATTAACTCAGAATGTTAATTGTTCACAATGTCAAAAAGGTCCGATTCCATAGGATGACTAACGGCCAAAATAACCCCAAGTGGGTACTTTTTTATTTCCACAGCTGTACATACGAGTTTTGATTGTAGTGATCTATAGAAGTGGTTTTACCCCGCGCTTTGTTTTAAAACCTGACAAGGATAACGCTGATAAACGTTCTAGTAGTTTTATTAAGTTTCTTTTTTGATACTTCTAATAAATAAATTATAACGAAATATTTTCTCCTCTTAAAAAATTACCCACTGATTCAAAGTGTACAATCTACATCTTAATATGAAATTCTATTAGATGTATACATTTTTCGTAGTATTTGTTATTTTGGATTTTAAGATTAATCCTCTTGCGATCTGGGGTCCTTATTCGGGGACACTTTTTAAATCCTCCCCACAAACAATTAACAAGTTAATTAGTTTCAAAATAGACCTTTTATTCATGTTAATTAGTTTCGAAATTGAGCTTTTCTAAAAGCTCTTTTAGTAGTTAATTTTAAATGCTTTTTGCATCGTTAAAATAAACTGTTAACTACAAATAAGTGATGCGGCTTTTTTGCATTTATAGCACAAAATGGTGTTTCTCTCAGTAACTATTAACCCTTTCAGTCCCAGTGATGCCATTCGGCATCTTCACTTTCAATATTTTTTAAAAAAATGTTTATGTCCCGTTAGACATCCAAACACACATCATTCAATTCTTCACACTTTGTTCTATTCGACAATATTTTACATTAATCTCAATAGAAGACAGAACTACTTTTTTTTTATTTAGAAAATAGCTAACAAGCGTTTCACCGGATTTTTGAAGAGTTCACTTCAGTTTCTCATATTTAAAACACAATTTAAACTATTTCGGTTAAAATAATTACTAATTTTTTTAATAATATGGTCAGATACCTTAAAATATATAACTCGAAGTGTTTTTAGGCAAAACATATGTTTTTATTTTGTTGTTTTCCACAGTTAAAATATTTTGGCATTATTTCAAAAACCATATAAAAAATTAAAATGAAATTGTTTTCTTTTGGTCTTATTTTTGTCTCTTATTATCTTTTTAACTCTTATTTTTGACCTAAAATAAGCTTATTTTGTGAATATCAGATGTTTCTGTACTGTAGTACATTATTGGGACTGAAAGGGTTAAACATAATTTTTTTTAAAACAAATTACTTTGAAAAACGTACTTTTTATTATACATTTGTATGAAAAGTACGTTTAGATGAAGAATATACGTGTAGGATTTGCTGGGATCTTAAGAGGATAAATTATAAAACGTTTTAATTTTCAACAATTTAATTTAAACAAGAAGAATTAAAATCTTGAAACTGTCTACGATATGGTGAACTCGTAGTGACATCTATGCGACAGTTTCTGAGTTTAATGTTACTATAAGTCCACTTATTTTCCATGGTATCTCCTAACTTCAACTGGTTATTTTGACAATCGCGGCTGACAACTGTGTAGAAAATAAAATATAAAATTTTCATGGCTAAATCCAGAAACGTGAAATAGATAGCAGTTATTGGCAATTAACCAAAAGTCTTTCGAAACTTGTTCCGTAAAGAGAGTTTTGTTTCATTATTTATTTCTCAAAATAATTTTAACATGCGTTAATATATTTATTTTACCCTTGAAAAGTTTTTATTAGAATCAAAGTGCATGCTTCCATGTGTTGTTGCTTTCCAAATTTTGAGTAGGTCTGGTTCATTTAAAAAAAGTGGTTATGTATGTGGTTGAATAAAAACTTTTCGTATAGTTTGATAAATGTGTTTTTAAGGGGACACATTACCTAAAAATTTAAATCCAGTATTTTTATCGCTAGCGTTCAAATTAAACTACTTTTATAAAGAACTAACATTCAATAAGCATATACAAAAAAAATAATTAATATTGAAACGTTAGTTTTTTCAAAATATTAAAAATAATAACGATTTTTCAGAATACTCCTCCTCCTACAATTTAAGGAATTTTTTAATGGATTTTTTTTTCCAAAATGTTCCCACAACATCTGTTAATAAAAGTTGGTATGGATATTGAGCTACCAGTTAAACAAAAATAGTTATGCAGATTTATGTATAAAAATAGCCAAAAAATAAAAAAAAAATCTAAATTTTCAACTTCATCACTATTTAAAAATATTCTAATCACTCTAGACCTTATCCCATACCAACTTTTGTTTATGGTATACGCCTTAATACATGAAAAAAAATTGGAGCTCTACATTTATTAACTTAAAAGAATTAGGCTTTTAACCATTCATAAGCTAAAAAAATTAATATTTAAAAAATCAACAGAAAATTTCAATTTTTTTTTGCAAAACCACCATATTATTTTCATTAAACCTCTATCATTATAAATGATACCTTCTTTTTTTGCAATATATTTATATCACAGAGTTCTAGCATGTTTAATCATTTTCTGGGCAGCCCTAAATTTTAGGTAATGCGTCCCCTTAATTAAGTTTGTTGTGATAAATTGCTTTTTTTTAAAAATTTATTTATTATGTTTATAATGTATACAAGATTATATATAATAAATTTTAAAGTTTAAATGAGTGAGTCATATATAATCATCGGCTACACATTTATGAATTTAAAAAAAAATAAAGAATTGAAATTTTAGTTAAAAAATTACTTTTATCTCATGAAGTGAAAATAAGCTTACATTATGCGAATTTGATAATCCTTCAAACTGTTAAGCACTTTTTTTTAAAGTTCACGTCTTTGCATTAAAAAACGCATATGCATTAAAACACTGTGTGAAACGTGTAAATTGAAAATTTGTAAAATAGGGGAAATAAGTATTCGAAATGTGTGTGTCGTGTATGTTCATCAGTTAAAACTAATTATCTTTGCTTCAAAAAAAGTTTTACTTGATGCATTTGTTTGATAAATAACTACTGTCGTAAGGGGTAACCTTTTTTCAAATGTTTTAAAATTATTTTATAATTTATTCAAAAGCACACATTTTAAAAGGAGTGTATATTTTTTTTGTAATTTTTTTTTATTGTTACAAACCTGTTTGAGGAGTTAAGCTAAGTTTGAAGAGCTATAAAACTTGTTTAAATAATTTTTTTTGTCATTTATAGTAAAATTTCAATTAAAGTAAGCATACTTGGGAAATAAACACTACACTCTTAAAACAAAAAAGTGAAATCCACTCCAGTTGGAGAAGTGCATTTTCGACACCGTAAAGACATGCATATTTACTCAGACTGAGTTAAAATCACTCGTTTGGAGCGATCCTGTCGGAGGTTTAACACACAAAGGATCCACTCCAAAAGGAGAAGTGCATTTTCCAGTCTGGAGGAGTGAAATCCACTCTGACTGAGTTAAATTAGGAGTGTTTGTTTTAAGAGTGTAGAGGTCCTGCATGAGGTTGGCCAACTGTAAGGGAATTATGCTTCGCGCCTCGGAACCATTGGTCAAGAGCAAATTGGCTCAATGGGCTGAATTGGCCTTTGCCCACTACGGGGTCGAGCTTCTGAGTTGAGTGTATCATTACATTTAACTGTTAAAAGTTTGAAATTTGGCACAAATGTAAAAACCTAACCAACATCGAAACGGCTTCTCTTTTTGCTTTTCACAAAGTCATTATATAATAAACACTTAATTAAATTTTTAAAAAAAGATTATTACTTTTAACAAGTAGACTAGTTTATTTTGTTTCAAAATTATTTTATTAAAAACTTAAACTTGAAATAAATTATTAGCTATTTCATTTAATTTTTACAAATAAATTATTAATGCAAAATTTTGAGTTTGAATGAAATATAAAAGATAAGTGATCGTCCTATTCTCATATGAATATTAAAATCAAAGCAAATTAAATACAATTTGAATAAAGGAAAAGAATATTAATATAAATATTCATAAAAAAAATTTAAAAAATTGGTAAAAATAATAATATATTTAATTTGTGTTTAAAATGTAGTACATTGAACAAAATGTTTTTTACATACAATACTGTGCTGTCACATATTAAAATAATGGGAACTTTTTTTACATAAAATCTTCTAATAAAATAATAATGAGTCAATGAGTGCTACCACCACGTTTAGAAACACTATGCAAATATTCAGGGATTATTTTTGTTCTCAATTGAAAGTTTTTTTTTTCAAGATTAAGTCAAAAGGTCTTACTAGTTTGCAGCACATAAATTCAAACAATAGTGCAAACCATTATCAGCAACAAAACAATTTTTAGTTAAGGTCACCAGAATCCTAAAAAATGGCGTTTTTTTAAAAATATATTTAGAGTATATTTTTAAGGAGATACCAAAATCCAGGACAGCTATACTACATTCTGCGGTGTTTGGTCGAGCAGGAAACTACACGGCTGTTAATAACATTGTTTTTATTTTGAGATAAGGCGATCACATACAGAAAACATACAGAACGCAGTAGCAGGCACGCTACTTATAGATCCAGAATACTCGAGTTGAGTTGTAAGGAGAAATGATAAGAATTATGCAAATTAAGATATACGGTTGCAGGGATACTGCACTTTTTCTCCCTTTAATTAAATAATTGTTCTAACTAATTTTCAGTTCTTATGAGTAATCACAATAAATATTTCTATGTAATAAAATATCAGTTTATCAGTCCTTATGGCTTATCACAAGTCTATCAGGAGGTCTTCTGATCCTGGTTGATCTTCTGAGTAGTGGGACCTCCACCGGAGGCTGGGATACCGGACCTGATTCCGGCATCTGGCTAGCAGGTGAGGCTGGAGTACCTGGTGCCGGGAGACTGAGAGTCTTCGATTGGGACTCCACCGGCTTTAGCGGTGAGGCTGGTGCCCTCACTTTTCGAGGCGATGATTCACTGATCACCGGATGAGGAGGAGACTGATCAGTTGCTGGCCCAGTCCGAGAAAGAGGTGACGATTCACTGATCACCGGGAGAGGACGGGGATGATGCGGATCCGTTGCTGGCTTGGTCTGGGAAAGTGGTTGCCCAAGGTCAGGTGGGTTGACCTCAGGTGAAGGTTCAGCTCTGGACGAAGTCACAGGGTCCTTAGGTAGTGGCAATGACCACTTCCTGAGATGATCGGCATGGCACATTCGATGCTCTTCCCCTACTTCGACTTTGTAGGTGACTGGACTAAGAACCTGCAAAACAACTCCAGGAAACCATTTAATTTTATTGTTTCTGACACTTTTAACTAGCACTTTCTCGCTCACTCCAAAATGACGTTCCGGACCTCTTCTTCGATCTTCAAAACTTTTAGAGATCAGTTGCTTTTCGGATAAGTGGTCCGCTAAATTAGGAAGTAAAAATGTTAGTTTAGTTCTCGGCCTTCTTTTTAAGAACACCTCGGCGGGACTCACTCCACTGGTTGCATTGGGAGTATTCCTATAATTGAATAAAAAATTATCAATCTTATGTTGTATATTTCTGATTTTATTGTTCCCGAAGTCTTCTAGCACTTGCTTCAGAAGAGCTTTCTTTACGGTCTGAACAGCCTTTTCAGCTGCTCCGTTTGAACAAGCATGGTAGGGAGGTATCAGCTTGTGATTTATTCTATTTTTCTTTAAGAATTCCTGGAATTCTTCAGCCACAAATGTCCCTCCGTTGTCCGAGACTAACACTTCTGGAAGTCCGTATGCTGCAAATAGAGTTCTTAGTTTATTAACAGTCAATTGAGTAGTCATTGATTTCATGGGGAACACTTCTATCCACTTGGAATAAGTGTCTACCACACACAAAAGATAGTACCCCTCATTTGTACGAAGTAGTTGTTCGCTGGTATCCTTAGCAAAATCTATATGGATACGCTGCCAAGGATGTTTAGTAATTGGCCAAGGGCTATAAGGAACTTTTGGTGCGGAGTTTTGACAGCTCTGGCAAATTAAACAAGACTTAATGTGGTTTTCGACATCTTCGTCTATCTTTGGCCACCACACATAACTGCGAGCAAGCATTTTAGTCCTCGTAATTCCATTATGACCTTCGTGTAGTAAATTAAGGATTTTTCCTTTAAGATTTGCTGGAATGATTACCCTAGTACCCCACATTAAGCATCCATTTTCTGTCGTAATTTCATTTTGTCTTATTTTAAAGGGAGTTAGGTTAACAGGAACTTGATTTGGCCATCCGTGCATAGTATATTGCCACACTTTTAGCAAGATTAAATCTTTCTTACTTTCACGGGCTATATCCTCTGCTGTTAAAGGGTTGTCTGTTGTGTCGGATTCAAGAAAAGCTAAGCAATTTTGAACATAGTTTATAGCCGACCAGTCATTAGACAAATCCTCATCTGCTGTAAAAGGAAGCCTCGATAAAGCATCGGCGTTTGCTATGTCTGATCCTTTTTTGTAAACTATTTTATAGTCGTATGCTGACAGCAGGATTGCCCAACGTTGCAGCCTGGCAGTTGTTACCGTCGGAATGCCCTTTTTCTCCCCAAAAATTGTAGTCAAAGATTTATGGTCCGTGAATAGTACAAAACTTCTACCGAATAAGTATTTATGAAATTTTTTTACACCAAAAATTATAGCAAGCGCCTCTTTTTCTACTTGTGAATATTTCTTTTCCGCGTCTGATAAAGTTTTAGAAGCGTATGCTATTGGTCGTTCTTGACCACACTCTGTGGTATGCGAGATCACAGCAGCTATTCCTGTAGCTGATGCATCGCAAGCCAATGTTACTGGTTTTGTAGAATCGTAATGCACTAGCAATGATTTTGACGTTAACCAACTTTTACTTTCTTCAAATAGTTGTTTGTGCTCAGCTGACCAAGACCACGGCACATTTTTCAATAAGTCGTACAATTTTGACATTTTACCAGAAAGATTTGGGAGAAATTTTCCGTAGAAATTTAAGAGACCCACATACGATTTTAATTGTTCCACATTTTGCGGTTCTGGGGCATTTTTAATTGCTTCTAGCAACTTTTCGGTCGGAGAAATTCCACGGTCGGAAATTTCATATCCTAAATAAGTTACTTTACTAGACAGAAATTTACATTTTTCGAAATTGACTTTTACCCCTTTTTCTTTAAAACGTTTTAACACGAGATTCAATAGCTTGATTGCTTCTTCCTTAGAGTTACTAACTAATAATACGTCGTCCAAATAGCAAATCGCATTATTTATGCCTTCCAATATTTCATCCATTGCCTGTTGAAAGGCAAAAGGTGCGGATTTTATACCATACGGTAAACGTGTATATGAAAAAAGTCCTCTATGGGTGTTGATAGTCAGTAACTTTTGGGATTCTTCCTTAATCGGTAGTTGAAGGTATGCGTGAGATAAATCTAACACTGTAAACACTTTAGCTTCCGCTAACTCTGAAAACAACTCCTCGGTAGTCGGCAGTGGGTAGTGCTCAACTTCCAATACGGGGTTTAGAGTAATTTTGTAGTCTGCGCATAGTCTGACATTCCCGTTTGGTTTACGGACTACCACCAAGGGTGTTGCCCATTCGGATGTTTTTACTCGTTTAATTATTTTATCTTCTAAGAGACGGTCTATTTCCTTATCCACTAAAGGTTTTATCGCGAACGGCACAGGACGGTGCTTGCAAAATTTGGGTACTGCATCTTCTTTTATGTGAAGTGCAATCTGTTTACTTTTAATAATACCTGTTCCAGGCTCAAACACATCCTGGTATTTAGATTTAATATCTTTTAACAGAATTTCAGTACTGTTATTTTCTACTGCGAAAATAGATTGCCAATCTAATTTAATGCGCTCTAACCAATTTCTGCCCAATAAAATTGGAGCTTTTTCGTTTGCTGTATTAACCACTATAAGTGGTAAAACATATTCACCGTTTTTATATTTAACGTTAACATAAATCTTCCCTTTAACTTCTAACGTTTCGCCAAGATAAGTGCTCAGCGACAACTTAGTAGGAATGATTGGAATTCGTTTTAGTTGGGGAACTTTACGGTATATTCTTTCGGGAAGCGTTGATGTACATGCACCTGTGTCAATCTGTAGACTCATTTTGCGACCCTCTATTTCCATTTCACATACGAATCCTAACGTAGACAGCTCGTCTTCCTTGACTTTATTTAACTTTTGCTTATCGCCCTTTTTACGATTAGATTCAACAGCGTATAGATGATTATCTAAATCGTCTGTTGGTTGGTCGCGAGCGTAACTTGGTACGCGATTTTTGTCTTCCCGCTCTACCTGATTAATTTTCAGGTTTGACCAACACGCCCTTTGTAAATGTCCGATTTTGTGACACTTTTCACATTTAAATGTTTTATACCGGCACGTATTTGGGAAATGAGTATTTGAGTTGCACCGGGTACATTTAAACTTAAGTTTTGTCGGGAATTTCGTTGGTTTAGATTTAAATTTCTTTAAAGAATTAATATCGTTTGAAAACGCTGCTTGCTTTTGGAACATATTACTTTGCTTTTGGGCCTGTTCATATTTAATAGCAATTTCACATGCTTTCGTAAATGTGATATCCTCTATTATTAGTTTTTGCCGCAATTCTTCATCTAGAACGCCACTAACTAAACGATCACGTAAAGCTTCATTTAAGAAAGTTCCGAACTTGCACGTCGAAGCTAGGTGTTTTAATACAATGATATATTCTTGAACAGACTCAGATTGTTTTTGCCTTCTTGTATTAAATATGTTACGTTCCGCTACCGTTAATTTCTCGGGTTTGTATTGATTCAAAAATAGTTCAATAATTTGTTCATAAGTTTTGCTATCCAGTTCATCAGGTGAAACTAAATCCACAAGAGTATTTATTACTTTTGAACCCAATACAGTTATTAGAACGGACAGTCTATTAGCGTCTTCAATCTTGTTCGCAACCATAAAGTGCTTTAGCCGCATAACGTAAGTTGTTGCGTCGTCACTTTCCGGATGAAATTCAGAAATTTTACCTGTACTAGACATGGTGGCAGGTGAAAGAAATTCCTAATGCAGGTTCGATAATTCTCGTCGCCAGTTTGCGGTGTTTGGTCGAGCAGGAAACTACACGGCTGTTAATAACATTGTTTTTATTTTGAGATAAGGCGATCACATACAGAAAACATACAGAACGCAGTAGCAGGCACGCTACTTATAGATCCAGAATACTCGAGTTGAGTTGTAAGGAGAAATGATAAGAATTATGCAAATTAAGATATACGGTTGCAGGGATACTGCACATTCCAATAGAGTTCAATATTGATATTTGTAATATTCAATCTCAATGTTAGAAATTTTAGAATGCTTATGTATCTTTTAATATCGATTAATTGCAAACTTATAGTGACTGATTTAGTACTTAACACTATAGCAGCACAAGTAAAATCATTCAGTCCCAGTACATTAAACGACGTGGGAACAGGGACAATCCCATTGGTCCTCTTGTTATCCGCATCGGGTGTCTGCAGGTTGGACAAGTTGCAGAATTTCTTCTCTTCCACTTGTTGATACACGGAATGCAGAAGAAGTGCCCACACTGAGTTGTCGCCACTGGTCTCATGTTCTGCTGATATTCTCTGGCGCTATTCAGACAAATGCCACACTTAAGATCGTCAAGTTGCGCTTCTGGTATCTCCACAGTTGGCAGCTGGAATCGTACTGGTCCTCTTCTGCGCGTTTGACGTCGGCGCGTTAGACGTCGTGGCTGCTTCAAGGCTCTTTCATCCTCTCTTGCCATCCAGTCTGGCTGCTCCAAGGCTCCTTCATCTTGTCTTTCAATCAAGTCTGGCTGCTGTTGGTTGTCAAGTTGCGCTTCTGGGATTTCCATAGTTGGCAGCTGGAATTGTGTAGGATTTCTTCTGCGCGTTTGACGTGTGCGCGTTAGACGTCGGGGGTGTCGCCGTGGCTGCTCCAAGGCTCTTTCATCCTCTCTTGCCATCAAGTCTGGCCGCTCCAAGGCTCTTTCCTCCTCTCTTGCCATCCAGTCTGGCTGCTCCAAGGCTCCTTCATCCCCCCAAGTACTCGTGTGACGTCAAATATGACGTGAAAATAAGGTCATATTTTTATGAATGACGTCAACAAGTAAAAAATCACGAAAAAAATGACGTCAATTTTTTGTCAGTTCAGTTGACGTCCTTTAATGACGCCATTTTTGGCGTCATTTTTTTGTCAGCCAAATGACGTGATGCAAAAGACGCCAAGTAGTTGGTCGCAAAATGACCAAACTGACTAAAGTGACGCCATAATTCACGTCGATCGGTCGTCAACAAAAGTACGAATTTCCGGTGACGTCACTTCCTTCTATTTAGAGCGGAATCATTCAAGGCGTCGCCATTTTGTTTTGTTTGCCGTGCCGGCTTGGCCGAAGTAAGTTTTCGGGAGACGGTGAAGTAAGTTTGTATTTTCTAACTTTGTTTTCACAATACTCATATTTTTCTAATTAGTTTTTGAAAATTTAGCAAGCAGTGAGTTATTCGTTTCAACAACGTATGCGTTTTGACAAGGCCAACCTGAATGCATATTTATTAGGCCTATTATACTGTCAAAACGTATGTATCATTGTATTTTAATTACTTAGCTCGTGTTTTACAGTGTTAGTGAGTGGTAATCTAACTTTACCTTTAGAAGAATTGTCGTATAATAGATTTACAGAAAAAAATGTTTTGTTTTGAAAAAATGCTTCTGTATTGTTTACATAATGATTTAGTTAATCACTTAACATTTTATGTGTATTAGCTTTTATTCAAGATAAAAAAAAGTCTAGTTACCTTGTTTTAAGTCTAGTAACTTGCTTTATTAAATGGTTAAATGCCACAGAAGTATCTATGTTTGTGTTCTGGACTAATTTTAACATGTGAAGTGAATGGTACACCAGTGAACAGTTACTGGTAGTAATTAGTACCACTTGCTGGAACTCTGTTAAAAGGGCTAGTTTTTACTAAATACAAAAGGGCTAGTAACTATTGCATGGTACAATTTTCTGATGCCATGTATAAGATGTCGTTTCAACGGCTATCCCTAGTGTTATCCTTGTTACTTGACCGTGCTTCAAGGTGACAGTTTTTGCCCATAGCTTGTGTAATTTTAAATCCATTAAATATTATTAAATTTAATGATTGACCTTACTTTAAAAAGGTCTTTATTTCAGCAGCATATTTCTTTTACACAATACGAGTCCGTAAAGGGGGTCCAATTAGAGCCACGTTTTCAGAAACTACAGCCTTTTACATACAACCACAAAAACTAAAAGCTTTTATAGGCGCCCTAACTTGGTTGTCTATAAAGAGAGAATACCTCGCCGCAGTTTAAGTTTGCAGTATACAAATGTTCTATGAGAAAAAGGGTAAATAGTTCTCATTTTCGAGTGCGAGAATCGAATAAAAAAACTCTTCACGTTCAATAGACATTTTATTTATTATTTCAAGACCTAAATTTATTATATTTTTATTAGTTTAGCTTCAGTTAGAGTGTAATTTTAATTATTTTTCCTTCGATTTTGACGTAACAGGGCGCATGAATATCAGGGTCAAAGGAGCAGCCAATCAGAGTAGGCGAAATTTCGGCGCCAGCTGCGTTGTTTACCCAGTTTCCTCCGTGCAGAACATTTCTCTGCTGCAAACGTAAGGTCGGTTTTAGTATAACAAAATTAACTCAACATAGGATACAATTTCATTTTTTTTTTGTTTACAGATTCTTAGTTTTTGAATAACTGACCTTAAAAATGATTCTCGTGATAATATTAGTTGTAGATTTTGGTTAAATTTTCTAGCCAGGCTTGGAGTAACGTGTTACTCTTGTAACGGTTGCTGTTTTTAAAGTTACACCGTTGCATTTTAAAAAAGCAGTTAAACTGAACTGAGCAGAGCATAGTTACTTTCAATGTCAACAAAGTAATGAAAAATTTCGCTACTTTCCAAAGGCTGCCATGTACTAATTTTGAAATGTAACTCCTTTAAACTAACTTTTCAATTGGAATTAAAAATAACTTGGTTTTGTTTGTTTAATTTTAGTTCTCTTTGAAGAACAGTTAGGTCAGTGGTTCTCAACCGGTGGGTCGCAATCCACTGGGGGGTAGCGAAGGGATCCTAGGGGGGTCGCAAAATGTTTTTTTAAATAAAAAAATATTTACTTAAGTAATGTTTTATACAATAATTTTACCAACTAGAATGGAAGAAAATAATCGGCACATATTATTTTACTTATTATCTTGGTTAATTTACATTTTAACTTTTTTATGATATTAATACATAATTTTAATTCTAGTATGGGTTTACGTTGCAACAAGCTAATAAGAAACTTTTGCTTGTTTTGATTTAACAACTTTTTGTATGTTTGGTTTGATTCTTGTCACATGCAAAATCAAGTCATTTTCCAAGTTTAAAAGATTGGTTGGTATACATATGCTTGGTCAGAGACCCGCTTATAAACCTTCGTCAAGTAAGACAGACACAACACTCACACACACACATACGTGACAGATGCTGCCATCTCCGCAATTTAGACATGTCACTGAAGGGGAGGGAAATAGTCTCCAGGAACCTGTACCCGTGGGAAACTGCGAAATGACCACCCACAGGACTTTCGGACCCAACAGACTTAACGAGCATGTTCTCCGCATATACTCGGTGGATCTTCAGTGACCAGGACTCGATCGCGGGACCTTTCAATCCGGAGATCGAGAAGCCGAATTTGCAAAGATAGGACATGGCAAAGGGCATGATACTCCTTCAGATACCAAACCATGGTATTCACGCTTTCTCGACAACCAAAATTTATGAATTTCTTTACTTGCGAACTCCAGTTTTAAAATGCTGCCTGGTGAAAGTTCCATCAATGTACCGTGAAGTAGCAATGGATATGCCATGTAGTGGTGGTGTCATCTGTCATCATTAGTTATTTGTTGTTAATGGTATTGAAAATTGTACTATTGGTAATTTAATTGCTGGAGGGGGGGGGGGGGGGTAATGTCTTCAAATGAAAAAAAATAACAATTACCCAAATATAGTTAATAAAGAGTAAAATATGTATAGGACGGAGGGGAGGAGACGAAATTATTTTGTGGCGTTAGGGGTCGCCACCTCCAAAATGTTGAGAACCACTGAGTTAGGTGATTAAATTATTTAATTATTTTGACCCAAGTTTATTGTAAAATTTTTTAAAAAGGTAGTTATTTACTAAAAGTCAAGTCAAACTTGACTTGACTTTGACTTTCTTGGTGGGGGGCAAGAGCGCCAAGCACTGCGACTATAAGTCTATTGTACTAAGCCCCAGAAATGACACAAGCACAAGAGACACACAAAGAAAGAGACGACACAAACACATAGACAAATAACAATATTTATTGACAGTCACAAACATCCATGCCTGACCGGGATTCGAACCCGACCTCAGCAGCTCCAAAGGCTAGAATCCTAACGAGTGTGCCACCGAGGCGGCAAGTCAAACTTACCCTTCTCCAGAAATTATTCGAAATCTCAACAAGTAGTTTGACTTGTTTTACAAGTAGCCTTGGTAAAAAAAAAGTAAAGCTAGCTAATTTTAAACTTCTAATCTCTAATGTATGTCTTTTTTTTTCTTCGGAATCATCGACAAGTTCATTGGTCAAGGACGAGAGGAACCAGGCTGGATGGCCAAGCTGGTCGGAAGCAAGAGCTGCCGCACGAAGACCTTATGTGTCACAGGGCACGAAGAGGACTAAGTAAGTTGATAAATAAGTATAAGTGTTAAAATAGTGTAATTTATATGTTGCCAAACATGCACCTGATGTTAATTTTTGCCAAATCCTTGAAAAGCTTCATCGATCGGGTCCTAGTTATTTTTTTACAAGATGGTCCACTACAAATTTGCTATCAAATTCATAAATTATTTCTTTTAAAATATGCAGCATGTAAGTTTGTTTTTTCCTCATAAATATATAATTTCTAGTGCCACATATAAAGAAAGAACTTAATGGTACTAATAAAAAATGCAACAGCTAACCCAAACACTGTGAATTACCAAACTTTTACTTTCTTATACACACTCGGTTTTTTTTTCAAACACAGAACATGGTTAAAGAAAGATTGTTTTTCTCAAATTTATATATTATGAATCTTAAGTACATATTTTTTAATCAATAATTTTGAGGGTTTTTTTGTGGCAATTAACTTAACCTTTTATAGATTATTACTCTTTGATTGTGACTAAGTCCAAAACATTTTGTTTAAATAAATTTTAAATATTTTAAAAACAACTTAAGAATAGAAAAAAATCAATGTACATTGCATTAATAGAAGTTTTTGTGTTAATATTTTTGAATTTTATTTAGGGTTTTTTTTGTGTTATTTGTATAAATGATACATTATGATTAAAGTTCCACAAAAAGAAATTTGAGTCCTTTAAAAATTTTGATATTTATTTTGAAATGATAGTGGGATTTATGTTATATTTAACACTTTTTTTATTATTATAAATTACACTTTATAATTTAAAGTGTGTTTTTGTGTTATTATTCTTAAAAAATATACTGATTATTTTTTAACTATATTACTGTATTGTCAAATAAAATACTGAATGTCTGGTCATCCTAGAGATGCTGAAATCAGAGTTTAGCAAAATTTAGGGAATAACGTAGATATGTGATATTAGGAACATTTTTTAAGGTATTGGTTAAACTATGCGGTATCTCAGAAGTGCATAATTCTTAGTAAGTTAGTAAAACTAGTACACTGCTTAAAACAATAAAAGGAGCAAATGGTTTAAGGTGTCATAATAGTCTTAAAAATGTGCAAAGAAGGTACTACAAAGCATAGTTTGATCTCACATGTAATTTTTTAACTACTCAATATACAAGTATAATATTTTCATATGTAAATCTACAAGATTTATTTATTATAAAGCAAATTTTAAAATTTATGAAACTTTAGCCAAATCTAAAATAAATGATATTAAACATAAAGCTATTTTAACACATTGGGATTAGGCTTGCGTGGCAAATTTTGAGGTCAAAATTGAAAAAATGACCAAGAAAATGACTTTATATTGTACAAATATGTACAAACAAAGACTTATACCTAGATTTTCAGCTCAATTTTAATTAGAAATTATTTTTTAAAAAAATGTATATCAAAATTTAAAAAAAAATTATTAATTTTTTTTAGAAAAAAGTTCTTAAAATAATTTCTAATTAAAATTGAGTTGAGAATTTAGGTATAAGTCTTTGTTTGTACATATTTGTACAATATAAAGTCATTTTCTTGGTCATTTTTTCAATTTGACCTCAAAATTTGCCGTGCAAGCCTAATCCCAATGTGTTCATATAGCTTTATCAGGGCGTCTACCGGTCAAGAAATTCAGGAAAGTCAAAAAAAAGTAATGAAATCAAAAAAAGAATGTCCTTAAAAAGTCATGAAATTCGAGCAAAGGTCATGAAAATTTTTAAAAATGTCAAAAAAAGAATTTTCCCCTGAATTTATATTGTTTGTATTTTGTAGTCCTTAATTTTTCTGGGAAAGTCCTTGAAAAGTGTTATAATTTTTTCCTCTTCTTTTAATAAGCATATGATGCAACAGCTGCTTGAATTTGCTCTGTATTGCATCGAATATTATTTTATGGTTTGTCTTTGTAACTTTTTCCTTAATGGTTTAATCATTTAAACGGTTGTAAAAGTTTCTGAAAAAGGTCAAGAAAAAGTCATGAAATTAGATTTGACAAATCTGGTAGACACCCTGTTTATGTTTAATATCATTTATTTTAGTTTTGGCTAAAGTTTCATAAATTTTAAAATTTGTTTTATATTAAATAAATTTTGTAGAATTACAAATAAAAAATTGTACTTATATATTGAGTAGTTAAAAAATTGCATGATAGATCAAACTATACTTTGTAGTAACTTCTTTGCACATTTTTAAGACTCCTATGACCCCTTAAACCTTTTCACCCGATACGATTCCATTTGAAATCATCAGCTTGCTGTTTTTTCTTACTAACTTAAGCTTGCACTTATTTATCGTAAGAAAGATGGCAGAATCATGTCTTTGGAAGAGTTAAATGATGTTTGTTTTAATTAAATGAAAATATGGAAAACATGGTAACATAAAATTCACAATAAGCAATTTTATTAAAATATATTAATTCAATATATTGACCCTAAATTCTTCATGCTTGAATTTTAAGATGTTTGAAAATGATTTGAACTGAATTTACAATAAAGTTTTGAAACATTATTGCTATAATTTATTAAAAAATTAAGATATCTTTTTACTCCTGTTTTTTACCATATCTCATTCTGGATGCATAATAAATCTATTTCATAAATTTTAGATTTTTCGAATAAAAAATAAAGCGTTGGACCTGAAAGGTTTATTAAAAATACTCAAATAGGAATTGTGGTAAACCATGCATGAAATATATGTTGTATCAGCGCCATCTAGCGAGCACTTATTGAAACTCTGCCCTGAACCGCCATCTTTTTGTCACTAGTAAAGGCGGTAAGGGTGGAGAGAGGATGTAATTCTTCAGAGCTGCACTTCATTAAATGGATATTTCTACACTAAAGAGTTGCTTTCTTCTTTGCTGCCCCTCCTCCTTACTTGACATGGGGGCTCACCGCCGCCTTGCCACCCGCCTCTCGTCGCAAAAATCGATATATTTTAAAAATTTTTTAATTTAAACTTTTACAAAACGAAAGTTCAAGTCCCACGAGGTTCAGACATAAAGTTCCTCTCCACGGTGGGAAATCACGAACTCATGCACAAAAACGAACTTTTATCTACACTGCAATAAATCAGCGATGCCAAAATCGCCATCGTCACGAAAAAAGTGAAAACTCCCGCTTCAAAAGGAACTTCCTGCGCCATCGTCAAGCGATTCCTTCTTCAGCCGCCAAGCCGAAGTCGCCATCGTCGACCCCATCGTAAAGTGGTATTTTTCCAGCCGTTAAGCAGAAGACGCCACCCGTGAGTCATCCATCTTCAGCCGCTAAGCAGAAGACGACACACGACGACGAGGTCCACAGCACGTCAATCCGAAAAACAAAACTACCCTCCATAAAACGGAATACATCGTCCACAGAGCACGTAAGAAATTCTACTACATCGCCGACGAAACAAAACCAAAATCGACCACAAAGGTAAAAGTTTTCTTATTTTTCTATTCAAGATGTATAAAAATACTAAAAAAGAAGATTTAGTGAAAGTTGCTTTTGAATTGGACATCGTACTTCCAGAAAATTCCACGTTAACTAAAATTAAAGAGCTAATTGAGTCCAGTGAGACCTACACGAAAGATAACGAATTCGTTAAAAATTTAATTGCACAAACGGTAGATGACAGAAATGTTAAACTAGAAATCGAAAGAAATAAAGTAGAAGTCGAAAGAAATAAATTAGAAGTCGAAAAAGTAAAACTCGCACAAATCGAACGAAATATAGAACTAGCTTCCCTTCAAAACAATGCCGAAACTCAACATAATATGTCGAAAAGTTCCGAAACCGATGATTCACCTAACATCGAAAATCTTATTCGTTCTGTTAAAACTCTTTCAATGCCAATCCCTAGCCGTCCAGAAAATTACAGCTTATTTTTCGCATCGTTAGAACGAGCATTTAATACGAAGAATATATCGGATGAGTTATTAAAGTCAGAAATACTTATAAATATGTTAGGCGAAAAAGCAAATCACATTTTATTAAATATTTCGGATAATGATATCCAAGACTACGAAAAAGTCAAAAATACAGTGCTACGTCAGTTCCAACCAACCGCACAGGATTGCCTAATTAATTTTCGCCGTATGCAAAGACTCGCAGATGAGTCACACACGCAGTTTGCTTCACGATTGCAAACAACTTTCGCATATTATTGCAAGATTAGAAACGTCAGTGACTTTGATACTTTATGCCAATTAATGGTTTCAGATAAATTGTATTCTACACTTGACCGAGAGACTCAGTCATACATAGCTGTCACACAAGGCGAAGAATGGCTAAAGCCAAATGATCTTGCACAAAAAGTTGATATATACTTTACATCCCAGCGTAAATCTCTAAGCGAAGTAAGCCGTCGCCAACACAACAATAACACCTATCAACAAAACAACAGACCACCATACAATAATCGGCAACCATGTAATAACTTTCGTAGACCACAAAATCAAAATTCCCGTGGAACAAATAATTCTCGCTTCAATCAACGCAATGTAAACAATCAACGATCTGAAAACGAGTCACACGAGAATAACAGTCCAGTATTACAAATAGCTCCAACAACACCCAAACCACGTGATCACGGTTCCCTTCAATATGAAAATGTGCTACTTAATAATAAAAATACGCGCGCTATTATTGACAGTGGATGCACTCATATTTGTGTCAAAGCCGATTGTTTACCCAAAACAACAACATATGACGAAGAAATCACATTAGTTTCTGCATTTGGCGACACGTACACCGCCAAATCCGCCAAGGTAAAACTCTCGTTGCCACAAAGACAACCGAAAACATACGATGCCGCTATTTGCGAAAGTTTATTTTCAAATCTAATAATCCCACCTTCAATTTTCCAAGAGCTAAAAAGATCACAAATAACACAAAATGAAAGTACACTCTCTCCTAAAACAGAAATCTTGCAACAGGAAATAAAAAACAAATGTCAAAGTACTATTCACACCGCTTCGAATCTCGGCTCCAAAATGTTTACAACACCGAAACCCATCGCCGACTCTGTGTCGCCGCAGCAAGAAGAGAGCGTACGAGACGACGCGTCAATCACCTATCAACCAGACGTTAGGGCACACCCACGAACATGCCACAACCAATCAGAGGCAAAGGAGGAGCTATCGAATGCAAATTCGCCCGCTCATCTAGAGTACGGAGAACGAAGATTTTTTTTAGCGGAACTAGATGATGTGTCGAACCGATTAAATTTGGATAACGCCACCGGTAAAAGTTTAGCCTACTTTCCCGTAAAACACGCTTCGGCGAATGAGTTTACGTCCACAATGGATTGTGACTACGGAAATGACTTATATTTCACACACGTTCATAATACGGATATGAAGAAACGTTTTTCACATTTAATTGATGAATATAATTCGAACAAATTAACAGATTTAGGAACTTACGAACACCAAATTTTCGCTTCAGACGTACAAGGGGACAAGCCCATATTGCAAAATGTAAACAAACCATTAGACACTACGGGGACCAACTCAATATTTAGTATTGTAAGTGATGATACGCTTTTTGAAGATGAATTTTCTCACATATCTGATGCGAATATACGAAACACTATTATGAAGATGGTCAAAACTTATAAACCGAATAAAATTAAAAGTACTAATTATCAAATGAAATTAATTCTGTCAGATGACACACCTATATTTCAAAGACCACGCCGTCTTGCATTGTCAGAAAAAATTGAGGTAAATAAACAAATTAAGGAAATGTTACAAAGTGGAATAATTCGAGAAAGTTTTTCAGATTTCTGTGCACCAATAGTTTTGTGTAAGAAGAAAGATGGTTCAACGCGCTTAGCCATAGATTTTAGATTGATTAATCGGAATATCGTAAAAGAAAGATTTCCTTTACCCCTCATCGAAGATGTTTTTGACAAATTACAAGGTGCTTCTGTCTATTCAAACCTTGACTTAAAAAATGGTTTCTATCACGTTGATGTTCATGAAGATAGTCGTAAATACACTTCTTTTGTAACACCAGACGGACAGTACGAGTTCACAAAGATGCCTTTTGGACTATGCAACGCACCATCTGTTTTTCAAAGATTTATCCAAATTGTTTTTCGAGATCTTTTAGAAGATGGAACTTTGATTCTCTATCTTGATGATTTGATTATACCCTCATCTGATGAGTTCGAAGGTCTACAAAAGCTGAAAAAAGTTTTACAAGTTGCTTCGGACTATGGACTTGAGTTTAATTTCAAAAAGTGCAATTTTCTACAACGAAAAATAACTTTTCTCGGACATATCTTGGAAAAAGGTACAATTCGACCATCGTCACACAAAACAAATGCTGTTTTAAGTTTCCCTCAGCTTAAAACGACGAAAGATATTCAATCCTTTTTAGGTCTGACTTCATTCTTTAGAAAATTCATAAAGAACTATGCAGCCATTGCAAGGCCACTAAGTGATCTTTTACGAAACAACACACCTTTTCACTTTGGCAGAGAACAACAGCAAGCTTTTCTACAACTAAAACAAGCACTCTCCACAGAACCTGTGTTACACTTATACAAACAGGGCTCACCATTACAATTACACTGTGATGCTTCATCAAAAGGTTTTGGTGCTATTTTGCTTCAAGCTGACAACGAGAACAACCTGCATCCCATTCACTATATGAGTCGTAAAACATCCCCACAAGAAGAAAAGTATACATCATATGAATTAGAAGTTTTAGCAATAGTAGAATCATTAAAGAAATTTCGACACTATCTTGTTGGTACCAAATTCAAAATCTTCACTGACTGCCAAGCGTTTCAAAAAACAATGTCCAAAAAAGAACTGCCTCCTAGAGTTGCCAGATGGGCAATGTTGCTCGAAGATTTCGACTATGAACTAATTCACAGACCAGGACAGCAGATGAAACATGTTGACGCACTTAGCCGTTATCCTGTCATGACAATACAAGTTGATGACACAACCAGAAAAATCTGTGAAGCTCAGTCAAAAGATGAGTTCACACTAAGCATTAAACAACTACTAGAACACTCTCCAACATCAGAATACAAATACAAAAATAACATTCTTTACAAAATAGTCAATGACCAAGAGCTTTTAGTAATACCACAAGACATGCAAAAACAAATCGTACAAATTGAACACAATAAAGGACATTTTGGTATCAATAAAACTGAAGCTTTAATTAAACAACAATTTTATTTCCCAAACATACGAAAAACTGTCGAAAGCGTAATATCCAGCTGTGTAAAATGCATACTTGCCTCACGAAAAACAGGAAAACAAGAAGGATTTCTCCATCCCATTCCTAAAGGTGACATTCCATTAGACACATACCATATAGATTTTCTAGGGCCACTGCCAAGCACAAACAAAAACTACAAGTACATATTCACTGTGGTAGATGCCTTTACAAAGTTCATTTGGATATATCCTGTCAAGTCAACATCTGCAAAAGACGCTCTGGACAAACTTCAACTTCAGCAAACCACCTTTGGAAATCCTAGACGAATAATATCAGATCGCGGATCAGCTTTTACTGCAACAGAATTCAAGAAATACTGCGAAGATGAGAAGATTGAACATATCACAATCACTACAGGTCAGCCAAGAGGAAACGGTCAGGTTGAAAAATTCCATGGAACGCTAATTCCAGTTATCTCCAAGTTATCCCTTGATGATCCGAACAAGTGGTTCAAGCACATACCAGCTGTACAACGTGTAATTAACAGCACTATCTCTTCAGCTACTAAGTACACACCCTTCGAGCTTCTAACAGGAGTTAAAATGAAAAATAAAGAAGATCTTAACATCAAGAAAATTTTAGAAGAACAACATATACACTCAGTCGTCCAACATCAACAACAAATGCGCAAAGAAGCCAAAGCAAATATATTGCAACAACAAGAACAGAGCAGGCACAACTATAACACTCGTCGCAAGACTGCTACCAAATACAAACTTGATGATATAGTCGCCATCAAACGTACTCAGTTCGGGACAGGCTTAAAACTTCGTCAAAAGTTTTTCGGCCCATACGTCGTGACTAAAGTTCGCCCAAACGACAGATATGATGTACGCAAGACCGGTACAGGTGAAGGACCAACATGCACATCCACGTCTGCCGACCAAATGAAGAGTTGGGCAAAAACCTGAACTTTGACTTTTATTTTACAAACTTTCTGAAGTCCAGAACTTTATTTTTTTCTTCTCCCAAATTGTGCTAAGAACTTTTTGCACAGACTCTAAAATTTACAAAAATTCTTAGCTGCTAAGTTAATTTTATAAGTGTTTTCTTCTATTTCATAATTTTCAAATTAGAATTTTAAAGTGATTTTAGAATAATTTTCTTGAGAAATGCATAAAAGTATTTTATTTGTTTATGCTTATTTTTATAGTTCTTTTCAGTATTAGTAGTGAATTTAAGTGTATTATTTTCTAAGTGTTTACGTTTAATTTTTATCTTGCTACATGTTTACTTTTAATATTTAGATAGCATGTTTTTATTTTATTCAATTGCTATTTGTCGGGACGACAAACGTCAGGATAGCAGAGTGTTGTATCAGCGCCATCTAGCGAGCACTTATTGAAACTCTGCCCTGAACCGCCATCTTTTTGTCACTAGTAAAGGCGGTAAGGGTGGAGAGAGGATGTAATTCTTCAGAGCTGCACTTCATTAAATGGATATTTCTACACTAAAGAGTTGCTTTCTTCTTTACTGCCCCTCCTCCTTACTAGACATATATTATAATATTTTATACTGCCAATGACATAAATTTAATTTATATTTTGGAGGAAAACTCTTCATCTGTTCTTTTCGTTACATAGAATATCTATTTTGTCTTTTGCAAGAAAAACTTAGGTTTCGTAAAATTAATTGTAGTTATTTTTAAATAAAAAAATATTTGATTCAACATTAATGTAACTTCTATCTTGTCAAATAAATTGTTATAACATCTCGTGGTAAAATGAGTATTTTATTCACGTTTCTTTTTGTATTTTTTATTATATGATTTAAGGCCATTCTTAATTTTAAAAAAAATAGTGAAATTCTAAGAGTTGTAATGTGTTAAATGGGTTTTTTTTCCCTAATACTTGATACCTATTGACTTTTTAACATTGTTAAAAAGAAGTAAAAGTGCTTCATTTTTGTTGACAGTATTTTTATAGAAGTAAAAAAATGCTTTAATGCAATGATTTTTTTTAAATATTAAATATATAAAGGTATTCCAAGATGAATTAAAAGACTAATATATTTTTTTATAAAAAATTATCCTTTTTTTTTGTAAAATAAACAACATAGTGAGATGTGAACAATGAAATCAAATTTGCATTGTATTTTTATTCATTTAAGTTAGTATAAATTTATTATCAACTTTAATTCAGATCCCTATCATAATCTAAAACAGGGGTTCCGGGTGGTACGATGGGAAATTTCAGATAGTTCAGTGAGTGATGTGGCTGCATGATACTATTACTAGCTTCTATAGGCATGAGCAGTCAGCATGCAAACATAGTACAGGGTTCGTACGCCTCCTGAAATTCCTAAAAAACTCCTAAATTTTATTTTTTGAGGGCCCTTATATCTCCTAAAAATTGTGTATCATCTCCTGATATTTTGCCCTTTCCTGAATAAAATGAACAACATGAATCATTTTTCTCCTTTTTCACACGGTTTTCTCTCATACTTTATTCGGATGTCTGCCGGTCGAAAAAGTCATGAAATTAAAACAAGAGTCACGAAAATTTAAAACATTGCCAAAAAAAAGGCGATTTCTTCCCCCAAAAGGGAGGTTGGCCTTTTACACCAAAGTCTCAAATTTTTCACAACATTTACACCCCTTGTTTCCTTCATTCTCAGTCTAAGTCCCTAGACCAATACAATAATAAACACACACATATTCAAATTTATTTTGAGAAATCTCCTGAAGTTACATCGCTGTACTCCTTAGAAACTCCTGAATTTCACTATCATAGATAGAGTACGAACCCTGATAGTTTTAATTATTTTAAAGATATATCTTTAATTAAATTCTGGATCAGATGTAAAACAGAGTGCCCTTTGAACTCCCTCAAGCATTTTTTATGCCATTTGTTAGGAATTACTTGTATGAAAGTGGATTTTCTAAACTCTTGTAAATAAACATAGAAGCATAATAAGTGTTGAAGATAAGTTCCACATTACTCCTAATGTTGATATTTTAATCAAAGGCAAACAAAAATTTTCGCACTAAAGACTATAAAAGTATATTTTGTATGATGATTAATTTTTTGCTGAGTTTGCACTAACTTTTTATTTGTTTGGTTGTAGACCTATAGGTAATAATTAAAACTGTAAATTAATACCATTTTTTTACTTCTCTTTTATTAAAAGCATGTTATAAGTAAACAAGTATCTAACCATTAAATATGAATTTTTCTTGGGAATTTGATTCAAAAAGAGTAAATATTATATGTTTATTAAAATATTAAGATCAAGTGGTATGCCAAAATTTCTCAAAGTCAAGTGGTATGCATGTGCAAAAAGGTTGCGAACTCCTGATCTAAAACATAAAAATTGGACCATAAATCAAATACTTAACACATTTTCCCGGTTCAATTCCTCAAAAATTTATTGAATTTTATGTCAGTCAAGCAGTTAAATAGTATTCTAATATTTATTATTTATTTTGTGTAATCTATACTGTAAAGACAAAGTTAAGAAATCTAAAATGTAAAGACAAAGTTATTGAATCTTTTTATGGAAATATAGAAAATATTTTTAAAAAAAACAACTAAATTTATAATCCTTTAAATATTTGATTAGATTTATTTTAGATGGGAAAGGTTATTATGTGAAAAAAAGTTATACTGGGAATATATATTTATAGTTTTAATAATATATTTACCTATTTTTTCTTTTTCAGTTTCTCCTTGAAAGTCTGTTTATGAAAGCAGTTATGTCTGCAATTGTTTATTTTGTTGTTTTTTTCAAATAAAAATGTTTTGCTTCTAAGTGATTTTGTATTTATTTAAAATATCAAGATTTATAATTGCCTATCTGTAGCTCTAAATGTTCAGTAAAGTAAAAATAGTAAAGCAAATATAGATATAGCAAAATAGTAATAGCAAATAAAAATGAATATCATTTTAAAATTCTTAATTATGTACTAAATAGTTTTTGAATTTCAGTTTTCTTTTCTCATCTTATTTATATGCAATCTCAATCATGGTGTAAAATACAAATTTGTTTAAAATATTATGGAATATTTTGAAGTTATGAGGAATATCTTTTTCAAAATAAGTAGTAAAAGATTTTTTTTAATTAATGACTTATGAATAGAATGTTAAGTCATTAATTTATAAATTTCTTTTTAAGGACAATATGTTTTGAAAATGATATATCTCTGTAATTCAAAATATTGTATTATATTTTTTAAAAAAATTTGTTTTACACCATGACTAAAATTTCATAGAAATAAAAAAAATAACGTGAAAATCGCGTCATATAGTCACGTGAGGTTAATGTCATTTAATCACGTGAAAATAGCGTCATATGATCCCGTAAACTTAACGTCATTTGATCACGTGAAAAGCGCGACATTTGGTCACGTAAAATTAACGTCAATTGATCACGTGAAAATCGTGTCGTATTGTCACGTGAAATTCACATCCACTTTTCACGTGAAATTCACGTCCACTTTTCACGTGAAATTCATGCCCACTTATAACGTGAAATTCATGTCCACTTATCACGTGAAATTCACGTTATTTGTTAACGAAAAGTTCACGTCATATGGTCACAAAAGAGTCATTTATTCACGTCAGATTAACGTCATTATTTGACGTCGAATATCACGTCTTCAAAATGGACATTGTCACCAAAAAAATGACGTCAATTTAGGGGCATTTTATGACCAAAAAATCACGTCATATTCGACGTCACACGAGTACTTGGGCCCTCTTGCCATCAAGTCTGGCTGCTCCAAGGCTCCTTCATCTTGTCTTTCAATCAAGTCTGGCTGCTGTTGGTTGTCAAGTTGCGCTTCTGGGATTTCTACAGTTGGCAGCTGGAATTGTGTATGATTTCTTCTGCGCGTTTGACGTCGGGGGTGTCGTCGTGGCTGCTGCAAGGCCCTTTCATCCTCTCTTGCCATCAAGTCTGGCTGCTCCAAGGCTCTTTCCTTCTCTCTTGCCATCCAGTCTGGCTGCTCCAAGGCTCCTTCATCCCCTCTTGCCATCAAGTCTGGCTGCTCCAAGGCTCCTTCATCTTGTCTTTCAATCAAGTCTGGCTGCTGTTGGTTGTCAAGTTGCGCTTCTGGGATTTCTACAGTTGGCAGCTGAAATTGTGTATGATTTCTTCTGCGCGGTTGAGTGTGCGCGTTTGACGTCGGGGTGTCGTCGTGGCTGCTGCAAGGCTCTTTCATCTTCTCTTGCCATCCAGTCTGGCTGCTCCAAGGCTCCTTCATCCCCTCTTGCCATCAAGTCTGGCTGCTCCAAGGCTCCTTCATCTTGTCTTTCGATCAAGTCTGACTGCTGTTGGTGGTCTATTTCCAAAAGTCCTCCCAAATTCAATTGCATTCGAGTGAATCTTTCAGGTAACTCTTCCAAGTTTGATTCCAGTTCATTCGCTCTCAATAGCGGTCCTCCCAAGATAAAGTGCGTCGGTATTTCCAAACGATGTTGCTGCTGTTGGTTGTCTATTTCCAAAAGTCCTCCCAAATTCAATTGCATTCGAGTGAATCTTTCAGGTAACTCTTCCAAGTTTGATTGCAGCGCATCTGGATTTGTTTGATTTGATCCGGGATCCATAACTAGTTTTCCACACAAAAAAATACAGAACTCAAAAAAATATCAGTCGTTGAGATTCAGTCGTTGGAAATTTTTTAACGGTATTTAAATTTGAAATCAAGCTCGTTCGCTCGATGCCAAATGAATTGCCAAATCTTTAAATCTAAGTGTTTGCTCGTGAAATATATTATATAAAAATATTAAGATTGACCGGTTTTTACAATGGATTGAAAATAGTGTATATCAAATTCTTGTATCTATAATAATAAAAGAAAGAGTCTGTCTGTGTGTCTGTCTGTCTCTCTGTGTGTATGTCTGTGGATCACAAAAGACCTACGTAGACTGCTCTAAAAAATTCGAAACTTTTAATATAGATTCCTTTTAATACCTACGTGTACACCTGAGGCTTAGTTTTTTCATATTTGATTGTGATTTTTAATTAATATAATTAGGTTCAAAAAAACGTCCTCCACGTGGGATTGCGGGACCATAACAGGGCTTGAAAATACATGGACCGGGCAGAAACGGGGGCTTGCCTCCATCCTCTATTAGTTTGATTGATTGAGTTTGGTTGAGATATGCGCTCGCCCTAAGGCTGCTTCATCCTCTATTAGTGTTTGCTTTTTTAAGTTCGCATGCGCCAACACGAATTTAATTTTGTTTTGATTTTGAGTTTATTTTCACAAGTAAGCGTGCCTCTAAAAGGAAGCAATGCGAAGTTAACGGGTTCCCAGTAAGGCGGGACCATACTGCTAGTTATAATATAAGTTGTACTGTGGAAAGAGTAACAACTCTGTTTTTGTTAACGCTCTTTATAGTAATTTAATTTCAAATTATCAAATCCACGCCATAAGTTATGCATTAAAAACTGTATGAAAGCATTAGTATTGTTATTAAGCAGGATATAATTTTTTTTTAAAAGTTTATTTTTTAATTAAAGTCATGGATTTTTTTAACTATAAAAATGTTAAATGTTGTTTCAATTTAAAACCTCAATTATGATTAAAATTCTTAATTTGGTGGGGAGAGTGATGACATATTTTGCAAGAAACGAAATTCCGGAAGTGTTTTTCTTTTTCAAACTTCCCACATGAAATTTTTCCTAAAATCGCATCATTTGGAATAGTATCATAACATTTAATTTTTTTGTGCAGAAAAAAATCTTTTAAACAAAACTTAGAAGAAAAACAAGTTGGTTTGTTACAGAATCTGTCACTTACACCGCTTCCACACAACATTTTATGCTCTACAGGAAACACATTAACACCACAGAAAGAAATCGCCAAACGGGGCCTTTGGCTAGTTCTAATTCAAACTTTTATAAGCAAAAATTTATAATTTTCTTTAATCTTCTTTTGCAGATTTGATGATTAATCTTTATCAGTTGCTAATTTTTTTTTTTAAACTTCGAAGAAAAATGATGGATTTTTTTAATAAATATCTTTTTGCAGTCATAAGTTTGCGTTTCGAAAAATAAATTAGTAAAATTGCTGCTTTAAAAATAAAAGGGGAAATTTGCATATTTTTTATACATCTTTTTTCATACATATATAATGAACCATAAAAATAACTTTATTTTGCTATTACAACAATAAAGTTAAACACAATTGTATTGTAACAAATTGTATCACAAAAATATATATGGGTAATTCCACTTCAGAAGAGACCAAGACTGAAAAAAAAAAATTACTGCTGTAACTTTTATATTTGCTTTAGAAAGGTTTGAATTTTATTTTTTTTTTGTATCAACAACTATTATTGTTTCATCGTTGGCAACACAGCAGCTTCCAAATGGCTGCTTTGTTTTGAAAACATGATCTTGTGTTTTTTCATCATTTTGAACAAATGAATTTTAACACCGCCGTTTCATACGTCTAGTGGCCGCTGAACGTAGAGTTGGAAGCGCTTTGACCTCTAGCGATTCGACCTTTGGTTGGCGAGAATTTGGCGAGTGAGATTGCAGCGCGGCGATTTTATTCATTGTTTAAAATCAACTAGATTATGGATGACGAAATTTTGATTGCTGCTTGTGTTTTACATTTAGAGAGCTTAGATAATTATCTAGAGGTAATTAGAAAAAAATATAAAAAACTTCGTCGAAGATGGTGGATGATGGTGATTTAACTGTTTATACCATCCTTAAGGGACATGACTGTTTGAAAAAAAAAAAAAAAAAAAAAAACAGGACATGACTGTTTTTTAACGGGGCATGACTGGTATCTTTGCTGCCGCCCTGCCCATTACTAATATTTTACGGGGATTTTTTTTTGTTTAAAAGTGTATAGGAAAGTGCATTTTTTTCTGGATTGTTTTTTTGATGACTGTCCTTTTCCGTACTTATATTTAAAACTTTTAATGCCGGAGTATTACTGATTAAAATCAGGTCAAATAAAAAAGTGTTTTCAGTATTGTCTGCCAAAAATTTAGAAATTATATGTATTAAAATAACTGATTAAGCTATTAACTCCAACCAGGTTTCAGTATTTTAATACAAAATCTTGTTTAAAAATTAATTGTATTGATTACGGGTAAGATATAAATAAGAGTTTCAATACTTTTATTAACATAGAAAGCATTTTATCATCAACATATTTTACAGTGTCAAATTTTGAATTTCATTCATTTATGTGATTGATTGAATTTTATTTTATCAAAATATTGAATGCGTCCTGCTTTAAATAAAAAAAATTAAGAAAAACTCAATACAATTCAATTCGATGTTTTACATACTTTTTCGAAGGATCACTTAAAAAAGAGATAACACGCCAATATGTTTGCTATTTTCCTTATGGCAACCTTTCCTTTGATCTTGGCCAAAAAACCGACAAAAGTTGGGTTGGTGGCCTTGAGATCCAACTTCAGTGAGCTTTCGAATAAATACGTATAAAGCGGTTACCTTGAGATTCTCAAGGTAACCGCTAGAGCAAATTGCTAGACGTATGTAACGCCGGTATTAGATAAGAAACACATTTTATCAGATTTTTTGGTAAAATTATTAAAATACACTATCAGAACTAAATTAAAAACACATTATTAATTGGTATTTATAACTAAACGATATTTAAATAGGAAGATAAAAATCTCCTTTTCGAGTGTAGTGTCAGTCACGAAAAGATGTAAAAGTTTTTATAACTTTTTAAAATAAGGCTTTACTTCAAAATGTTTACGATATTTTCTTACTATAGTAACCTCTGTGTAATTCCATAGCTTTTAATTTTAAAATAAAAAGCATTTTCTCTATTTATAACACATTTTAGCCTTGTAGTGTCAGTAACAATGTAGTGCCAGTCACAACTTCTTTTTGATCTGGATGTTTTAGATTAGCTATAATATTTGTAGATTTCTTATATTTTGATTTAAGATGGCTATATCATCAGCTACAAGAAAAAAAAGAGCAAAGGGTAGTTTTTAAGATGGGATAAATTAAAAAAATTAAAGAAAATGAAAGCAAAAACCACTTTACGGACAACACTTTAAATAAAAGTATTCCACACACCATTCCAAATCATATATTCCACACACATTTGAAGAATTAGAAAAATAAAAAAGTAGGTATTGACATGCTGTCCATGTCCGTCCGTCCGTCTGTCTGACCGTACCCCCCCCCCCCCCCCCTTCCAAAATCGGTTCTATCAATCCGATCTTAAAAATTCTTTTTTTATTTGAAAGGCATAACCTCAGACACCCAACTTTCATGCTTTTTGTCCGTAAAATTGTAACTAATAATTATTTAATTTTCGAAATAAAATAAATGAAAGTAGCCGAATTTAGTAGCCTTTTTACCTGTTAAACACAACTGTTGTGTGGAAGCGGGTTAAGTGACATAATATGTTACAAACCTACTTGTTTAATGTCAGAGTGGTTAAAAACATGTTGACGACTTTAGCTCTGTTCTGAGCACCACTTAACTGCATTAGAGACAGTATTTATACGCAAACACGTTGACATATTTATTTATGCTTATATGTTTATTAGTACTCTTTACGAATTTCTTACCTCTAAAATTTATGAGTGTACAATAACTTTTGAATGTCACTGTACTAGTCAAGTAATTTTGTTACAGCATTTGGTTAGATTTAATCAATGTTTTTTCTTAATTCAAAAATTTTAAAACATTAATAATACTAAATTATTCTCTTTTATACAAATTGTGATAAAGTTAAAAAAAAACTTCAAGTTTTAGGTTTCACTCTTTATGGGATAGTTATAATTATTGCGGTCAAATACCGAAATCCTTTATTATTTTTGTTGTTGTTGGGACAACTTGGTAATACTTTAGAATGTAAAGTGGCCAATTCGTTACTAATAGTGTAAAAAAAAAATATTGACTTGTCATTTAAAGTAATATCTTATCTCAGTATAAGTAATAGAGTATTTCCATCCAAAACATATAAATGCCAAAAAGCATTTATAAAACACACAAATATTGTCAAAAAGTTTTTTATTCTCTAAGAAATAAGGGGAAAATATTCACACGTGGTTACCATGTTACCGATGCACTGTATGGATTAAAAAAAAAACAGGTTTCTTTACACAACTTAAAATAAGATTAGGGGAGAGAAGGGGAATGGCGCCACCTTAAGGGAAATTGAATTTTCATGCAGAATTGTGTTGCAATTAGTGTAAATTGTAATGAGCATAGCATACTACAGTTCATAACCTATCTTGTAGTGATTTTTTAAAATTTAAATCTTTAATAGAAACTGAATATAATTGTATTTTTCTAAAGCTCGCACAGTGGCGGGATTACCCCGGTATCTGGGGTAATGCCACCACACCACTGTGGTTATGCCGCCACATCAATTAACAAAGCAAATAATCTATAAATAATGGAAAATTGCATAATAAAGCAATACATATAGCACTAAAATAGGTTTAATTAACTTTGGAATGGTAAATTGTACAGGGTACAGCTCTTTTATGAAATTTCTGTGTGCAACTAACTATGCAGGGTTTTTTTTTAAAGCTTCGTTGGTCTATTTGACCGGTTCAGTTATTCTTTTTCGGATACGTGGCATCTCTAACGAAAACTAATAGGTTGTAGGGGCCAATATATGAAATTTCTATTTTACGGATCATGCCGCCATCCTTTTGCATGTGGCGGCATAACCCCAGAGTGATGTGGCGGCATTACCCCAGTAAGACAAAAGGGCATAGATGGTTGTTTAAAGAATGATAATTAGCTTAGCGTCCAAACTAACGACGTGATAAAATAGCCAAATAATTACTCTTTTAAATAATATATAACTGATTTATCTAACTTAGAGATAGCAGTCACTTATCGCTTAATTTCAGAAGGCTCAAGATTAGATGAAAATCACTAAAAACCGTATTTTTTAAATAACTTTACACCAACTCATCGCACGGCCATTAGCGTCTATACTACAAATTAATATGTTCCCTGCTACAAGTCAGCGCTCACAGCCTCCCTCCCATACACACCGCTGGCGAGATACAAGGGGTGGCGGCATTACCCGAGGTGGCGGGATTCCCCTGCTCTCCCCTACGTTACAAAATTCCGGCTAGCAGGCTGGACTTACTTACCGGATTCCTATAATGCAGTCCGGCTTCGGCCTCGGCCGCTTTGAGGAGCCTGGACACCACACTCATGTTGCCACCTCTGTTTTAGTAATAACGCAGGAAAGAGGCGAACGATCTTTGTCCGCATGGAGGAGTGCAGTGAACCGCGTGGCGCCCTCACAATAATAGTTGCCAAGAAACGCGAAACAGACAGAGGCATTCTGTTCCGGGGTTCTTTCGACTCTGAATTGTATGGATAAGTAAATGAGGAGTGTTTAGAAGGTATTTGTGCTATCAGTGGGGATGCAATTGTTAAATAGGTGATCGAAGTTTTCGAGTTAATTAAACAACAATGTTTAAAATTATTCTATAAGGTATATTAATTAATCACCATTTAACACCAGATGGTAGTCAATTTACTGATAGTAGCTAATGGGGATTTTGAAAAATATTGGGATGCAAAAATGTTAAATTTTCTCGTATATTGCTATGTCATTACAATTTAAAATTATTGTAGTAGTGTAATATTACTAATTAAATAGGTCTCAAAGACTTTTTGGAGCTCATAAAAATCATGTTCTTAGATTTTGAAGGTAGCTCAAGTAAAACTTAATTTCGCTAATATTTATATTGAAAATCGCATCACTTTTTATTGAATGTTTATTTTAATTTAGTTTGAATTATCGTCGCACTAGAGCTACAAGAGGGCATTGGCGACGGGCGTCATTGGAAGTTTAAACTAATATAGCTTATTATTAATATTTATTTACGCATTCATATTTAACTAGAAAAGCAATTCAAAACATATTTTTTAATAAGATTGTCAAGATAAAGCATCAATTACTCAATACTCAATTGATGTTTCAATGTAGGAGTCAATAGAGATAGCTTCTTTTTTAAGTGTCTCCATCTAGGAGGACATTTATCAAAACTTTACTCTTTTGAAATAGCATAGAAGTATCAGTGTGATAAATTTAAAAATAAACTAAACAAAATAAATGTGTTTTTCTGGATATTCATGGAAAAATAAACTTGTGACCAAAGAGTGGAATAAAAATTTGTTTAGTAAGTTATTCTAAAACTGAAATTTTTGAAACTGTCAATAGTGTTTCACTCCGACAATAGTTATATTGCAGTGAAAAAAAAATGCAGAATGCAGACTGCAAACGTTTTAAAATCTGGGAACCCATACGACTAACATTGGCTGCCGTCGTTTCGTAGATACGTGGAAAAAATTATAATCACATATATTTCGTCATTATAAAGAAATGAAAGGCTTCAATTTTTTTTTTTCAATCCGTGCTTTATATGAATTTGTTATGTTTTTTTTTGTTTTTGTAAAAAATAAACGACTTTATCACAAAATATTGACTTATGTAACTAAATCTTAATTTTTTTTACAGCGTATAGTTTCAAAGCATTTGCATTTTCTTGCATTTATGTAGAACAGGTGTTCCCAACCTTTTTACACCTCCGTACCACTTGACTTTTTGAGAAATTTTGGCGTACCGCCAGAACTAAATATTTCATAAACGTATAATAAGTACTTACCCAAAAGTGGTTTTTTGTTTAAAATTCCTGAGAAAATTTAGTATTTAATGGTTGGATATTTGTTTATTTTAACATGCTTATAATAAAGGAGAAATAAAAAGATACAAATTGTATTAATTTACAGTTTTTTTTATTCCCTGTACGTTTAAAAATGTATAAATAAAAAATAGTACAAACTCAAGCAAAATCCAATCCAGAAATTAATTAAAGATTTCCTCTTAAAAATAATGTTACTGTTTAAAATAATGAGTAATATGTTTGCGTGCTCACTGCACATGTGTGCAGAAGCTATTGATAACATCATGTTGCTCACATCACTCACGCGTACCACCTGAAATATTCTTGCGTACCACCAGTGATACGCGTACCACCGGTTGGGAACCCCTGATGTAGAAAATCAAGTTAAAATGCAAAAATATGTATCTCTGTATACTAGTTTACTATCTGGTTACAGATAATTATGTTGATCCTCCACTCATAATTTATGAAATATTTATATGTAAATATATTCAAATCTTTTTTCAAAACGTAATTTCAAAATAGAAATTGCATTCTTTTTATCAATAGTTCAACTGTTTTTTTTTAAAGACAATTGAAATTGAAAAGATGTTTACCATGGTTAGCACACTTTTTACAAATCACAGAAAGCATTTTTTCCCTCAAAACAAAAAGAAATGTTCTCTAAATAACTTTCGTCTGCCCCAACAACTCCCAATTGTTGGCAGCCCTCTTCATTCCAAACAAGTCCCTTTTTCTTTATGTCTCATAAGACCGAAATAGAATGTAGCACATGAAGATTGAGATCGTGTTAGAAATAATTCTAGAACTTTATTCCATCAAAAACATATCAGACTAAGATTTACGCTTCCAATACAATTATGGCATATTTTTTTTTATTTTATTTAATTACACAACCAAAGAGTGGAAATAAAAAATTGATTGTTCCATTGTTAAATACAACCGAATGCATGTGTGCAGAGCAATTATCATTTATTTTCGATCGATTCGAATTATTATATTTTGGATTTCGATCAAATTTATTGATTACAAAAATTACATCATTTATTTTTGATGATAAATATTTTTTTTATATATTTATAATTAGACAAGAAGTTCTGAAAGAACAAAAAACTACTTTCCTTGTTACTTTAATGATTGCAAAAATTCTTATACAGTAAAAATAGATAGACGGGCAAAAGTATAAAATGTATTTATCCTTATGTCTTACCTGCCTAACAAAAGAAAAATAATTTAAAATATCGGACGGTTAAAACAGAAAGTGAAACAAACCGTTAAAAGACAGATGGACATACGGACAAAAAAAAGTGTACAGATATATGGACAAAAAAGTATGAAGGATGCGTCTGTGATATATCTTTCTAACATTTTTTCTTTTTAAATGAACAGTTAGAATGGAATTTGGGATGGTAATGCAGACAGATGGACTTAAATATCCGCGAGGTCAATATCAAATTTCCATTTTTTAAATATTTATTTCGAATTTAAAAAGAAAGGAAAGTAGGTTAAGAATTAGTTCTATTGAAAGGAAGAAAATATAAAAGAATAAGATAGCTTTTCAACTTTAAATATTTGAAATTAACGCAAAATACGATGTTAAATATCGCTCTCAACCAGCAATATGGCGAAACAAAATCGTTAACCTTCCTGATTTAAATGAATTGTACATAGTTAAAATATTTGATCAATTTCTTTAAAGCTAAATATTTTCTTTTTATGTAACTATCTATAAATGCAATATTAACATTCAATAATGTTTTCACTCCTTTTTTTCCAAATATTATCGCGAAACAAAGCTTTTGTTTTAACAATGACCCTTATCAGCTATAGTCTGATCGAAGTACGTCTCATAAAGATATTAGGTGCCAACATGTATTTTTGTGTGTGTTTGTGTGAATAATGTCTGTTAGTCCCAGGTATGAGTTACTAGTGGAGGGATTTTTGGATATCAAGACTCCCCCCGATAGTCCAGAAAGAATATTCAATAAGGTACGAGCTTAAAATGGCTATTTTATAATTTTTTTTAAGTCACATTCCAATCTTTTCTAGAAGCATAGTGTATACATAACTGTTTCATCTAGTGAAACCATTCAACATACCTATAATTTAAGATTGATGTAAATGTGCCGCATTGAAAATGTAAGTCGGAAACCGGAAATGACACACTCAACTTAGTCTTAAAATAGATACTTGTACATTTAGTTTCAAGTTCCTTTAGCTTTAATTACAACAAATGACGGGTGTAGACTTGTTAGTCATTGTTTTAACTGCTGAATTCATTTAACCTCAGGGCTCAGGCTATTCCATTTGGTTCGCGTTTCTTTGTACCTATTTACATCAACATACTGTTCTTCTTTTAACCATTAGTGTGGTGTAATTTAGCATAATATGCAAACATAATCAACGATATCTTTCAGGCATGGAGACGGCAATGGGTATCTGCCACTGCCGTCATCCCGGTAGGGGTCAGGGGCGAACCCCATCTTACACTCTTGATATCGCAAACCAAGGAAGACCAACAGTTCTCGAAAAAGCACATCAAGGCCTCACGCGACGGCCTCAAACTTTTTAGATGCAGGTCCGGTTCCAGACCTTTGAAGACATGGGGCATGTCTTCTGGAAGCACCCTCTTGCTGTATCTGGCTGCCAAGACAGAGGAGGACACCCAGATTTGGATGGAACGCATCAGGAATGGGATGTGGCCACCGATTATGGCGGCACCTTCCCTTCACACCGGTAAGCTATAGATTTTGGTTCAATATCAAAACATTAATTTAAATTAAGCCCAAAACAAGATTGACATGTAAAATAGAAGATTTATGATCCTAGACCCACCAGAATTTTTTAAGGATCTTAAATTCATGAGCGTAAACCAAAAATCTTCAGATAAATTTTTCTTATTAGTGCATACATTTGCAATGTTTCGAAACTTTTTTAGACAGAAAAAAACATTTCGTCTTAGCTTCCAGTATTTTTAATTACTTACACGCTTTTAGAGTGACGTATTTTTAAAATATAACGAATACTTTTTAATTCTTTTGTAACTTAAAGTGAAAAGCTTTTAGCTTATAAAAAGGCAGTGAAGTGAATGCATAAAAAAAGGATGGTACCCCCTTTTCATTCAAAGAAAACTTAATAACTTTTATACTAAAAATAATACTATTGTATTGGCAAATTTTAAAAAGTATTCATTGTTTTACTTGTGTTCAGAATATACTCCTGAAGTATCTTTGATCGAGGACGAAAGAAGTTTCACATCAGGTCTTGTAGGCGCATATGGACGCATAGTGCAGACATCAGAAGATGCACTCTGCCTCATCCATCCTCATTGGCAAGGAATACAGATGAGATGGAAGCTGAAAGACATCCTAGATGCGCGTCTTATAAGAACAGCTGGAAAGGACAATACTGCAGGAGTTTTTCAATTAACTGTTCGCAGGTATGATAAATATTGAGACATTTGTGCTGTGGATGTATACTTTATGCATTTTAAAAGGAGATAATAAGTATTTAATTCGTTTAAGCAGGAAAATAAACTAACAACTCGCTTTATAAAGAACTTTACAAGTATCTTAAATGATAGGAAAGTATTAATTATGCCTTGAATTTTTATTTGTATATATAGCTTTGATTTTGTTAGAATATACAGAATATTTTGAAGCACAGAATGTAAAAATACTACATAACAGTATTGTTCGGTTTTGTTCGCATGTATTTAACAATTACTATTACAAAATTAATGAAATATAAGCAAAAAACATTTATCTTAACATTATCATTATTTTTGTTGTTATCATTATAATTATTTTTAAAAAATCAAGTAAATTGATGTTTTTTCAAAAATTTGTTTACAGCTATAAAGACGATAAGAGAACATTGAGGTTTTATAGTAACACAGTAATGAAAACAATTGAATGGATTCGTCGCTTTTCACACGGCACGAAGGAGGAACAAGGAGTTGTTGATAGTAATTCTACATCAGCTATACAATCCGATAAAATAAACTGTGTGTCTGAAACTGCTTCCGAATATGCCGTTATACAGAAACCCCAAGACGATGAAAAGTTAAAAGTAGTTCCGCAAACGAGAAGTGACATTCATAGCAGCTCAGAAAAAGACAAAAAATATAACGGAATAGCTTCTCTGAATATTCCCGAAGCATTCTTGGATGCAAGTCTGTCGTCAACAGCATTTGCAAAAGCAAAGGCAGACCATCAGATGTGTATCGATCCCGTTGTAGCAAACGAAAAATCTAATGCCAAAGAAACTGAAGAAGAGTCTGATGACTCACCTGGAGAAATGTATGAACATTTGTACGAAAATATAGATTCCAAGCCAAGAGTAGATAGGTCATGCACAGTTTACGAAGAAGTGGAAGAACCACCTGGGGAATATGTGCCCCCGATGCCCCCAGCTTTGCCGAAACGCCCACCAGCTACAACAAACCAGATGTCCGCAGTGATGACCCAAGAACCAAGCGCATCGCGATTGCAGAAACTTTGCGAGAGTGTTACAGAAGCACTGAAGATTGCAGAGGAGAAACCCTCAGAGCAGGCAATAAGCCCAGTTTCGCAGAAGCGAAAGTCTCAGAAATCGAAGAAAGAATCAAAGGCTTTGGTGAAGCACCATAGCCTAAAAAGCAGTCCAAAATTGAGGCTGAAGAAGTTAGAAGTAAGCCAATCTGATGGTCATGGAGACTCAAGGCGGAGAGTTTCCGATTCAGATATCAAAAGAGCAACTGATAAGGGACGTGACTTACTACTGCTGACTGTCAATACCCAAGTAGGTTCAGATACTTCTACTCAAAAAAATCCCTAATAGAAAAATCACATTCATTTACCTTTGAAAGATAGTTTGAAAACTTTAATTGTTGGTCCATGTGAAGGAAATGTAACCCATAATAGAAGTTTGGAATTAATAGGTCCTCCTCATCCAAGAGCTAGCTGTAACAGGTTAAGACAATTTATATGTTTTATACAGTTTACTTAAGAGTAACTCGTTACGATTCCTCACTTAATACGCTTACTATATAGGGGATGCATTTTAGCAGTGATAACTCAACTGTACAGCATTGAAATAAGTGACATATAAAAGAGAAAGTTAGCATAGACGGCTTTATAATCCGTCCGAAGTATCCTAAATCAACGGTGATGTACAACTGGTTTCTATGTTGAAAATTGGAAAATAAGATAGGACAATTTTACCGATATAAGGACAATTTTACCAATAACATAATAATAAAATATTAAAATTGCATAAATCAGCACTTTAAAGATAATATTTTGTCGACATATTTCTAATGTGCACGCAATTTGATTGGTTACATAAATTTATAAAAATAAATATATAATTGTTTTATACATGAAACCTGGTACATTTCACATAGACCTATAGTCTCTAGAACTAAAAATATATAATAATGTAACAACATTATTTTTTCTTTTTGCTTTTGTTTTACAGAAGTCCTCACTTCTTCACCCTGGAGAAACAGTAGAAGCACAATATTTGAATAGGAGATAACGTTTACTACATAATTTCATCTTATCCCCCCCACCTTTTTTTTATAAAATGTTAAAATTAATGGATGGAGTGGTAAGATAATAAAAAGTATGATGCTTTGTAAATTTGTTTTGTCAATGCTACAAAAAATAGTAAATATATTCTGCTGTGAAATATGTTTAACATTTTTCTATTAGTCTTCATGTTGTTAAACAAACTCACTCATAAATTATTTAGTTATTTTGCATACTTTTAGAAATGTGTAATAGTGAATAAGTTTAATTTAAAAATCTTAAAAACAACAAATATAGACAACGAAATTCTATTTATTGCACTTATTTATAGTTTACAGCTATGAAACACTCAGGAGTGACGAAATTGGTAGAATGGAGAGAAATGACACATTCTGTCTCATAACTTTTACATACTACACTTTTATAAAAAAAATTCCACCACTAATTGATTTTTTCATGAAACTTTGCTATAGTAAATGTAATGTAAAAATTTACAATCCAAACCTTTTATCTTTAGATAAAAAAATAATAAACTTGCTTACTAAAAGTTAACATATTAAGTAAAACAGATAGTTAAGCACATAAAAAAATATCAAATATAAGAATAAAAATTAAAAATATCCATACGAATATTTCTAGATTTGTTTAAGTGTCAAAATATTATAGGACAAATTTTAAATTAAGAAGTAAAATCAGAAAACTTATTTTCAATAAGTACAAAATATATAAAAGATATTTCTAAAATTGATTCATACTTAATTGAGAAATATTTTAACCAGAATAAGGGCAGCTTTAGAGCGAGTATACTTTGATAACAATACTTTTTTTTTAAAGAGCTACATATATCTTGTAGTAATTACCCTTTTTATATATAAAATTAAAAATATGACCAAGAGTTTAATTTAAAAATGAGCTCTAAATGGTTGGAATAACCAGACTTACACTTTGGCAATGAAAAAGCACATAAAGAAGAAACATATTAAAAACTCATTCTAAGATAATAAATAAAAATATGCTGAGAAAAATTTATAACATTCAACACAAAAAAGTCTAAAAAATGTTGTTACCTCTGTAATACAAATCCAATAGTCTCAAGTCTGTAAATATGAGAAAATAGAAAGACGTATAGAAACACACACAACGTGGAATATTCCCTTATAAACAAACATTTCAATCCTCAAACCTGGGCTTGGAATTTTGCATTTAGACTTACTCTTTAAAAGTATCTACAATTTACAAATCTATACAAATGCATGCCATGCTATACAATTTTTATTATGCTGCAATCAGTTTTTTCATCTACAAGTTAGAGGTACAGAAACTAGGCCCATTTTCGGAACAAATGGGACTTTCCAAGGCCACAGTTTGCTTTTCTATCAGAAAAGTCAGCAAAGGATTTTCAGTTTTCTCAAAAAGAACAGTCATAGCTTCCCACAGAAGGCTTAAGGGTCTTTATAAAGTTATTTTATGTGTACCAGATTTGTTTTGAAGTTTTATTTCGTTCTTTATATGCGTCTTTTTTATTCATGACTTTTAACCTGACTAAATTTATATTTCAATTAAACAGGACCATTGATTCAATTTGCACTGTTTCAAAGGGAACTTAATAATTAAAGGGTGACTGTGGGAACTTTTTGCTGCATAATATGGACTATGAGCAATAGACCGCTAAAACTATTCTACACTATAGAATAGTATTACTTTAATAATTGTTATCATACACTTCTTTCACAGACATTAGTTTTTAGTCAGGAGAAAACATTCAATATTTGGCAAATACAATAGACCTAGCTACAAGCTGAGAGATTTTGAAAATATTTTTTTTTATATTACAGTGAAGCCTCAATTAACAAGTCTAATTGTGGATCGAGAATAAAATCAATTGAGTAAAAAATAGCAGGATAATCAAGAAATCAATATTAATTTTTATTTAGCAGTATTTATATTAAAGAAAAAATATTGTTTAGTATCAATTTAGTAGCAGTATATGGTAAAATGTGAAAGAAAATTATATGAACCACTTAAAATATAAGTTTTTTTTGTTTTTTAACTCTTTAAAACAACTTTTTGATGCAGTCAAGATAAATATAATTTTTAGCTTGCATGAATGCATAACGTAGTTCTCACACAAAACTTGAAGGGTTTTTCAGGTATTTTCTTTTTGAAAAAACTATACTGATAATAATTTAATAGATTTTCATAGGGATTTGAGAAAACTATATATACAATTTAGAACTACCTGTTTCTTGTTTACAAATTCAGGTAGTTCTTAATGGTTTAGCTTGTTGATTTGCAAAATAAAAATAAATAAATGAATAAATAAATAAAAATTAGTTGTTTGTTAAAAGAGGTTTCATTGCAAAAACAAATTCAATCAATAACAACATTCATTAAAATTACAACACAAAAAACTTTTAAATTCCAGAATATATTTTCCTGAAAATATCTTTTGAGCTGCCTGTTCTATTAAAAAGTTATCATGGAAGTCATTATTAACTAATTTTGATGTAAATACACAATTAACAATTTTAGAATTAAATATATGTTTGTAATAAAATTAAATTCTATTAAATGTTACTTTAAAAAATTCTTAAAATGTTTATCCTTGGGAATTAACAAAACATGTTTTACCTGTAACTCTTTACATATATAATATCTTAAGCAATTGATTGCTATGTTATCTGGCTTACATAAGATATTAAGATAAATGCCAAAAATTGTATTTACATTTTTAATAATTTTAAAGACATATTTAATGTATATTTTGCTTTATGTACACAAATCTAAACATCAGATATACCTTTTTGAGATACAGTGCAGAACGAAATTATTGACTCACTTACAATTTATTTTTTTCATATTTCTCATAAACTACTATGATATATGTAAATGTTTATTTTAACAAGATCATCTTAAAATTTTCTGTGTGTGTTATACCAACCCCTTATATATTAATCTGAGGTTAAAAGTTTTTTTTAAATAACTGTTAGATTTTTTAAAATAAAATAAGCTTTAAAGTACCAAAAAATCATAAAATGTTTCACTTTTTTGCCCAATAAAATTTTTTTCACTTTAGTTTTATTAAAATTTATAACCTCAGATTAATCTATACTGTGTTTTTCATCATATAAAAAAGTTTACGAAAAAACATAGCATAGTTTTTGAGAAAAGGTACATCAAAGTTCAAAAAATCAAGTTCTGAGAAAACGTGTTTAAAGTTTTTATTGTTAACCCGTTTCAGTAAGGAAAGGGTTAAATAAAATGGTTTTTAATGTCAAAAATATTTCTCCAATCGTCTTGATACTTCGTGACTTTCTTAATAAAGGTTGTAATAGTATTTTAAGCTAATAATATATTTGTATTTTTTCACCGATTTTGGGGTACTGAACCCCCTGTAGTCTGTATACCATATAATTACATGAGAGACTATACTTTTTCACGAAATTATGTGCTGTAACATGTTACAAGTAGTCATAGTATTTGAGATATCCCATAGTAGTTTATGAGAACAAAATGTGCAAATTGCAAAGTGTGTCAATAATTTTGTTTAACCCATGTATACTAGGCATTTATTACATGTATTTTCATTTGCACAAAACAAAAGTGAAAATCACATACCACAATTCAACTTAGAAAATATCGTTTAAAGATAAAAAAATCTTCAAATCACACAAATCTGAAATAAAATATATTTTAAAGCTTGCTCTAACATTTTTTTCAAAAACAATTTTAATAAATATAAAAAATTATTAAATGAATTATAATTACTGGCTCAAATAATGTATAAAAAATAACATATTTTGTAATTGTTTATCATCACTAATTTTATTTTAATCCTTTTCTATACAAAGATAATAACTAAAAAGTTCCACATCATTTAGCAATATCTAACCATCATAGTATTAAAAGAAATGTTTTGAACATAGAAGTACTAACTGCTACTTTTAAGCATAGAATTTTGTTACAACACAAAAGACAATTCTAAGACAGTTATCAAATATTTAGAAGCAGTTTTAGAATAGTAATAGTTCTGGTAACTACTAATTTTATATTAAAGCATAAAATAAATAGAAGCCTCTCAGGAAATAGTTTTGGAAGTAAGGAATATTTTCGAAGACTAAAATCCATTCAACAACATCAAACTGTACAGTATAATGATAAATGCATTAACACCTATTCCTAAATGCATCTAATAGGATGGTAATCTTCTAGAATAGATAATATGACAATTATCTACAAATTCCTGTACTGGTTTAACACAATTATAACTGGCATTTTGTTCAAAGTATTAGTTAATTCTTATAATTTGTTTTGATACAGTTGACTTTTTAATCGTTTCATTTTTAAAAAAATTAAATCAATAAAATTGAAACATATATTCTAGGGTGCATTTCAGTAAAATTCTTTTGGGAAAACGATTGAAAGATAACAGGGCCCCCATTTAAAAACAAACATACATGGTAAGCCAATCAAAAGTGAAAACCTGTTTAAACCAACTACTACAACTTAAGTACTTAGATAAAAAGGAAAATTAAGTTTCTACTTTTACTATATAAAAAGTACTTCCCTTTACTTATTTTGAACTCATTTTACGGAAAATGGACAGTTATAAATTTGTTACACTAAAGGCAAACCAATCTCCACAACGTTACTTAGGAAGCTTGATCTTGGGATGACGTAAAATGGGAGCAGACCTATCATCACTACTGGCCTTCCTGAGGTTAACCCCTTCCCGAATCTCACCTAAGAGATCTGCCCTGCAACGTGTGACATCCACCGAACTCCGGCCTGCCAACCACTTCTGCACCCTCGATGCATTGTCAGTGTGGCTGAGGATCCCTACAGAGGCCTTTCTGGAGCTAGCTTCGAAATTCAGATTCCTCGTAGCATTGGCAGCTTCGAGATCCAAAGAGCTCCTGCGGTCTGGTGGCAAAGGGAGCCTCTTTGGAGGTACGGCTTCTTCTATGGATGCGCCCCGACTCCTCGGGAAGTCTCCGGCGGCTCGGTCTAACAGCTCGCTAAAAGTTGGCTGGGATATCCTCCTCTGGGCCTTAGTTTCCAAAGGGGGTCTCGGGGCAGTGTGGAACTTGGAGATGGCGTCCTTCTGCCGGGGAATGACGGCAGGGGGCTGGTCGCTTTTACCTTTGTAGCCGTGATCTCGTCTGCTGAACTTCATTTCGAGGTCCGAGAGGAGGGTGCTTTTGTCAGGAGTGCGTGGCAGTTTCTTGACTGGGGCAGATCGCAGAGAGTTGTGGCGAGGGGGGACCTCCAGAACGGGGTTCATTTCGACTACTGAAAATGATTGGTATTATATAGGCTCAAATTTAATTGAGGAGGAACTGTAAAGACAGATTCAGTAATCTAAATTTGTGTTTTTGTAGAAGTTTCAGTATTTTTTATTTATAACAAGTACATTTGGAGTGTCAAAATAACTTTGGTTAAAACATCAAGAATTAAAGTTATGAAAAATGTAATGTTACTTAAAAGAAGCTAATGGATATCACACAACTAAACTTTATTTCTTAAAACAATACTTCATGAATCACGCATTGCAACAGAGTAAATTAAAAAAATCTAGTAAGCAAAATTAAGCAGTCCCTTTTTCGCCAGACTTAACCATTCAAAAAATATCAATTTGTATGAAAAATAAATTACAATAGCTTCCCATTAATAAGAACTACATTTATATTTTGAAAACCATAAACAAACAAGTAGGTTTGCAACCCCTTAAATACCCCTCCTAACCAAAATATAACATCAAAATTGAGCATGCAATACCGACCCTACCTTGTAGACTGAGGTCTTTCTTTGGTGTAGGCAGGCGATCTGGCTCAGTGGGTAGAGGCGGGAGATCTACTGGCAGCTGGTTTCCTTCTTCTGCTTGTTGGAGGGCATCAAGGCGGGCATTGAGTGCTCGCATCAGTTGAGCATGGGCATCGTCTGTGGAATCATCTTGGATAGAAATAACGACAGGTTTAGATAAATGCAGACAATGTATAAAATAATAAATATTTAATTGGAATAGTTTATGTACTGCATGCGAACACCGTTGATTCCAAACACGAAAGACCCACGGTTTGGAGTTGTTTTGAGCATATTTGTTTTATTTATGCTAACACACATATATTCTGATTTTGGTATATACAAAAGGAAAAGAAATGGGATTTAGTTTGAATTCATATTTCCACATTAATGAGGTTTGGCTTCACTTAAAATTTTCAGTATTCATTAAAGCATAACAAAATAAAAACATCCACATGATAACTATTGAGTTTAAATTTTCCTAAGCCAAAATTAAAAACACAGTATTGAAAAATGTCTATTTTATATAATAAAAAATCCAAAATACGAGTAAATAACCTAACGACAAATGTTCCGTTACCCATTAAGGAATAGAATAGGTACAACCATTTAACTAACCTTGTGATTCATTGAAGACATTCCATGACGTGGATTCTTTGGAAGAACCTTCCACTGCATGCTTTGGGGTCCTGTGTGGGGGTACCATTGGGGGCTGTTTGGGGGCAGAGGAACGTCTCACTGGAGGGGGAGGAGCATTGCCCCCACAGGCACCTTCCTCACTGCTCTCAGTTGGCATGGCTGGAAAACAGAGGGTTTTCAAAGGTTAGATTAAGGAGGTGGCTTGTTACACACCAAGCATTGCGACTTCCGATATATTGTGCTATGAGAGATTGATTGTTGACATAAACCTCAAGAGTTAATTGATTGGTATGTTGTCAACCTACAAGTATTGATACAATGGTACAAATAGATACTAAAATATTTATGCAGAGTAGTTGTCACGGAACATGAAAACAAATATCCCGAAATTTGTCTACATTGTCCTGTACATAAAGGATCATGTTTTTACCCACATTGCTGCGGTGATCATGAGACCACCAGTGAACCTATTTAGGAATTGATTGGAATGATGTTGCACAGGAGTTAAAGATATGTCTTATAATGTTGGACCATGGTCAAGTTATGTGGCTAACACTTGATTGGGCCCCAAAAGCAAATTGTAAATGCAGTTATACCAATACACTTTCAAAATATTGCACATTGAAGTTTTGTATTAGGACAAACTTACAAGTAAATAAATGTGAAGAAACATTAATGTTTTTCAATATAGCTGGAACGAATTTAATTTCAAAATTCTAGGAATTGAGATCAGGGACTACATAGCTTAAAAAATTATATTTATGCTATCAAAGACAAAAGATGTATATATTTAAAGATTCATGATGAACATTCTAATGGGAAATAATTTGTTTTCGAAACAATTGTGATTAAATTTTAATGTGGAAAAAAGTTACTTCTCTGCTCTGGAATGTTAGAAGCTGTTTCCTTCAGAAGTTTCTGTTGAACTGCATTTTGAGCAAGAGTAGCAGCTAGGCTTTTCTGAAAAGACGTCTACCAAAAAAAAAAAAAAGAGAGAGAGGTAAAATTTTATTATATTACATCTATACACATTTTTTTAGTGAATTTAAAAAAAAAAGTAATCAGTGGTAAAAGCTTAGCCATTTATTTATAAAAAAAGATAATTTAGTTCTACTGATGGGCAATTGGCCTAAAAGCGCTAAAATAATATTTATAGAAAATAATATTATAACTTTACATAAATTTAAAGTGGACTTACTAGATTTTTTTTATACAACAACTGTAGCAGGTGACAGTTATTTTTAAAAAATCTTAAGAGCTTTTAATTAAATCTATGCTAAAGATGCCATTTGCATTAACATAACCAATTAAAATGTTAAAGAATATTTCATAGCGAAAATCAAAATAATGCTTACCTTTGGGGACAATTCTGGATCAACAGGGGTAGTAGGTTTGTTTGAGGCACTGCATATATCACTGGCATTTACATATATAGGTTCATTTCCTATGAGAGAACGTTGTCTTGTTGATAAATAAAAAAAAGGAAGAAATGCAACAGAGTAAAGAATGCAACTTTTTGGTTCCCAGTATAAATATTTTAGTGATTTAAATTAACTTAACTACAATAAGTAATACGGCTGTATTGGGCAAAGCTGTTTTGAAACGAACAACAAACAAAAATGTAACTTTTTAAAAAGTTTATCTGTGATATACAAAATTACCTATAAATGTACATAGGACAATTCAAATTTTGAGGAGCAAAGAATTAATCCCTCAAAGATAAGTATTTTTCTAAATTATTGAAACTAAGTTATCAATAAGTATGCAATACAATATTTTATATATATTAAATCCATAATTAAAAAGAGATTTTTTTAACTTAAGTTTCAACTATATATATTAAATCCTTAATTAAAAAGAGATTATTTTAACTTAAGTTTCAACTATACCTGGCTTGCGAGCTAATTGTGAGTCCTGTCTTTTAATTGGCTGGGAGAGGACACGAGGCTTTGGCGGAATATTTGGAGCACTTAGCTCCATTTCTTCGGCTCTAAATTAAAGAATTTTTAAAATTTGAATATGACTCTAGGATTTTTTAAGCTTTCACAGCATGCTTTAAACAAAGATTAAATGATGCACATGAGATAAACAACAAAAAGATCATAAAATGTTTCAACTTTTATTTGGTTAAACAAATATCAATAAAAAGTTTAATTTTCAAAGTTTTTGAACTAATTATAACTTTAGTATATATATATATATATATATATATATATATATATATATATATATATATATATATATATATATATATCAGACGGAACGGTCGTTCCGCCCGCCAATCTCAAAATGACGCCAAGGGCTAAACGGCAGTTATGTATATATACAGAAAACATTTCGCTATGTTAACAGCGAAATTGATTTTATTTTCTACCAGGCAAACTAAACTTCGTAGAACAATAAAAAAAACACAGTAAAGAGGTTTTGTAGATTACTTTCAATAAAAAATTCTTGGTTATTCTAGAGTCAAAAACAGCGGAGAAAAAAAATATGGAAATTTTCGAAACTGAAATCTTTCGAGCAGTTTTAGTCAAATTTTGACCCAATTTTTGAAGTGACCTACAGCTATTACTAGACCACTAATCTGGAAGCGGTTTTTACTAAAAGATTCAGAATGCTCCAATTAAGCCCCTTTCATAGGTTTGAAGTTTCAAAAAGAACTCGTTTTATTTTTAATTAATTAAAATCTATATTACCTTTGGCGGTATGAATGTGCGATAAACAAGCCATCCTAGCGGCCAGGTACCTCCAAAAACGAGCCAAGGTTTACTGTATTTTCATCGAAGAGCAGCATAGCAGCGCTGTTAACTATTAAGCTATTATTACAGCTTCTAAAATATATGATTAATCTAATATCTGAATCGACAGATTAAAAAAATCTAATTAATAAACGGAAACTCTTCATTTCAACTTTTTGGCGTTTTTATTTAAAAAAAAAACTAATGAATAACTCGAGTGGATGAATCAATCCAGAAATGTAAACACTAAACAGTCATATTTGCCAATTTGGTTGCCATGTTCAGTTACCAATACCATTAAAAAATAGTTTTGTTGGTTTTTTCTTCATAAAAAGTAAGAAATATATTTTATCCCTAGAAATTATTGAGGAATAATTAATTATGTCAAAGTAATCTTTGCTTATTTTTTTTATGAAAATTTGGTTACCGAGTTTTAGTCAACTGCGTCAGTAACCATCTTTTGACTCGATGCTGTCAATGTTTACGGAAGACACAACACAAGTGTAGATATTAAAACGGAGATTTTTATTTACAGTTTAACACGTTAATATTCAAATTTAAATTCCCAAAGATTAACTAAAACAATCAGGAAGATTAAAATAAAATCCCGGCCAGCGGGGGGAGTGTTCGAGACGGAAAGAGAGAGAAATGCATCAGCTTCGGCCGCTTTTACTATGCGTGGCCGGAAGCTCAAGAATGATGCCAATAGTAACAAAATTAGTCAGTTTCCTTGGGACTGCTCCAGAGCACCACGCAGCTCTAGCGCAAAGCAATGATCGCCACCAAAGCCACGGGATGCAACCTGAAGCAGCCCCGGTACGAAACAAGCATAGCGCCACACACTCCCCCTCCAGTCGGGTTACAGACGAATGCAAAAGAAATTAACTCCCTATCCGGAACCTGACCTTTCGACCGGACCGGGTGGTGTAAACTTTAGGGTCACTAGAACAGTTAGTGTTTGAAATAGGTTTAGTGTTCAAAATTGGTTCCGGAACACTGGAACTCTTCACTGGCACAGTCTTCGAAAATGTTCCTGGACTGTCCAACAGAAAAGCGGGTTTAAGCCGGTCAATAGAAATGCACTTAACTTTGGCAGAAACATTAACTTTGAAAAACTTTCCTTTCTTTTCCACAACCTCATATGGCCCCACGTAGGGTTGTTGAAGTGGCCTTCTCACGTTATCCACCCTAACGAAAACGTGGGTGCATGTTGACAGCTCAGAGTGCACAAAAACTTTCTCGGGAGCGTGGCGGGAGGCCGGTGTCGGGCGTAGAGAGTCCATCCGCTGTCTCAGCAGCTGCAGGAACTGTGAATGCTGGAGTTTAGTCTTCTCTGGCCTTAGAAATTCTCCAGGTAGACGGAGTGGCGCACCGAAGACCAACTCGGCTGAAGAAGTCTTGATGTCTTCCTTCAGTGCGGCGCGAATTCCCAGCAGGACCGTGGGTAGCACCTCCGACCAACGTGTAGTGCCGTGACTCATCACTGCGGCCTTCAGCTGCCGGTGGAACCGCTCTACCATTCCATTCGACTGAGGGTGATAGGCTGTGGTGCGGGTCTTTTGCGCTCCGAGAAACTGGGACAAGCTGCTAAACAGATCGCTCTCAAACTGGCGGCCTTGGTCCGTTGTAATCTTCTCTGGAACTCCGTAGCGGGTTACCCATTCGTTGAAGAACGTTTCAGCGACCGTGTCTGCTGTCTGGTCGCACATGGGTAAAGCTTCGCACCAGCGCGTATAGCGATCGACGATTGTCAGACAGTACCTAAATCCCTTTGAAGGTGGTAGTGGTCCTACTATGTCAAGATTGACATGGGCGAATCTCGTCGTTGGCAACGGGTAGGTACTTAATGGAGACTTCACGTGCCTGTGCACTTTCGACCGTTGACACTCCACACACGCTTTCGTCCACAGGGAAATGTCTTTCTTCATCGATGGCCAGACGAAACGGCTTCGAACCAGGTCAACTGTAGCTTTGATGCCCGGATGAGCGAGGTTGTGAAGGGTGTTGAAAACGTCCTTCCGAAATTCTTGAGGGACATAGGGCCGCACAACGTCGGTGGACGTGTCGCAGAACAGCTCCAGGTCAGCTGGAGGCACACTGAACCTCTTCATCTTGAGCACACTATCACTCTGCAAATGCACCCCCAATTCCCCATCAGACGCCTGCGCCCGAGCCATGGCCTCGTAATCGATACCGCCTAAAACTTGGATTTCGGAAATTCTGGATAACGCATCCGCGACTGAATTGTCCGATCCAGGAATATGTTTAACTCTAGTAGTAAATTGTGAAATGAATTCGAGGTGGCGTTGTTGTCGTGGTGATAACTTATCAGAATGCTTAGTGAACGCAAAAGTTAAAGGTTTATGGTCTGTATAAATAATGAAATCAGAGCCCTCCAACATGTGACGAAAATGTTTTACGGCGGAATACATGGCAACCAATTCGCGATCGTACGTGCTGTAATTTTGTTCAGCAGGCGTAAGTTTGCGTGAAAAAAACGAAAGTGGCTGAATAACGCCATTGCAGTTTTGCTGCAACACTGCACCAACCGCGACGTTAGAAGCATCGACGAAAAGAGAAAGCTCTGCCTGATCATCTGGGTAAGCTAATTCGGCAGCGTTGACAATTGATTCTTTGCATGCCTGAAAGGCGGCTTTTGTTTCAGCCGTCCAGAGCACAGCAGAGCGATCTTTCTTCGTCTTTCCTTTGCATAAGTCATAGAGAGGAGCCTGTACGTGAGCTGCGTTTTTAATAAATCGATGGTAAAAGTTAACCATTGCCAGAAACCTACGCAACTCGTCTACTTTCTCTGGTAAAGGATAGTCGCGAAGAACTTCAACTTTACTAGGCAACGGCGAAATACCCGAGTTAGAAACGTGATGCCCCAGGAATTCGAGCTCAGGGACACCAAAAATGCACTTATTTAAATTAATGACCACGCCATACTCATTTAAGCGCCTAAACAACTCTGATAAATGTTTTTTATGATCCTCTTCGTTTTTCGAAGCGATCAAAAGATCATCTAAGTATGCATAACAAAAGTCCAAACCTTGAATGACCCCGTCGATATGTCTTTGGAAAGTCTGAGCGGCGTTTGACAAACCAAAACACATGTACCGATATTCGAATAAGCCAAAAGGCGTAATCATTGCAGTTTTTGGAATAGAGTCTTCGTCTAATGGGATCTGGTAGTAGGCTTTAACCAAGTCAATTTTCGAGAAAACTCTTTTACCTTTTAGACCAAATGCAAAATCTTGAATATGCGGAATGGGGTACCTATCGGCAACCGTAACTGAATTTAAACGACGAAAATCGCCACAAATTCGCCACTCCCCATTTTTCTTTTTTACCATGTGTATTGGAGTTGCCCACGAACTTTTTGAAGACTGGATTATGCCTTGCTCTAAAAGGGACTGAAATTCTTTTTTTGCTATTTTTAATTTTTCGGGGTTCAAACGTCTCGCTTTAGCGTGAACGGGGGGACCTTTGGTTATAATAGAATGAACTGTGCTATGTTTCTTTGGAGCAGTCATTGTTGCCGGATTGGTAAGATCAGGAAAATCGCGCAGAAGAAAGTGGTAAGGGTTGTCTCCCGCCAAAGTTGTCAAACCCAACGTTTGACCAGGAGCGTTTGTACCATTAACCTTAAGGTTTGTCACAGAATCTATTAATCGACGATTTTTTACATCTACCAATAAACTGAATCGTTCCAAAAAATCTGCGCCCAGAATAGGACGAGAGACATCGGCAACAACAAATGTCCAAACAAATGCACGTCTTAAACCAAAGTCCACTGAAATCCGCTTTGAGCCATATGTACAGATTTTAGTTCCGTTAGCCGCATAAAGAAACATATCTTCAGGTGCCCTGTAGGTGGTCGACGTTTTTGGAATTACGCTGATCGAGGCCCCTGTATCGATAAGATACTTAATGCCAGTTTTCCTATCAGAGACAAACAGGCGACCTAATCCAGAACTAGCATCAGCCGTCGCCATAGCCGATGCGGGCGTTAGTTTTCCGAATTATACCTACAAGGTTGAACGCAGGCCCTCGCTTGATCTTTAAACTTGTAATGATACCAACAGTAAGGCTTTTCACGTGAAGGACTCCTAGCTGCAGAACGAGATCTGCGTCTAACTCGATTACGAGAATCCCGATTTTGACTATGAGATAGCCTTTCGACAATAGCTTGTAAAGTTTCAATTTGGGCTTTCAATTTTTCAAACTCCGTCAAGTCAAGAGCTTTAGGAACCGTATTATTTACACTTAAATCGTTTTTAAAAACATTGACAGCAGTTTCTAAAGGTTTTAAAACACCGTCTGCGTTATTCATCGTTACTGAGGCCAGGCACAACACACACGTCGACAAAAGAATTGCGGGCACAAAAACAGAATGAAACGAACTCACCAGGCTGGATTAGGCGAAGTCTTTCACTCGCAGAAAGGTTTGGTCATGACCAGGTCCGTAGACGACCGATGCCAGTAGGTGACCAACCAGAGCCAGGCGGGGTGTACCAGCGCACTTCAGAAATGAACCCGAACGAGCCAGCGATGTACCAGGGCCGGTCGGTGAAGATCCAGGGCCGGTCGGTGAAGAACCAGGGCCAGTCGGTGAAGATCCAGGGCCAGTCGATGAGGAACCACGGCCAGTCGATGAGGAACCACGGCCAGTCGATGAGGAACCACGGCCAGTCGGTGATTTGTAGTTGCAAGTCCGAAGGTCACCAGCTTTGGTTACCGAGTTTTAGTCAACTGCGTCAGTAACCATCTTTTGACTCGATGCTGTCAATGTTTACGGAAGACACAACACAAGTGTAGATATTAAAACGGAGATTTTTATTTACAGTTTAACACGTTAATATTCAAATTTAAATTCCCAAAGATTAACTAAAACAATCAGGAAGATTAAAATAAAATCCCGGCCAGCGGGGGGAGTGTTCGAGACGGAAAGAGAGAGAAATGCATCAGCTTCGGCCGCTTTTACTATGCGTGGCCGGAAGCTCAAGAATGATGCCAATAGTAACAAAATTAGTCAGTTTCCTTGGGACTGCTCCAGAGCACCACGCAGCTCTAGCGCAAAGCAATGATCGCCACCAAAGCCACGGGATGCAACCTGAAGCAGCCCCGGTACGAAACAAGCATAGCGCCACAAAAAGAAATGATATTTGTTTCTAAAATTTATTGAGGAATATTTTATTATGCCAAAGTAATATTTAATTATTAAAGTTACATTTTTTAACATGAGCTGTTACTAATTGTTTGTATTATAATACATAACCGTAATCTAAGAATTGTATTTGGTTATTGTTTTTTCTTGAATAGGCTGGATATTTTTTAGTTTAATAAAAGTAAATTCAAATTAAATATGCCGACAAAAGTGAAAAAAACTAGGCATAAAAGACGGATGTGGTACACTAAAAATAACAGCTGCGATGTAATCTCGAAATGCGTCGAAAACAATACATCTGGAATAAAACGTCATCTAGAAACTGTTCCTGAAAATAACAAACGGGAACGTTACGATAATGAAGATTCGGTTATTAAAACTGTTCCCATTTTTCAGTTACAGATGTGATGGGGGAGATTTCTTCCCTTAAGCTGTTTCTACTAAACGATTGAGAATGCCCCAATTCAGGCCCTTTCGTAGGTTTGAAGTTTCAAAACATTTTTTTCTATTTTTAATTAATTAAAATCGATATTATCTTTGGCGGTACGGTTGCGCGATTCACTCGCCATCTTAGCGGCCGTATTACCTCCCGAGACTGCGCCAACCGAGGTCTGCTATATTTTCATCAAAGAGCGTCAGAGTTCAAAAACACAACGAACAAGCCATATTACAGTTTCTAAAATAAATGATTTATCAAATATATGAATCAGCAGACTGAAAAAACTTTGGAATTCTAATTAATAAACGGAACGCTTCATTAAGAAGTTTTGGCGTTTATTAAAAAAATATATATCAACAGCGATAATGGAATGATTGATCTTGATCTATAAATGTAAACAGTCATATTTGGTTGTCAGATTCAGTTCATATTAGCTCAAACTTTTTAAACACTTTGCTTTTTCTATGAAGAGTAAGAAATAATATTTCTTTGGTTCTCAGAAGTATATAACTCTCTATAAACATTGAAATCATGTTGTCAATTTTGTAGTCGTATTGTGTCTGTATCTTTTGTTATTTTTAAAAAAAACTACTGATATCCCCCCAAAAAACTTCGTAAAAGTAAACAAACGCCAATCTAAAAAAAACTATTTTATCAAAAAGCAAGTTCGCATTATGAAAGTTGTGGCTAAAAAAGCCATGATATAAAATGAATGCCAATCTCTTGTGTAAAACTTCTTGGTCATAATAAGTAGTATAATTTAAGTTTTGCTGCCATAAAAATATTGCACTGTTTGAGGTTGGTGCACAACTTAATCTCCCTAAAAATTTAATCACGCAAATGAACTTGAATTACTAAATCAGAATAACGAAGGATACTCTAAAAAAAAAACTTTAACAAATGTATGATCTCAATACATTTATATAAAGGTATCGAGGTGGTTAAGATTGGCACCAACCTCAAACAGTGCAATATTTTTATGGCAGCAAAACTTAAATTATACGACTTATTATGACCAAGAAGTTTTACACAAGAGATTGGCATTCATTTTATATCATGGCTTTTTTAGCCACAACTTTCATAATGCGAACTTGCTTTTTGATAAAATAGTTTTTTTTAGATTGGCGTTTGTTTACTTTTACGAAGTTTTTTGGGGGGATATATATATACACGTCAATTTACAGTTAAGACCAAAAATATTGCAGAGCAAGAAGACTAATGGAATATTGGCCAACCATCTGGCTAGCATTTGAATAATAATAATAATAACAGTTAAGGTTAAGACCAAACTTTATCTAAATATGCATGATTAGTAAATCAATGAAATAAATTGCAATATCTGTACAGCAATAACAAATTGAGAAAATACAACCTAAGTTTAAAAAAAATTGTATAAAAAAATAATGAGATATCTATTTCTTAGGTCATGAATAAAAAGGTGCAGTTGAAAAAGCATAAATTAATATTAAGTAACACTGATTCTATCGAACTAATTAATATTTTTTGGATATAAATTTTCAAAATAAATAAAGTAATAACTTTTTAATCTATAAAGAAACAATTTCAGTCACAAAAAAATTAAAACACTTTATGCAAAAAGAGTTGAGTTTAACTCCCACATTAAATTTGTAGCCCCATATCTACAATTCTTCCATGTTTTAGGAATGATAGAGAACATATATTTTTTTAAAATACAGGTAAAATATACCCAGGACTTACAGCTTAAGATTAACTTTTAAAACCTACTAGCATTCAATTTGAATTTGGCTTAAAAAGACCTTGGTACAGAGGGGAAAATCTCCCAAACCAGTTAACTATTGTCTGTTCTCTTACCTTAGAGGCAGGGGCGGTGGATATGCTTTATGAGTGGGTGTAGCTTCTTCACTGCAGTCATCAGCAAAATCTTCAGGGGGGAAGTCAGGGCAGGAATCCATTTCTCCAGACATGGAGAGTTGGGAATCAGTGCCATTTTGGAGAGGTCGGAAGGTGTGCGAGGTTATGCTGGGGCGATTGTGTTTCTCGTAGGCTGGAAGCAACAAGGAAAGTTAAATTAAGATTACGCAAAGTATTTACATTCAATTATTTAATTTAGATGTTGAAATAAATGGCTGAAAACATTGGTATCACTTCAGCAATTTATTTTGATAATTATGGCAATTTGAACATTTATGCTTTCAGTAGCCATACAATTTTCTAGTTTTATGGTCAAAATACGAGCAGAACCTTTCAATGTTTTTGAATGATGCTATGAAAAATCTATTCAAATGATTTATAACATTATTATTATTATTGATGCAAATATATTTTACTACAATATTATTTGAAAACAGCAATTTGCCAATCATTTCCTAAAAAGTAGCTTTATATGATAACGTAACACTTTGCACTCCGTTGTCGCCGTATTTGCTACATTTCTTATGTTAGGAATAAATTAGTTACTGGATCCTACCATTGCTTATTAGACTGGAGTGCAAAGGGCTAATCATTATCGAAGGCTATTGCATTATCGAATATAATTGGTGCAAGAATTTACTGACGAAATTTGAATGTCCAGTGTTACCTGATGAAATGGTGTGCGGGCGTTGGGACTTGGCGATGGAGGCAGCGGCTTTTTCAAACTGGAGCGTGTCTTGAAGATTCGGCCAGGTGGCCATGGCACAAGGGGCATCAGGGTAGGCAGGGGAAGAACTTTCGGTCTTGATGGAGACGTCAGGGGTTCGAATGGAAGTTTTAACCTACGCATGGATTAAAAATATGTGTGGTTATTCTACAGCAGCATAATATTTATCAGCTAAAAATCTTTCTAAACTCCTTTATATTAATTAGTGAGAGTCATAACATACCATAAGGAACAGTGTAATTTAAAGTAATGTTTATTTGAAAATCTTTTTAGATAAATTCAAGGTTATTAATAGGCTCTTAGGTGGTATAGAATTGTATAGTTGCAGGAAAATGATGGTGTAGTTTACAGGATGCCTGACTCGACTACTGTCAATACAAGTTTCTATACCAGCACAGGTCATGGGTTCACTCGGCCATTCATTTTTATGAGGTTGATAAATGAGTGGAAAGCTTGCTTAGGAAGATAATTGGAGGTTCATCATCAGCCTAACCACTCAACATGGACAATAGCACATCAGGATAAAAGGCTACAGAAATATGGAAACTCATGGGCAAGAAGGTTCAAGCAGACTTAAACTACAGTTGCTTGATGCAATACTTTTATTAAAGAAAATTAATATTCAATATTCTTAAAAGTTATAGAAAGAGAAGTGCTGCTTTAAGAAGTGTTAAAAGAGGAATCTTTCTTCTCTAAAAGCAGGATAATTCCACTAATACACAAAAATGAAGGTATGGATGAGTACCTTACCTGATCAGTGAGTTCCACTGGTGGTGGGGTTGGCAACCTGGTGAAAAGTGTGTCTTGAGACGTGAAACCAGAATCTTGAGAAGAGACACTCGACAGCCTGAAAGCTCCACTTGGAGGCTGAGAGAAACAAAAGCATAGCATTGAAAGTTTGAGTTAAAGGGAAAGTATCTTCTTATCAAAATATGTTAATGTATACCTTTACAGCTCAAGACAAATATCATAAAGTCCCTACTACATACAAAAGTTAAATTCACTGAATGCAACACTGGAAAGTACGTAAGTTGCTCAAAAAATTATAGGTACATGGAATTCCTCAAAAAGGTTAAGCTAAGATCAAGTTTAATACACAGAAGTATTATTTATAAATGTAGAAAGATGTTTAGAAATGATCTACAGTGGTGGCCAAAAGTGTGGACACATTTTGAAAGTTTCATGTGTTTCAACTGTTACCTGTGTTCTTGCATCTATTAAATTTCGCTTAAATACAAACATTTAAATATTAGGTTGAAGATAATTTAATGTAGAATGTTATTAAAAAAACAGAATTAAAGTATCTGTATTACAAATAAAGTTATGCTCATTTTAGTTGAACAAACAATAACAATCAATGGATTCTCTTGTGCTGAAATTGCAATACAAGTTGGTGGTTCAATGACTTGCAAAACTAAGATAGATCATACTATTAGTTGCATAACTTATTCGTAATACAGATATTGTAATACTGTATTTATTTTTAATTCTGCATGAAATTACTTTTATGATAATGATGTTGTGACCATGGATATAAATTATATGGGACCAAAGGTCTCATAGACGGCTTCAGCGATCTTCACACAGTGGTGACGTTAAAGATTAAGTTACTTTTAATTTGAAAAACAATAGTTCAATTTGATATACAATTGTTTAATTTGATATACAATTAATATATTCTGTAATCACACAAAGTTGAAAAATATGAAACTTTCAAAAAGTGTCCACACTTTTGGCCACCACTGTACATGCAAGGTTCATACTCTATTTTAATAGTCAAATTCAAGAGCTTTAAGGAGTTGTTTTAGGAATACAATATACCATAAATTCAGGATATAACAAACATAAAAGTATTTATGTAGCGCAATGTGTATCATGAAAAAATACAACAAAAAATACAAGATCAACAAATTTGAGAATGTGAAATAAGACAGGCAAAATCTAAAAAAAAATTAACTGACAATTTCTAAACAAAAATTAATGCAAGACATCAAGTTTTTTAAAAACTGGATCCTTCAAATCTAGTCACAACTATTTTCTATGTATAAAAAGATAATTTTGCAAGAAACTACTCTTTAAATATAGGATTTCTAATAGAAATTTCAGGAGTTATAAGGACCCACTTAGACAAAATATTTGAAATTCAGGAGATTCTCAGGAGGAGTACGAACCCTGTACATGCTTATCAAAGAGGATACTTTTGATCCATTACATTTGAGCATTATATACAGTGGTGGCCAAAAGTGTGGACACTTTTGAAAGTTTCATGTGTTTCAACTGTTATCTGTGCTCTTGCATCTATTAAATTTCGCTTAAATAGAAACATTTAAATATTAAGTTGAAGGTAATTTAATGTAGAATTTCATTAAAAAAACAGAATTAAAGTATCTGTATTACAAATAAAGTTAGGCTCATTTTAGTTGAACAAACAAGCACAATCAATGGATTCTCTTATGCTGAAATTGCAATACAAGTTGATGGTTCAAAGACTTGCAAAACTAAGACAGATCCTACTATTAGTTGCATAACTTATTGGTAATACAGATATTTTAATATGGTAATTATTTTTAATTCTACATGAAATTACTTTGAGGATGATGATGTTGTGTCCATGGATATAGATTATATGGGACCAAAGGTCTCATACACGGCTTCAGCGATCTGCACGCAGTGGTCCTCATAAAGATTAAATTACTTTTAATTTGATATACAATTGTTTAATTTGATATGCAATTAATATATTCTGTAATCACACAAAGTTGAAAAATATGAAACTTCCAAAAAGTGTCCACACTTTTGGCCACCACTGTATACAGTAAAATCTCTTTATAACCAACATCATTATAACGAAATATCCAGTATAACGAAATTAATCATCGGTCCCTTTTGAAATCTCATAATAATAATGCTTTAAAATTTTTCGATATAACGAAATTTTCAAAACTCCTAGTTTCATTATAACGAAGGTTTTTTCTGCGGGTAACTCCGTACTTTTCTCTTTTTGCTGTTTTGTAAAGACGCCAAACAAGTTTTAAAAAGGGTGTATCTAGCACTTTATAGTCATTTCGGAGGAAAAGGGGGAGGGTGGGATAACCATACTTCTATTCTTCTTCTTATCTGCCTTCTTCCCTGATGAAACCCGCCGATCTATCCCCCAGTACCTGCGGGTGACTCGAACTTGTGAATACGACCGTAAGAAATTTCTATTCAATGGTTCATACTCAAACATCTGTAGTGAGTGACCAGTACAATGCCCTTTAGAATTCTCTAATGATAGTCTGTCATTATGACACTTTGAGATTTTGTTGTTTCTGGAATTGATCTTGAAACTTTGTGCTGTTGCCTTTGAAGAACGACCATTGCCACAGAAAATTATTCCTTGATGTCAATGGTTTGTTACACACTTAACCTTAAACAAAGGGGAAAGGATAGACTATTGTCGCTGGGATAGACATGTCCGTTCTGTACTTTTCTTCACTTCTTTTCTCTCTAGTGTGAGCAGGTTGTCTTTTACTCTGTCTCATTCCGATTTCATGCTTACATGAAAGCTGGAATAAATGAATAAATGTTTGCAACCCGAGGTTTGTTCTTTTAATTGTTTTATTGTTCTTCAATTTTTATAAACTATTAATAATTAGTTATCTATTATTTAAAACTTAATTATTTAAAATATAAATATCGTAACTTGCATATTAATGAAATTTTTGCATATTTTTATTGACTCTTGAAGCATTTTGAATTTAAGATTTTTTTCGTGAAATTCCGTTTTAACGAACATTCCACTATAACGAAAAACTATTTCGGTCCCTTGAATTTCGTTGTAACGGGAATTTACTGTAATAGCAAAAAGATTTCAATTGAGTGATAAAGAAGCCTGAGCACTTACCTGTGAGAGGGACCTGCTTCGTGTGTGCGAAGAGGGGGAATGTGTGCTATCACTTGAGGAACTGTTTAAGCTGCTGATGCTGCAAGTACTAGATTTTCTAGATCCAACTGATGTAGGGGAACCAGGAGGTGTCTGAAATTAAATACAAAACTTAATGTACAAAATTAATATTTCAGGAATAAATCCATTTGGATAAACTAATGTGATTTAAATCCTGCAAAATTGACTGTAAAATAAATGTGAAATATTAATGCATGTGTAAAAAATTTATATTTTGGGTATTAATTATTAACAACTATTAATTGTTTTTAGTAAACATAAAATTGTTTTGAAATAAAAAACAGTTTTCTGTTTTACTGCCTCATGTTTGCTCCTAAAACATTCTTAACTCAACAAATCAATATTTTATAAGTACTGTAAAACCCTTACAAAATTAAATAATTGAGTAGTACATATATATATTTTCTACAACACGAATACAGAAAAATTACAATTTATCCTTATAAAAAAAACTAAAATTGTTTTGGCATCTTTAAAAACATTCCCATTGCACACGGCTCAAGTTAAACATATTAATTACCCTAAATGACCACCCAGCTTCCAAACTCTTGACATCCTTGATAACTTGTTCACTGGCTGGTGGCAGTCCTTGAGGGTCTTCAATGAGTTTAGAGAGTGCATCCAACACTTCCTGAATATGCGTCACTTCATACATTGTGGATAATTCCGATTCCTGTAATAGTCAAGAACTTGAGATACAGTACAGAATGGTAATTGAATCAACTAATTCAGTGCATTATGTCATGAAAACGGAACAGAATAATTTTTTTGACATTGCAAAACTGCAAATTGATAAATCAAATGTTCTTTTAAGAATTCAATTTTTTAATATTTACTCACGAAAGTATAATTTTGAACTCAATTTACAAATAACCTGTTAATATACTTCATTAAAAAAATATAAACATGGCCACCACTAATTTATTGGATTTTTTACTTTGTGAATTTCTATATTAGTAAATTGACTTAGGTCATGATATGAAACAATTTTTTTGGAAAACTATCTATATTTTTTTTGTAAAACACTGACTAATATATCTATTTATTTGAAAGAATTTATGGTAGCCACTAAAAAATATTGAATTTCTCTTACTATAACAGGGCGTAGACAGTTGACAAAAAGGCAGTATCTGGAGCGTTCTTCAACAAGCGCCTTTCTCAATGCCTGCTTTTCAGTCTCTTCCAGCAGATGGTATTTGTTGTTCACATCTCTAATGGCACTGTCTAGAGTCTTCTTGGCATCTCCTTTGGGAGCTAAATTTCAAAACGTATTAATTTTAAATGTTTTATGATTATATGGCATGAAAAAAATTGCCTTTTTAGTACCCATTTGAGTTCTCTCAAAACTGTAAAATCCATGCATTCTTTAATGTCCACAAAGAGCTCAGAATAATTGCAATCTGATTGTCAAAGTTGGATCCCCAATTTTTTTTCTCTTTTTGGGGCAATTTGGTGTCTTCAAAAGGCCTAATATGCTAAAGCAGATCCATTATGAAAAAAAAAAATTACGAAAGACATTTATTATGACAATTTTGTATCGTAGTGTATGGTATTTAGAATATCTGTACTACTAATTTACATTGCAAGGTTAAATATTATCCTTACAACAACATTTTTTATAGGTACTCTTGTTAACCAACAAGTTTTGTAAGTAAAATTTTTTTCAGATTACAGTTAAATGGTTTGAGGCAAAATTTTCTACTTTTAGTTCAGTTTAATTTCCAAAAATTAATGGTAATATCTTTGAAATCGATAATAGGTTTTAAAATATGGAAAACTTTAAATAAATCTGATTAGAGTGTTTTTCAATCAATGCATAAGTTAGTAAGTTTTTGGCGTGATCAGAATGAGGTGTCTAACAATATTAGTTTACACATATTTTCTAGTTTTGAGATTTTTCAAAAGTGTTTATAGCAATAGTCATTTTTAACTACATAATAATGACATAAATGACACAATAAGTTACATCCTAGAGATCACTTGGATGTTACTACAACCTTAATTTAACTACATAAAATTATTTAAACAATAGTTAATTTTGGTAATAAAGAACTGAAGCAGCATAAAATAATACTATTTTTTTATATTGAAGTTACTTAAATATTAATAAGTATTGAAATTAAAACCAAATAGTTAAAAATGCTTTAATATGCATTAACAGATTTTAATTTTGAAAAAGTTTACATAATATATTAAAATTTTACAACATTTATAATCAATATTTAACATGTTGAAAAAATTTACTATTTCAAAGATTTTTTATTTTTACCTTTTCTGACTTTTTTCTGTAACCGTAGAGTATCAGAAGATTTCTTTTTGATATCTTGTCGTACTCTTTTGTATTCTATAAGGGAAATAATTAATAAAAAATTCATACATAAATGTAAATATTTCAAGCAGTTTTTGAGAAGAAAACTGTTTATTGAATAGCAATTCTTTAGTTTTCGGACAGCTCTTAGTTATTAAAGGAATGAAGGGTGATCTCTAGTCTTTTTTTTACACAGAGGGCTATTGCAAAATTCCGTGACACACTTCATATGCAGAAACATTGCTTCAATAACATCTTTGAATTTTTAATTAAGAGCCAATTTATTTAATGAGAATTAAAAAACAAAATTTACAGTGAGATGACTTGTAGTTTGTTCTTATTATTCTTATTTAAAAATTTATCTTCATAGTTTTATCTCTTAATAGCTTCACACAATGGTGAGCCATGACACAAATGTAATGTTTAAATAATAATAACTAAAATAAACTATGCATGTCATTTTGCAATCAACTTTCATTGCTCAATTCTTAATAAGCTTATTATAGCTAGAATATTTTTTGAAGTAATGTTTTTGCACAATGCCGGGTTCTTTCAATTTTAGCATTAGCCTCATGTGAAGAAAAAGACTAGAGATCATCCTTAAAATGATCTAAAAGGCACCATTGAAAAAGCAGCATCTTATTGATGATTATAATTTTAAAAAAGTACATACATTGGTATTCCTCAAATTTAAACTATTATTTTACAAGTTAGCTTAAATATTTTTAAAATACAAAAGTTAAATAAAAAGTTATGCACATTAAAGAATGTGTTTCTAACTTCCAACTTGATTGTTGCTAGAAACACAACAAAAAACACTTTCTTACTTAACTTTCAGAAATACAAAATAGTAATAAATACAAGGACTGGTTTCACAAAACAAGCACACAGAACAATTTAACAAAATAATTAAAAATCAGGAAACTACTTAAAATAATATCCGGAAAGAGATACATCTCAAAGCAAGTGAATGGAATAGAATATCAAAGAAAAGCTCAACTAAAAACCAAACAAAAAATATCCGAAAACAAAAGGTAACTCGCACATTGAAACTCAAAAAAGCCACTTCCACATTGATCATGCATGAAGCTACATGCTTTGACACCAATAATAATATAAAAAATGAGGATGGGTCAAAGGGTGGACAGGTTTAAAACCTTTGGCATGATCTTTGTCCATCTGATAAGCCACTTTCTTCCAATCCTCTAGTTTTTCCTGTAGTGGAATCACTAAGTGGTCCACTAGGGAGCTAAAATACAAACTTATGTTAGGACTGTTAGGGACCATTGTGTGGGGGAAAAAACTAAGCTTGTCGCAAAAGGCATTTGTTGTTTAAAAGAAAATATATTTATACTGAGAGTCTAGACCAGCAAAGTAAATTTAGTGGGCCAAAATGTCTGTCAAAGCTCTGATGTAGTGGTCAAAACCTATAATTTGTTGACATTTTTTTAAAAATCCTTTTTCTGAATAAAAGATCAACTCAACTAAATGAATACAAAAGTTACTACATTCACTTACACTAACAAATAACTGATACATTATTTAGATGTTGAACTTATCCAACAAAAGAAAATCATAATGCCTTTCCAATTTTTTTGGTAGATTTAAACTTAAGATAATTCGTTAAGCACTATGGGCTCTAAATGAATCGGCGAGTGCAGAAACAACGTCAGTCACAAATTCCAAACTTTTCAGAAGGGAGAAAAAATTTAATAACTCCTCCTCTATAACTGCACTCAACACTCGAAACAAACGACCGTATTTACGGAACTACTCAACAGACTAACGTAGTTTTTGCACCCAACACGCATCTTGCCTTTCTACGCTTATTTTCATTGAAAACGAGTTTTCGGATTTTTTTTACGGAAGTAGTTTCTGCACTCACCGATTCAAATACAACTAAAATTGAGCAGAAATTGACTGAAGGTGTGGTAATAAATCATAGCAAAGACCTATTTTAAACTTCAGTAAATAAAAGCCAATACCAACTGTGCAATATAAAGGAGGTACTGAACATTTATGAGCGTTCGACAAATATTATCTTTTTGGCTCAGCCATCGGATCAAGGCCCAGAGGTCGACCAAAGCTGAGATGGGCCGACTGCGTGGAAAGAGACTCATCAGTGTTAAAGGTCTCAAATTAGAAGACCACTGCCAGGCAGAGGCAGGCCTGGAGGAAATTAATTGAGAAGGCCAGGGCCCACCCGGGGCTGTCGTGCCATTGAGGAAGGTAGGACTGAACATTTATTGAATTAAATTATTAATGACCAGATTTTATTTGGTTATTGTATTTAGTTAAAAGTTTAATGAATTCTCTATCGGTAGCCCATGCCTATTTGTAAAAGACAACTAAAAGTGCATTGTACAAAATGATACCATCCAAAAGGGAACGCCATTTTGGAAGCTTGTCTACCTGAAGTGTAAAAACTTATTAGGAAAAACTTAGCCTGAAAACCTGATTTGATGACTGTAATGAGAAGAATTGAACAGATTGGTGATGCGAGAGATAACTGGATAAATAGATAAAAAGGACTCTTTTCTAACAATGCAAATACTTTCCTCATCAATTAAAAATCTACAATTTTAAATATATAAATACAGAGTTATATTAAGAAGTAATCTGAAGCTTAGAGTTTATTTTCCTAACTCTTTTATGACATAAAATATATCTATATACAACAAATATTATTTAAACTTTACACCAATAATACATTACTGATTAAACTACTAATAACCAAATTTACTTTACCTTGAAAATATCTTTAGCTTTGCTTCAATGCTTCTGTGACGAAGACATAGTCTTGTGAGAGCTGATCCAATGTCTTTTGTGGCACCTAAATGAAGGAAATAGTTTCAAGTTCATTTTTGAAATTTGTAAAAGTTTTTCTATTCTAAGTATATTTTCAAATTATAACAATAGCATACATATTTGAGTTAAATAACACAATTTAAACATTAAGTTTTAAGCTACCTTTAGCATTTGTTGCTAAGTCTGCTATTTTCTGAAATGCATCAAGAAATGCAGCCAATGCCACAACTGTGGTCCTGAAATTAAATATTGGTGATAAAAATTATAACTACAGTCGAACCCCGCTATAGTGAACCCTCTACGGAACCAACAATTGGTTCACTATATCCGAGGGTTCACTATATCCAATTTTTCTGGAACAAAGTATTATACGATATATTTATATATCACTATATTTTTATATGCTTTTATAAGAATAATAAGGATTTTGCATACCTTGAATTAATTGAATAAATAATTTAATTATTTAATAAATTTTCAAAAAATTATTAATTAATTTTTGAAATTTTCTCAAAATAATTATTGGTACTAAAAGAATGTAAATTCATATAATTAAGTAATAATGAATTCAATTTGTTACCTCTATAATCTATATGCCTACGTTCTGTGAAATAAGTTGGTAATTTTGTATTGTTTACGATTTCTCAAGGAAATAAGAGTAACAGATAAGTGCATGTGAATTGGACAATTGGACAGTTCCACTTATCCCCAGTTTTCAAGGGGTAGTTGAAAAGAAAGAATGTGTAGCTGGGAAGAAGAATGGCTTCATTCAACTCCGGAGAAGAAGTTGCAACACCAGTGCGTATTGTCGTACAAGCCGTGACAAATCGTCCAGAGGGCATTGTCGTATTATGGAGACAAGCCTTCCACGAAAGTGTGGATGGGTGGGATGTGGAATATGAATAATGGTTCGAAAAGAAAGGGTGATTCCTGGAACCCAGAAGGGGGGGGGGGGGGAGAAAAGGTATGTTTACTTTTAAACAGGTCCAGTTTGAGTACAATAAGAGGGGAAGGACAGGTTGAAATATGACACATTGTTAAAGATTGCTTTCTCGCTGCCCACTTGCCATTTACAGTGTATCTTAAAATATGGAGAACTGAACCAAAAAATAATAAGGAAAGAAAATTTAAGTTCACTATAACCGAACTCCCATTTTCTAAGTAGTTCACTATATCCATATAAAATAACATTAGTTAAATAGGAGTTCGGAAGGGACCACTAAAAAGGTTCACTATAAGCGAGGGTTCACTATATCCCGGGTTCACTATAGCGGGGTTCGACTGTATAAGAATAGTTTTAAAAACTTAAAACAAACAATTAAAAGATGTTTAGCAATTAATGGTTTTTAGAAGGAATAAACAAATGCATCATAAAAACTATATCAAATTCCCTAACATAGAGAAAAGATTTAGTTTCCAGTTTTTGTTCTACAACTTTAAATAACTGTCCTGCCTTTGACGTCAATTATTTTAAGAAACCATGCTATTTGATTTAGATTGACTGCAAAGTTAACTTTTAAATATTTAAATGTTTATCATGAACTACTTTGCCTCTTAAATAAACATAAATTTTGTAAACAATCAATTAATAGCAACATAATTAATTAAAATAAAAGCTAATTTTTTAAATGGCAATTGAATGGTATTGAAAATTATTTTAATAATGAACTTGTTTTAAATAACAAAAAATAATATCTACTACTGAGTTTTAGCTTAAAAATATGAATTACTTAAGATGTGCATGAAGCTTTGAGGATTTCCCAAGAAGGTCCTCAAACATTGGTGTGGCAATCTGAAAACAATTCGTAAAATAAATTACATTGAGACTTTTACAAAATTTAAAATTGATTCCATAGTAGTGTTAAAGATTTATGCTTTTTTTAATAACATTGCAGGTATTATAGCATCTTGCAGCTATTTGTGACATTAATATCCATAACTATTTTTTAACATAAGGATATTTCTTAGCAGTGTAAAAATACACATATTAAGAAACATGAAAGCTCATTTTCTGTTATAAACAAATTTAAAATTTACATTTTACATAAGAAAACTTTTACTGTAGCACAGACATGTATTGTCTGCTACTCTTTTCTAAATCATAAAAAGTTTTCATGCTTCCCTATATGCAGTCCCAGATTTAGAATAACAACAAGAATCAAATCCAACAAAAAGCTAGATAATTTTTAAACATTTATTTTGATTGATTTGGGAAAAGCAAATGAGGAGTACAGGGGAAGAACCTTTTGATTTATTAGGAGTCTTCCCGTAATTGTGTATTGTGTCTGCTTGGCAGACATTCTCGATAGGAAATCGGTTTTTCTTTCGGTTCTTCATTAGCGCTACAAACGTGTGACTCATGTCCACTGTTCCCTGGCGTGAATCAGGGTTGCCGGGAAAGTAAAACAAAGCAAGTACAGGATTTTTTTTACACCAGTTAGCTGATTTCTCGCTATCACCACCAAAGAGGCCCTTTGAGGAAAAGCCTTCTACGAAATCAAGCGGTTTTTCCCCTGTACCCTTCAAATGTAACCATTAGGTTTGTAAGAAATTTTTTCGGAGGGTAAAACTGGTTTGAAAATCAAAACAAATGAACATTGCACATACTTATAGATTAATAATAAATGCATGCATTTCAAATATAAAAAAATACTTAAGCAAAATAGAATTCACAGTTATGAAAACCTAATATTTCACTAGAATCTCTACAAATACAATTATATATTTCTGATACTAAACATTATGAGATAATTACAGCAGAAAATATGAAACTGATAGAACTTACTTTGAGGTCATTAACAATGTATTGGAAAAGACCCCCTAAAGCACTGCACTCTTTTTCAGCATACGATTCCATTTTTCTATGCTCCATAGTTATTTGGCAGTTTTTCTTCTACTTGAACCTCAAGTTACGTTTCGATTGCAATTCTCACAGACTCCTAGGCAAGATTGCATTTCTAAGAGATGCCCTAGTAAATTAAGTATCCTTTATTAAAAAATGTAAATATTAAAAACAAAAATGAAAATTATCATGAATACATTTCGAATCTTTTCTGAAACTTTAAGTAGCTAACAATTATATACATAAAAGAAAATAAACATTTGAGTTTACCAACGAAAGCACTTGAAAGTAAAGTTCATTAGACAGTCTATCAAGCTTATAAACAATCGATTGGATAGAATATCGGGGGCATTATAAATAATGCATTGACAATAGACCTTTTAATGTTTTACTCGTTGCTTTTTTAAACATTTAAGCAGTCAAAAGAGCCAGTAAATCTGTATCACTCATGGTAAACATGACAAATTTTTCAGCAAACAAAATAATATACTTTCTGCTAACCGAAACTAATCATTAATTTTCGCCGATCTTTGATGTTGAAGGCTTTTCCTGATTTCCACCAGGAGTAAAAAAAAAAAAAAATAATTTTTCTCACAGATGCATATGAGTAGCAATTTAAATTGTTTTATAAGTGTTTCAAAAACAAATTCCCTGTAAAACATCAATTAAAATTTAAGTAAAAATTATTTATTTTTAAAGTTCAATTTCTGACAGTTTATACCTTAACGGTAACTGCAAGTTAATAAATAAACAAATATCGCGTGCACGTTTATTAAAGTTTTGAATTACAATTTTACTTTATTTTCAAAATAATAATTAATTGTTTGAAAGAAACGGAAATAAAATGAGTATTACGAATGGTAAGCACTTTATATTCGTATTGTTGGTATTATTTTTAATTATAGTGTTTGTTATTATTTGATATGGTACGTTGACTATTTAGTTTCGGTTTAAATCCATTTTAAAGAAATAAGGGGGAAAATCATAATTTAATTTATGAGGATTAATGTTTCACATTGAAAATTGCTTAATTTCTTTTTTTTAATAAAACCATTGCTGACTCGTACTATACTTTACAAAAATAATGTATAAGCGACCGGTCAATTTTGGAACACCTGCTAACTTAGTACTAAACCCTGCTAAAATACAGCTATACTTGACAACTATAATCTATCAAACGCTTTGTAGTGGTGACATAAGATGTGTCATAAATTTTGTAACATAACCGTAAAAGGGAAGGATTACTTTTTTTCCAATTAACAAAATTTTATCATTGTTTACTAACAAATAGGGCTAGAAAAATCTCAAATTTTTTACATGCACTGTCGGGCATGTTAGTCTTGGAAATACATGCCCGAATAAAACTTTTACATGCCCAAGCGCAGGCCGAGCGAAAGGGGGAGTGGGAAAAAAGATGTACCCAGGCATGAGTAAGGCAAAAATAACAAAAAAAGCTGAAACTAAAATGCGTAATTGGACGCGTAATTTTTTTTAAAAAGCAGTTTACTAAATTCACGAAATAAACTGTTACATTATGTAAGTTGGAAAACCAAATTCTCTGACTTTTCCAGGTTTTCTCAGAATTTACAGAAAATTCCAGGTTTTATCAATGTTAATTAAAAAAATATATCAAACTATTATAATTTAAGAAACCTTGCCAAAGTAATAAGGACTTCGAAAATTGTAGAAAGTGGTGACATTTTCCGGCGCCCACCAAAATTTTATTGATGAAGAATTTCGATTTGATGCCATAATGACAGCATTGTGAAGTAACTAATTTAGATTTAAGATTAAAAATATCAAATTACAAGAAGCAAGAAATGAGTATGTTGGGGATTTATTAAAACGCAAAATGTTTATTTAAATTTATGGAAGGTATTTTTGATTAAATGTTTACATGCCCGGTTGGGCATGTAAGGTGAAAAAATACATGCCCGATTAGTATTTTTACATGCCCCGGGCATGCCGGGCAATATAATTTTCGAGCTCTGCTAACAAAATATTATGATTATCATGCCTATGATGTAATGCACCTATTTGGTAAAGCATGCTATTTAAATCGCAACATGCATCTTCAATAGGAATTTTGTTACAAAGGGGTGATGATTTGAAAAAGACAGTTTTGATCCCTACATAAATGTTTAAATTTATTTTGCATAAAATACATCTGCAATTAGTTCTCTTATCAGATCATAAGTTACGTAGGGTTGTGACTATTGGTTTCCATTTACTACTGGTCAATGATATTTATTATATTTTTGCAATGTTTTAAAGGTAAAATGATCAATGGCAAGGGAGTTTCTTCCAAGTTGCTTTTAAAGCATAAAGTAACAGAAGAATACATTTTGCAGTCAGCTGTTAATAAGTAAGCTATGTTCTCATACATTGAACTACTAATTTTTGTTGATTATATCTAATCTTCATTGATTAGTGATAATTTTTGTTTATTATCTTCATTGATTTTGTTTATTAGTGTTTCATGAATTAAATAATGCAAAACATTATTAGGAATGCTATTTTAAAACGAGTTGGTTTGTAGTAGCAACAATTAGAAATGCTTCACCAAAATATTTAAAAATCTTGAATACAAAATTTTTCATAAAACGAGTAATTCTTTATTCTGATTTTAAGCACTAGTTTAAAGAGTTTTTTTTCAATTGCAATTAATTTATATATAATTGACTTAACTATTTATTAGATGTTATTAATAAAGTACCTGTGTAGAACCAAAATATTCTAATTGAATTGCATAAATTTTCTTACGTTTTATGTCATTAACCAGTTATTGAATGAATCTTTTGGACAAGAGCAAATATTTTAACTGGATAAGTCTAATTTTTAATATAATGGGCATGTAACAATTTCTTCTCATAGGGCCTAAGCAATAAATTAAGATGTATGTTAGAAAAATATAAAAACCATAAATTTATCAATAACTACTACACCGATTTTTGTATCTTTTTTGAAGCTAAATGTTATTTTTGTATTTTTAGTCAGGAAAATGCAAAGTTAGCAGTTTCTCTATCTAATATGGAAATATTGTATATTGATAACATTAAGAAGATGAAGACATTATCACTTAAAGGTACGCCACATATTTTTTATCGGGCATGAAATTCTTCATGAGCTGTTCATTTTTTTCTACCTTATTTAAATGAAAATTGAATATTTTCTGATAAAATTATATTCAATTACACAAAATACTTTTATGTCTTAAACCACATAACAGTATTTAATTTACTAGATTTCGAATCACATTTTTCTTGTCCTTATCTTTTCGAGTTTATACATCTTTAAATGGTCTTAACTTCAACAAGTTTCAAACATCAAAACTGTCATGTTTTTTTTATTTGATAGGCAGAAAACCCTACAAAAACTAAATGGGCCTCTGAATTTTTTTTATTTAATTTCCTTGGAATCATTTTTAGCCTACTTTTCTTTTTTTAATTCGAAAGAATAAAAAAAATTACAAGAATTAAAAAAAAATAGGCATTGACATGGGGTCAATGTCTGTCTCTCTGTACCCCCTTCCAAAATCGGTTCTATCAATCAGATCTTAAGAATTCATTTTTGTTAGAAAGCTATGACCTCAGAGACCCAACTTTCATACCTTTTGTCCGCCTGTCTGTACTTCCGGGCAGACATAAATCTATCTGCCGGTGAATTTCGCATTAAAATTCAATTTTGAGTCATTTAAATCGCTTTTGCCGAATCAACAATGGCATGATCGACTTTATATAAAAATATTTGAAGCAAAATAATTTTTTCATGCATCATTTTAGAATGACGTCGTAAAATGTAGTACAAGGTGATTCTTTGATTGTTCATTAATTGTTTCCCAAGAAAGCTGCAAGGCATATTTTTATTTGCATTTTACTAGGCTAGTTTAATTTGCATTTATTTTTTTTAATGCAGTTTGAAGTAGTTTCATTATTTTTGTTATTAATAAATATTAAATTCTTCGAACTACAAATAAATCGAGCAGACGATCAATAATATTAAGTTAATTTGTGAAGGAATATTAAAGAACATTGTTGATTTTGGACTTTAGAAGTTTATATTATCAATTCATGCTGTGTTTGTCTAGTTTTTTCTTAATGTGTATAAATGTAGTGAAAAAAAGATTGTTGATGATATTTACTGTTAGGACCTAGTTCTTTCCCAATTAGAATTTGAGTAAGCATTTAAGTAACAGGAAAGTAGGCTATTTTAGTTCTTTAAGATCTTCTTGTTTAATGTTAAATGAAAAAAGTACAAATATTTGAAAGAATTAAACTTACCTGTCAGTACCTTTTTTATTCTATTTGAATAACTGAACTATGTCTTCTTTATGTTAAATGTTATCCCTACTTTTTAGGTCACCAAAAATCAATTACAGATTTAAAGTTTAGCAGGGAATCTCCTAATTTACTTTATTCTAGTTCATTAGATGGGACTATACTGTAAGTAATATAGTATTCATAAATATTGCATATACATTATAAACAAGAGTTTTCAATATTCAAAAATTGGTTAAATGATTCATTTTAGTGTTTGGGACACAAGAAGTGGTAAAGCACCTGTTTCAACATTTTTAGGTAAATATTTGCTGCACATTTCTTTGTATTAAAATATTTTAAGAATTTTTATGTTACTTTCATAAAAACTTTTTTGCTAGTCAAGTCACTGATGACATGAAATGTTTAAATTAGTTCAATTTTATATGCTTTAAATACCTACTTTTTTTACAAGACTTTTTTTGTAGATAAATTAGATAAATATACTTAAATGTTTTATATTTTTCGTGATTCGAATGTAATTCTTATTTTAGATAAATCTGATGGTGACCCAAAACCCATTTTGTGTTTTGACTTCAATGTTGATGAAAAGTTTATATGTGGAGGTACAGAACTCATTCGTGAAGATTCATTTATAATATTCTGGTATGTCTAATTTTTTAAATTTATTTTTTCAATTTAAGAGTGAAACTTGTGGTCTGGTTTTCTGAGAGGTTTTCACAAAACTACTTCAAATAACTCATTAATATAGATTTTTTTTTAATCAGCAATTGAAAGTTGAACTCGGTGTATTATTTTGAAAATAAGATGAAACTGATTTTTCCATTCAATTACTTTTATTTGTTTTAGACTAGCATTTCTAAGAGTTTTGCTGTTATCTTTTGCATAAGTCATACAACAATATTTTATTTCTGTAACCTGTAACCAAAGATTAATAACATTTAATTTTCCTTGAAAGGCTCATGTTTTTGTTCTTCTAAAATATGTTACAATCTTGGTGAAGGGGTGGGTAGTTGTTTTAAGATTAATGCAGATATATATTAAAAAAAAAAGAAACGCTTTTTTAATAGGTGTATCAAAATATCACATTTTTCTAAAATTTATTATGTCATTATATTTTAAAACTTTGTATTTTTTTAAAAAGGGATATAAGGTCTGCCACAAATGTTGGAGGATACTGGAATTCCCACACAGAAGAAATTACTGATGTAAGTGTTTTTTTCTTTTAAATATGTGTGATTAGATTTATTAAACATGAGTTTGTTTTTTTATAATAATTTTATGCTCTATGATGCTTTTTTATACATAATGTTTAAATTATTGATCTTATTTTTTTTCAATTTTTATTTGAATTTAATGTTAAACAAGTTTTAATTTCAGCTGATTACCTTAATATCAAAAATTAATTTAGAAATATGTTTCTGGATATTGGGAATTCCATGAACTGCTTTTCGATTTAATAAAGGTAGGGGAGAGTGGGGGCTAATGAGACAAGGGTTATAAAGGGGAGAAAAATATATATAGGGTGGCCCAATAGTTGGCTAACTGTTAGTGCCGTGCCATTAGTAAGAACTTTGGGTTACTTAGAACTGGTATTTGACCTAGTTGTACTTAGTTTTGTTGGTTGGTTAAAATTAAGTCGTACTACAGCGTAAGGGATTCTAAGATTAGAGATTAATTAACTTTGTTTGGTTAAGTTTTTAGAGAGCTACAGAATATTCATTTGATGCTCAAGGAATAAGCAAATATTGTCTCTAGAATACATAACTTCGAATCCCGCCGTATGCCAGTTATCCTATAAAGGGATTTGTGCTGATGGAAAATTTTGCAAACCACTGCTAGGAATCTGAGCTATTAGCACTGGCGATGGTGGATCCTTAAGACCATCTGAAAGTATGAAAATGCAGAGACAGTGCATGGGGAAATGGGTTTAATTTGTCCGTGCCATCTTGGCAAATGATTTATCCCATCAGAGGCAAGTTTGATACCATGAGTTCTGTCGCAAATTCCCGAATTCTGAACGACCACAGATGACGTTGACACAGTAAAATTAGATGAATTTAGCCCTTACATTTATAAAAATAAAAAGTCCACACAACTAGCGTCTAGAGAGCTGATTTTCCCGAGACAAACTTTGCTACGCCTGATGGACTAGCTGAACCTTCGACTGTACCGCCCAAGATAGTTAGAAAGCCTTCTTGAGGATGATCCTTTTCTGCTAATTACAGTTCTTCTATAATGCACAATCAATTGACTGAACAACCAGACCTGGTTTCGAAAAATAACTGTTTCTGTATAAATAAATGTAAACCAGACTAACTGTAAGCCTACTTTTGGGCCACCCTGTATTTTTTACAAATATTTCCACACTACAACATTGTACCAGTTAAATTTCACATTTTAACGATAAAAAATTACCCATACAATGTCTGGAATTGCAGAGAAGTATTGTTGTTTGGAGAATCCAATGTAAGTTAAAAGTGTATAATTTTTTTTACATTTTTGAAGTATTAAATTAAAACTTCATGAATTAAACTATAGTTTTAAGTAGAAGACATATCATAGATTAAGATATTATATATATATTTTTTCAAATACTTTGTTGCCTCGGTGGCTCAATCGTTAAGATACTGGCCTTTGGAGCTGCTGGGGTCAGGTTCGAATCCCGGTCAGGCATCGATGTTTGTGACCGTCAATAAATGTTGTTATTTGTCTATGTGTTTGTGTCGTCCTTCTTTGTGTGTCTCTTGTGACTGTCTCTTCTGGCGAGCTGGGTAATGGGCTATAAAAGCCTACACTCTCCCTTCTAGAGGGCGCAATCACTGTCATTTTTGTCAAATACTTTGGTGAAACACGCATGGTTCTGTGTTGGATCATTTATAAATATTAACACTATGGGGTCTAATGGGACTGAAACTGTGTATGCTTCTCTATATATAAATATCTTATATAGACTTATATATACTTATATAGATACTTATATAGATATATAGATACTTATATATCTTATATAGACTATATATAAATATCTTATATTCAGACAAGTTGCCAAAAACTTTTTAAAACTTAAATTTCAAACTTTTAAAAACTTTTTTTGTTGTACAAGTGAAAGTTTAAGTCGCTTTATTTATAACATATTTTTCCACATGCAATTTCATTAATTACATTTGAACGGAGCTATTTAAAGATAAATGATATGTTGTTGGTAGAATTTGCTAACTATTCTTTATTAAGGTGGATTGATTTCTAAAATAGATAGCGATGAACTCCGGTTTAGCTATTTCAAGATAAAGACTGTCTTTTTAAATTCACTTACCCTAAAAAAGAGGGCAAGTTCAGGATAAATTTTAGAGATTTTGTTACAAAACTATCCTTTCCAGTTAGTTATTCAACAACAATTATAGGAACATCTTCGATTTTGAGTTTTAACTTAGATATTTCGCCTTTTAATGGGAAATAATTGTTTTCAAAAGTAAAATCTCATTATGTAAATGGTGTTTGCTTTAAAATTTTATTTCCTGGTCATTTTCTTATTCCTTTTCACTTTTTGAAGTTTTAATTAAGGCAACATTTACTATATCCCATTAGCCCCCACCCTGTCCAATTAGATCCCACATATGTTGGCTAATGGGTCATTTACATGTTTTGTTAAAATGTTTAGCAACTCAAATATGGAGGAATACAGAGGTTAATAAAAATTTGTCTCTTTGCTTTTCTGCTGCTAAAAGCTTTATTTTATTTGCCATTTCTTTGGAATTTTAAAATAATTTCCATTAAATAGCATGAGTATATATATTTTTTACTTTCTAGGTACAGTTTCATTCCACAAGTAACTCAGGCCTTGCATCGTCATCTGTTGATGGTTTAATTAATATATTTGATCTGTCCCAAAGCACTGAAGATGATGCACTGGTTAACACTCTTAACGTTGAAACTTCTATTGTAAGAAATATTTAATTGAACACCAAGATTTTCTTAACCTCTCGAATGCCAGTAAATGGAAATGTTTTCACTTCATAAATTTTAAATTTAATTTATTACAAATAATTATATTTTCTGTAAAAAAATTAACCAGATTTATTTTGAAAGAGATAATTTTAAAACATTTCCTGGTAAAAAAAAGTACAGTCTGAATAAAAATTTGTAAGTTATAAAAATCAAAGATTATTGTAAGAAAAACTGCACACAAAATACAGAAAAAGCCAGATCTATTGATCAAAGGGTTACAACAGCATAATTTTTCAGTTAAGTTTTAGTGAAACTAATCTTTCTTTTCACTGTGCTTCTATTAAAAAAAGCAAATGTAAATGAAGATTTACTTGAACTTGCATAATTTCAGTCTTTTAAACAAAGTTTTCTTTTATAATCATTTTCATGTTGTAATTTTTGTAATTATTTGAAGCTCTAATGCAGATTTATACCTTTTCAGAACAGATTTTCATGGAGTGCAGATGATTTTATTTCGTGTATTACTAGTATAGAAGAATACCAGTTTTGGTCAACTGAGCAAGTAAGAATTTCTTATTTTATTTACCCTGAATTTTTTTTCTGTAAATATTAGTTTTATCCAATGTTATAGATTTGTCACAACTACTTTGACTCTTTGGTATTTCTGTGTAATTGGTCTATGTTTGAGATTTGATTTAAGTCTCTTAAAGATAATTTCATTCTCATTGTCTTGTTTGTTTTCAGACTAGTCCTACTTTGTCTCTTATGAGGGAGGATCTGTCAGAAAAATACAAGGTATGTATTTATCTGACGAATGGGAGTGGATTAACTTGGCATTATTATCTAAGTTTTATTCAATGCAATTAATTAAGTCATGTGTATTGTGCATTAATTTTTTCAGAATAGCCAAAATATTTTTAAATTGACGGATATTTTTAGTTTTTTCTCCAATACTTTATCCTTTCTAATTGAACTAATTTAATGAAAAACCTTGTTTAACTGGCTTGTAATTTTTTTTCATCAATATATTTTATCTTAATAGATTCTATTTAATTGTACTTGCTTATCAATATACTTAAAATTACTTTCTTTTAGGAGGATGTTGACTTCTTAATTGATACCTTCTGTGTTGAAAATGCTATTTATCTTGCTTCAGGATCAAATGTGTAAGCAACAATATTTAAGATGTTTTGAATATATCATTTATCATACATAATCTATGTATTATACTTTTTATTTAAAAACTTTCTATTTGTAAGGTTATTTATTTTATTATATTTGGTAAGATGTTTTTAGAAGAAACAATGATGAATCTTTACTTTATTTGCTTTAAATATTATGAATGTATTACTATATTCATAAATGTAAAATAAGTTGACAGGGAAAACTTTGGATAAAATTAGGCCGTTTTTGTTAGCTACTAGACATTGCTAAATGTTAATTTGGTCGTACAAAATTGTGGTAGTGTGGGACGGAATGATCACAAAAATGACAAAGAATTTCAAAGCTCTTCCACCAACCAATTAGATGCTCAGATGATATCAGATGAGAAAGTTTGAAAAGGTCAAGTTAAAATGTGATGACTAAACATTTTTTGTAGGAACGATTGATGTAGGCGACTGTTTGTCGCAGACAGGGTACAGTTGGGATGTTAAAATACTAAGTGATATGAAGGGTATGTTAAAAAGGTAATTTAAGTAATTAAGTTTAATTGGGGAAGTAAGTAAGTTTTGGGGTTAAAAATATAAGATTTGGAAGGGGTTATAATATAATATGTCACATATTTAATTTTGTTTCAGTGGTTGTGTTCAGTTGTATTGCCAAAAAGAAAATGGTCTAAAACAAATTTCTGTATTGGAAGATGGTCACACAGACATTGTTCGAACGATTTCCCCTTGTCAGGTGAGCAATCATTATTATTATAAGTAATACTCAAGATGCTTAGTAATCATAGAAACAAATGTCATAAGTTCACAGGGTTTCAGATTTAATACATTGACCCTATACTCAATATCTGGAAAACCTAATATTTGTAAAGACAATGTCACTTGGTATTTTTATTAGTCATTTATTAACTTCAATCTAAACAGATACCCCCAGAATATTAAACTGCTTTTGAATGCCAGGAACAATATAAACAACTTAAACTGATTTTTAAATTTGTTTATGTTTTTGTTGTTTTTCTTCTCTTTTGTTCTTCAATATTTTTTTAATATTCTTCTGAGTTTTTGATCATTTATAAAATATCTGATTATGTATGGATATATTTCCAATTAATAACTTTTTAAAACAACTAAAATTACCTAATTCAATGTAAATCTACTTTTGCTTAGGTATAATTATTTATTATTAAAAATATAAAACTACAAAAATTTCATCCAGAAAATAATTTTAAATTATTAATACAGTCTTTATTATAATATCACAGTGGCTTGGGTTTAGAAAGTTCAGAAGAATACTATACTTGCTAATTTTTTTTTAATAAGAACTCAAATTTCTTTATAAATACATAAACATAGTTTATTACATTCCTCATGGTGTTTCAAATTCAGCTGCGAGTTTCTAAAAAAAAAAATATATATATTGTGCGTTTTTTAAAGGGTTACAATTTACTTATGTTTGGAAACAAATTTTTTAGGAACCTACCTTTCTTTTACTCAGTATTTATAGGTCCTTAAAAGGCATTAGTTAATTCTTGAAAATGTATTTTTAATTCAAACGAGACATACTTATGTTAAGCTTGTGTATTATCTATGTTAAATATTTGTAGCATCCCTGTAATTTGTTGTTTTAAGTATGTTTTTTGTTGAAAATTATGTTCTTCAAATTTATAGAAATAAATGCAAACTGACACTTTTAATAAAGGTTTTTAAAAGTCCTTATTTCGATTCTAAACACATGGAATTGAATATGGAATTTGCATCAACTGAGAATATCGATACATGCAAAAATATGTTGCCTCAGTGTGTTAATTATTGATTATTAAATCCCCCTAAATAGGACACACAAAAAAAGGATTACTGTAAAATGATTATGAATCACCTTTATACATAGCTTTATTTTGATATAACAAGTGCAAAATCTAAAAATATTTGATTAAAAAATATACTAATGCCCAAATAGGTCCTTTTATGAATTTTTGGCCATTTGAGCCTTGAAGTTATTTTATCGAAAATAAATATTTTCAAAAATTGTTTCTGTAACTTAAAACTTTACCCAATTATGTTTGTCTAAACTTATTTATATTTTAAATGTTGCTTTGACTTATAGCAATTATTTTTTAATGCCTAACTTATATTTCCTAGACTGGAATCTTAATCACTGGAGGAGAAGATGGTCAGTTATGTACTTGGAAACATACGTTTTAAAAATTATTGAATTGTATGAAAAGTTATGTGTGTATAATAAAATATTTTTTTAATTTTAAAAGAAATGAATTGTCTTAATTTTTGTTTCTTACCTATAACATAACTTAAAGGAGCTTGAAGGTAATGTGATTTGCAATAGATTGTTCTGCTATGTTAATAACTGAAGAGAAAGATGGTCAGTTATGTACTTGAAAACATATTTTTTAAAAAATTTACATGTGTACATTATTACATCAATGTTTTTCCCCATATTTAACCTTAAAATATTAATTATATGCACTATTACAGTTCTGATAATTATCATAGCACAGCCTCCTATGTAAGATCATTGTTTGTTTCTGCCACTGACAATTTATTACTGAATCAGCTACAACATTAATGGACATTTTAAGCATAGCCTTGCCTTTTTCTTCATTTCATGCTTTTCAACCTACCTGTACGTAACTACCTACCCGAACGTTGAAACTATCAATATTTTTTATTGAATATAAATTTTATGTTAGAAGTTTATGACCAAAGGATATAAAAATTTATAAATAAAAGTAAGGAAGTTGAACCTTAAGTGCCCCCATTAATATATTAGTTCGAGAGAACTTTTAAGATAAATCATAAATCCTTCATTAAATTCTCTTTTCCTTTGTAAAACAACCACAAAGAGCAAATGTGAAGTAATAGCGAGACTTAGGACAATCAGTCAGTCGCAAATGTGATTACTTTAAAGATTTTGTGGTGCTGCCATCTATAGTAAACAAAAAATACTAGATGCTATTTTTACTTTTAAAGGGGAATTGTAAAATAGAGAGTTAATGATAATAAAATAAGTTAATGATAAGTTAAGAAAAGGGTCATGTTCAAACATTATATTTCCTTGTTTTCTTCTTCTTTCACTAAACACTTAACTATTTAAAAAAAAATGCATTTTCTAGTAGCAAAGAACATAAATAATTCTTCCTATTTGAAGTATAGGTTGCGTCAAGTTAATTAAATATTGTTTATCTTAATTATAACTTTTGATAGTATTAGACAAGTATATTACTCTTATTACCTGAAATACATGGTATTATTGAATTGTTCATGTTGTATAATTCAACATCTTCATATTAAATGAAACCAGCGGGTGACCGAGCTCTGCTCGGAGAAAATAGGTATCGAAGCTAACTCGAAGATTTAAATTTTCAATTGTGATTTATCAAAACAATCATAGCATAAGAAAATTTGTGAAACCAATGGTGAAAAGATAACCGGTTAAAGTTAATGTGACCAGATTTTCAAAATCAAAGAGTGGGACACTCCATCACCCCCCCCCCCCCGGTGTATTTTTTAAGTATTTTTTTAAGCACATAATAGTCCCTTCACACAATGACACACTTGGTATAAGAAAGATAAGGAAGGCGCGTTCAACAGCAGCAGTGGCTCCAGGCAAACAGAAACCATACTCCACCAATTTGTTGATGACTTTAGCTTCATTTAACAATTTCTAAAGACGTCATAGCGTTTTACAACGATTATTCATAAAAAAAGTCTATTTTATTTACAATTTCCTCGTTTTTCGGGACTTTGCGGGACTTTTACAAAAAAGAGGGACTGTCCAGCCAAAAGCGGGACGTCTGGTCACATTAGTTAAAGAGCACCATTGTAAACAAAGTTAGAGTTTGGAAGGGGAACTATTCTATACAAATTTAAAGTTTTAAAAGTCATAGGAAATGAAATGTAATTGATAATTGGCGTTTCGTTGAAAAGCAACGAAAATGTCGAAATGTGGTAAACATTCCATTTCATACTTCATTCAACTCGATAGGTAGAGCAACCATACATTAAATTTTCAAGATCGCCAAAAATCGCCAATGAACAGAATATAACTGAAATCGTCTGCTGATTGGAACTAAAAAAACATTCATGTTACCATTTCTGTAAAACTCAATAACGTTTAAAGCAAGGTTGAATTTATTTAAATTTGAAAAATTAAAATCTTAACTAAACATTTATAGCTTAAGCAGAGGCTTATAGCTTTAGCAGATGGCATCACGAAAGTAGCCACTATGGCGAACTAATGAAGTTTGAAAATATCCTATCTGTAACTCCGAACTGCTTGACCGTAGCGCTTCAAAACCTGTGCCAATCGATTAGTCGTGGCCAAAAACATTAGACCCCTAAGTTTACCGGAGTTTATTAATTCTGGGGCGATTTTCAACTTGGGTCCAATTCCTCGTATTATAGTATAAGATAACATATGATTGGCTTAAAAATTGTATTTTTTTGTGTACACATAGTTGAAAGCCATACTACACAAACACTCTTCTTTAAACAAGATTTTCATATAAAATTAAACATTTGTTAATACTAGGATGTAATTGTACCAATAATGCATAGTTACCAGTTGTGGATACTTGCATTTTTTAAAAGTGAAATTATGTGGCTTAACTATTAAAAAACACACACACCAATATTTTTTTTTAAAGTACAGTTTAGTATTCTGTCCAAAAATATACTCAAAACAATAGATGAAATATATGCTAAAGAAAAATACTTTGCATGTTTAAAACACAATTTTAACGAAAGAAATACAAATATAACATAAGAATGAAATAGTATATATACTTTACATTATCCATATTCTACTTACAAATAAGTTGAACTCTTTTTGTAACACAAGAATTTTGCTTAAAAAATGCAATCAGCCAACATTTTTTAGTAATTTTGTCAAAAGTTTTAGTTCAGTTATGCAAATGCGAGTTCTCGAAATGTCTTAGATTGAAGTTTTAAAGGACATGGAAACTTGTTTCAATGTTTTTTTGCTGTTTATATGTTCAAATTTTCATTATTTTCGAATTTTGGCGGCCTTGTGTAATATCCTCCCTTGGCAATCCTAGCTGGAGTTTTCTTTCTTATAAGTGGCTTCTTTTTAGGAGTCAGGTTGGAAGATTTCTTTGGAGTTCCTGGAGTCATTTCCTTGGCTATTTCCACCGCTTTATTGATCATTGCATCTTCCCCCTTAGTTTTGTCTCCAATAGTTGCTTGCTTTTCCTTCAAAGGGAACTTCTCCTCTGCTACATTGTACAGATCTTCCTCAGTCAGTTTCTTTACTAATACCACAGCTTTATATTTCCCTTCAATAGCTGTCTGGGTTTCGTTCAGAGAAAGCATACCTGCTTCTTTGTTTAGAACTCCTCGAGTATTTTTCTTGCCTATTTTCACAGCTTTATTTTCCATTTCACATACTTCTTTGATTTTTTCTTCATCAGTTACTGGAGTTTTCTTCAAAGAAATCTTCGCTGCTTCTTTGATTCGAGTTCCTTGAGTATTTTTCTTATCAACTTCCGCAGCTTCATTTTCTATTTCACTTAGTTCCCCTAATTTTTCTTCATCAGTTACTGGAGTTTTCTTCAAAGAAATCTTCTCTGCTTCTTTGATTAGAGTTCCTCGAGTATTTTTCTTATCACTTTCCACATCTCTATTTTCCAATTTACCTATTTCCTTAATAGCTTCAACAGTTCCCTTCATAGAAACATTCTCAACTTCTCCATTCTTAACTCCTCGAGTAGTTTTCTTATAAATTTCCACAAATTTATTTTTCATTTCACCTACTTCCTTGGTCATCTCTTCAATAGTTGCCTGCATTTCCTTCATAGAAAACCTCTCAGTTCCTCTGTCTACAGTTGTTTCCTTAGCTATTTCCTCGGCTTTATTAATCTTCATGCTATCTCTTTCATTGGTCTTCGCTTTAATTGTAGAACGCGTTTGCTTAGAAGGACAGCATTCTGCTTCTCTGTTTCCAGTTTGCTGAGTCATTTTCTTAGCTTTTCCTGTAGCTTTATTCTTCGTTGGATCTACTTCCATTTTCTTTTCAGCTGTTTCAGGCATTTGTTCCTCTTCTTTTTCTATCCTTGAAGTGCCCCTCTTATTCATCTTTTTACTTTCGGGGAAAGTTTGGAACATTAATCTTTCGCAATTTCTTTTTAAAGAATTTCGTATTCAAATAAGCAAGATTCCAAAGAGTCAACTTTCCAAATGACTAAAAACCGTTTGATGGAATGGAGTTTGAAATACAGAAAACGAGAGCTAATTCAAGTGTGTCACGAGAATCGTTATATCGTTGCTCGGATTGGCGCTCTGTTCCCACGTGAATTTGAGTTACCAATCGAGGCTCGAGCAAAAGTATATTTCATTCAGCACTGAATGTTTTTTTTTAAAATATCGTCACACTAGAGCTACATAAGAGGGCTTGTACATGAAGATGTCAAAATTTCAAGTTCAATTTCTATTTTATAATATTCATAAAATCCAGAGAATTATCGATCTGCTTTTACTTAATGATAACAATGCGCGTGAAATATTTTTGGACAAATGATATTTTTTTAACACAACTATAAAAAATAGTGTATGCATCGCTTGTGAAAAGTAAACTTTTTAAAACGCGTGCCATTATTTCACACGCTCGTTTCTCGCTCGTGAAATTAAATCCACTAGTTTTAAAAAGTATTACTTTTCACACCAATTGCATAAATAACTATTTAAGGGATTCTAAACTGACTAAATTTTATTTATTACGTTTTTGAAATTTTCGAGAAATTTTAAACGGTGGAACCGTCAACGTTGTTATAAAATTTGTAATAAGTTTCCATTTGTATTTACTATGAAATTTTCATCCCCAAATTTGAAAATAGTAATATTTCACGCCCATGAGATTCTTCAAAACCATATTTAATAAAAATATTTGTAAAGATGCTATGTTTCAAGTTTTATAATTCATTAAAATTGCTCTAATATTTCCAACTTATACAAAGCACAGTTATATTAAAAAGTTAGCGGTTCATATTTCTTTTCCAACTATTTGAAAGTAAAAAAATGCTTCATTTCAACATTAGATTTTCAAAAGTTATACATTTTATAATGCGAAGTTTAAAGTTCCCTCTTCTCTTTACTTCAACATTTCAAATAGTTGCCAAATTCAAAAGTTTTTTACTAAAATATGCAGGAAAAGCAGATTACAAACTGAAATACTTTTATTTGTCCAACATTAATTTACATCAAAAGATTTAACTAAACAATCTGTGGTTTAATAACTATTGCTTCTCTGAAATTGTGCTTTAAAGTAATTACATAATCTGGTATATTGCGAACGTATTTCAAAGTCCCATGAAATTTGATAAAAGATCTGATTGCATGTTTTAACTGTATTTTTCTTTTTTGCATAGAGATTTTGCTGCGTACTTTTACTACAGTTTTTTTCCCAGAGGGTCCAGTTTAGATAGCTCCTTCATCATCTTGGCCACCTTTTTTGGATGTCTTGGCGGGGCTTTTACTGGAGCTTTTTGTCTTAGCTGATCCGGCCTTACTAGCTTTTTCACCATCTTGGCCACCTTTCGTGGATGTCTTGGCGGGGCTTTTACAGGAGCCTTTTTTCTTAGTGGATCCAGCCTTGTTAGCCTCTTCATCGTCTTGACCACCTTTTTTGGTTGTCTTGGCGGGGCTTTTACTGGAGCTTTTTTCCTTAGCGGATCCGGCCTTGGAAGCTTCTTCATCGTCTTGGCCACCTTTTTTGGATGTCTTGGCGGGGCTTTTACTGGAGCTTTTGTTCTTAGCGGATCCGGCTTTGGTAGGTTCTTTATCGTCCTGGCCATCTTTACTGGAAGTCTTGGCGGGGTTTTTACCGTGGCTTTCTTTCTTAGCGGATCCGGACTTGGTAGCTTCTTTATCGTCTTGGGTACCTTTATTGGATGCCTTTGCGGGGCTTTTACTGGAGCTTTTTTCCTTAGCGGATCCGGCCTTGGAAGCTTCACCATCTTGGCCACCTTTCGTGGGTGTCTTGGCGGGGCTTTTACTGGAGCTTTTTTCCTTAGCGGATCCGGCCTTGGTAGCCTCTTCATCGTCTTGGCCACCGTTTTTGGATGTCTTGGTGGGACTTTTACTGGAAATTTTTTCCTTTGCGGATCCGGCCTTGGAAGCTTCTTCATCGTCTTGGCCACCTTTTTTGGATGTCTTGGCGGGGCTTTTACTGGAGCTTTTGTTCTTAACGGATCCGGCTTTGGTAGGTTCTTCACCATCTTGGCCACCTTTCGTGGATGTCTTGGCGGGGCTTTTACTGGAGCTTTTTTCCTTAGCGGATCCGGCCTTGGTAGCCTCTTCATCGTCTTGGCCACCTTTCGTGGATGTCTTGGCGGGGCTTTTACTGGAGCTTTTTTCCTTAGCGGATCCGGCCTTGGTAGCCTCTTCATCGTCTTGGCCACCGTTTTTGGATGTCTTGGTGGGGCTTTTACTGGAAATTTTTTCCTTTGCGGATCCGGCCTTGGAAGCTTCTTCATCGTCTTGGCCACCTTTTTTGGATGTCTTGGCGGGGCTTTTACTGGAGCTTTTGTTCTTAACGGATCCGGCTTTGGTAGGTTCTTTATCGTCCTGGCCATCTTTACTGGATGTCTTGGCGGGGTTTTTACTGTGGCTTTCTTTCTTAGCGGATCCGGACTTGGTAGCTTCTTTATCGTCTTGGCCTTCTTTTTTGGATGCCTTTGCGGGGCTTACACTGGAGCTTTTATTCTTAGCTGATCCAGCCTTGGTAGCTTCTTCGCCGTCTTGGCCAGCAGATCCGGAATCATTTACGGGACCCATTTTTAAAGTTAAATGAATCTATTTAATGACTATGAATATTGATAAACTCTAAAATTCGATGATAAAACTTTCAAATTTCTTTTTATGTCGTAATTTTTTTAGGAAAATAAACTTTTAAAAATTAAGTTTAAGTTTAAGTTTAAATTTTAAAAGTCTGAAGTTTGTATTTAAAAGTTTAATTTTATTTAAAATTAAATTTTTTTTGTAGATAGACTATCTTTTGATTTATAAAATTCTGAAATATTTTTTTCATTCGTATTGAAAGTATAAGTTTGCTATAGAATAATTTTTTAAGTTCTCAACAAGAGATTCAATCATTCAGTCCCTATAATCATGTAGTGACTAAAAAAGCTAATAGTTGATTGGTTGGTTGATATACATGTATATTTAGGCTTGTGTGCTTGCTCAGAGAGCCGCTTATAAACCTTCGTCAAGTAAGACAGTCACAACACACACGCACTCACATGCACACATATACGTGACAGATGCTGCCATCTATCACGCGCCACCTCCACAATTTAGACATGTCCCTGAAGGGGAGGGAAACAGTCTCCAGGAACCTGTACCCGTGGGAAACTGCGCAATGACCGTCAACAGGACTTTCGGACCCAACAGATTTAACGAGCACGTACTCCGCACATACTCGGTGAGTTTTCAGCGACCAGGTTTCGATCGCGGGACCTTCCGATTCGTAGATCGCTACTCTGACCACAGGGCGCCTCACAGAAACTAATCATCATAAAAATATGCTATATTTGTTTAACTTCAGTTGACTTTTAACATTGACATTCGAAATTAACGAATGCAATAAAATTATGAAATGAAAGGGTTGGACCGAACTTTTTCAAATAGGTCAGGTTGCAAAAACTTATAACTACAAATATTTAGAACAAAAAAAAAAAAAAACACCACTGCGATTTCGAAAAACAATTTGTGCTTTAAAGAAGTATTAACGATTTTTTTTAAGGATTACGTTAAATGTTTAGTATGATAACGCGCCGACTTATTAGCACATTTTTTTTTTCATTCATCGTTTTCATTCATTGGAGGCGGGGACTTCGTTTAAGTCCCAAAACAGCTGTATTTTTTCAAAAAGATATTTTAACTTTTTATTTGAGTTTGTGAATACGTTTTTATAAAACTCTTATTAATAAAGCAGGGGGGCAGAGGATCCGAGTCGGTTAAGCACTCGCTTAGCATGCGAAAGGTCCCAGGTTCCGGTCCGGGCATCGCCAAAATAGCTGCCGACCTATAAACGGTCCGTGCAGCCAAAAATGTCCGACGAATAATACCCCGTGTAAGGGAGTGCACGTTAAATATCCTTCAAAGTCCTAACGCTGCGTACGATGTCGCCCTTGGTTACGCTGGGTGCCTATTCAGGTGTTGGCTCGTCACCTGACTGTGGTTCTAAAATACGACGCCCGTCGCCAATAACCCTCGTGTAGCTCTAGTGCGACGTTAATTCAAACCAAACCAAATAACGCAGAGGTTTTTATAGTTCTTTTTATATTTCATAACATTATTTCCCATTGTAATCAGACATTCCCTCGTTCTCTCAACTATTGGATAAGTGACGTCACTCTATTCTCAGATAAAATTGGTCGGGTCTCTTGATAGCCATTACCTTAATGAACAGGGTCCTCTAAGTGTCAGACGATACACTTCTCTAATGAAAATTCGCGCGCCTACTCAACTCCACACCTTCAAATTGAAGAGAAGGGAAGAGTGGCTGGTAACAATTGCTCCGTGACTTGTTAAATTTATATTTCACAACTGTATCAACAACTAGGCTAGGGGGCCGAGAGGTGTAATCAACCAATATCACCTAGATTAGAAGGCCGAAGAACTAAGCAATGCCGATCGGGCGGCCTAGTGGTTAAGACATTGGGCTTTGGAGCTGCTGGGTCCGGGTTCGAATCCCGTTGAGGCATGGATGTTTGTGTTAGTCGAGTATATGCGGAGTACGTGCTCGTTAAATCTGTTGGGTCTGAAAGTCCTGTGGGCGGTCATTGCGCAGTTTCCCATGGGTACAGTACAGGTCCCAGGAGAAAATTTCCCTCCACTTCAGGGACATGTCTAAATTATGGAGGTGGCGACAGATGGCAGCATCTGTCATTTGTGTATGTGTGTGTCTTGTTTTGTCCTACTTGACGATGGTTTGTAAGCGGGTCCTTGCGACCAAGCACACAAGCCTGAAAATATATGTCTACCAACCAACTAAGCAATTCAACGTTACACTAGTAGACCAATTTCGATTTGTTGACCAATAACGTCGTATCTTAAGGGGTCACAGGAGTCTTAAAAATGTGCAAAGAAGGTACTACAAAACATAGTTTGATCTTTCATGTCATTTTTGAACTACTCAATAAATGAGCATAATTTTTTTATATGTAATTCTACAAGATTTATTTATTATAAAACAAGTTTTAAAATGTATAAAACTTTAGCCAAAACTAAAATAAATGATAATAAACATGAAGCTATTTGAACACATTGTGATTAGGCTTGCGCGGCAAATTCTGAGGTCAAAATTGAAAAAATGACCAAGAAAATGACTTTATATTGTACAAATATGTACAAACAAAGACTTATACCTAAATTCTCAGCTCAATTTTAATTAGAAATTATTTTAAGATTTTTTTTCTAAAAAAATTAATAAAAATTTAAAAATTTTGATTTTAAATTTTTAAAAAATAATTTCTAATTAAAATTGAGCTGAGAATTTAGGCATAAGTCTTTGTTTGTACATATTTGTACAATATAAAGTCATTTTCTTGGTCATATTTTCAATTTTGACCTCACAATTTGCCGCGCAAGCCTAATCACAATGTGTTCAAATAGCTTCATGTTTATTATCATTTATTTTAGTTTTGGCTAAAGTTTCATACATTTTAAAACTTGTTTTGTAATAAATAAATCTTGTAGAATTATATATAAAAAAATTATACTTATACATTGAGTAGTTCAAAAATGACATGAAAGATCAAACTGTTTTGTAGTACCTTCTTTGCACATTTTTAAGACTCCTGTGACCCCTTAAGATGCCGTCGCATCTTGATTCATCTTATCTTAAAAATTTATTCAAAAACAAGATCTAATCACGAATGATCATTGGTCAAAACCACAGAATCGGTCCACTAATATGACGTCAAGCATTTAGTTCGCCGGCCTTCTAATCTAGGTGGTATTGAATCAACGAACCTTACCGAGAAGGTTCTTAGTTCTGTCCTTGTCCTAAGCCATACTATAGACGTATTGGCACTAGTGAAAAAAAAACTATAAACAAATTAACGGAGTACTCGAGTACACTGCGATATACGTGCTTGTAAAATCTGGGGAGTCGAAAGTCCTGACGGCGGAGTTAGCTTACAATGTCGCTCGAAGTTCCGTTGGGTGCCCGCTGAGGTGTCGCCTTCGTCACTTGACCAGGCTTCTTAATTACAAGGGGTAATTGGATGCGTTAAAGCTCCTAAAGGAGGCTAGAGATAGGCAGCCGGAAACTATTACATCATACTATATGATGATTTCATGTACACAGTAGAACTCCCATTATCTGGTCGCTGAAAACCCACCGAGTATATGCGGAGTACGTGCTCGTTGAATTTGTTGGGTCCGAAAGTCCTGTGGGAGGTCATTGCGCAGTTTCACACGGGTACAGGTTCTGGAGACTATTTCCTTCCCCTTCAGGGACAAGTCTAAATTGTGGAGGTGGCACGCGATAGATGGCAGCATCTGTCACGTATATTTGTGCATGTGAGTGCGTTGTGATTGTCTTACTTGGCTCTCTGAGCAAGCACACAAGCCTGCCACCCCGGTGGCGCAATCGTTAGGATGCTAGCCTTTGGAGCTGCTGGGGTCGGGTTCGAATCCCGGTCAGGCATGGATGTTTGTGACCGTCACTAAATGCTGTTATTTGTTTATGTGTTTGCGTCGTCTTTTTCTTAGTGTGTCTTTTGCGCTTGTGTCATTCCTGGGGTTTAGTACAATAGACTTAAAAGTCGCAGTGCTTGGCGATCTTGCCCCTCACCAAGAAAGTCATAAGTCATAAGCACACAAGCCTGAAAATATGTGTATACCAACCAACCAACTCCTATTATCTGAAGCGGTGCTGATCATCCAAATATCAGAAAAGAATTCAACTCGGTTTGTTTCTGTTTGTCTTTGTTGGATGCCTAGTAATCTTTTTGTATTAAAAAAAATGACTAGGCATGACATCAAACTGAGATGAACAGTATCTCAGGTAGGCAAGTATAAAAGTTTATAATTATAAACTTTTGTTTTGACTGTAACTAATAAAAAATACTATTACAAAACGCTATAACTGCTATTCGGAGTGGTCTGTAGCTTTAAGGGGTCATAGGAGTCTTAAAAATGTGCAAAGAAGGTACTGCAAAGCATAGTTTGATCTTTCATGTAATTTTTTACTTACCAATCATGAAGGGGGGAAAAGAATGGAATAATTAAAAACGAACTCGTCTCTTGACCAGGGTTCTAAATTACGAGGCGTAATTGGCCACAATTGGCTACGTTTCGTAATAGGACCTTGGGCAAAAGACGATTTTCTTTTTTACGATTCCATTCTTTTTCGTAAAAAAGAAACTCGTCTCTTGACGAGGGTTCTAAATTACGAGGCTCAATTAGCTGTGTTGGCCGTAATTGGCTATAATTGACGACGCCTCGTAATTTAGATTCTGGACAAGAGACGAGTTTGTTTTTTATGATTATTTTTTATGATTCTGTCTTTTTTTTATTCCATTCTTTTTCCCCCTTCTTGATTATTAAGTGTCTCAATTTTTGATGCATTTGGATTATTCATTCAAGTTACAGACCACTCCGAATAGCGAGCGTTATTTTGTCCCTTATTCTCATGAAGTAGCATATATGCAACCTGTGATTTTCCCCCTAACTTATGTTTGTTAAGTGACGTCAGCGAGTATGTTGCATTGTTATTTGTTAGAAGAACAGTAGAAGCTTCGCTCAGAGTGAAAACATTGTTCAAAGTTAAAATTATTTTTTTTTTTAGAGGAAGGTAACTTGTTGGGTTGTTGGATTTTTGCATCATGTCTCGTTGTCTCTACAAGACAAGTTCATTGAATTATTTTTCATATTAATTTTGTTTTGTTTTTACTTTGAAAAATATTTTTCACATTTCTTATGTTCTATAGTTTTAAAAAATTGTTTAAGTTGTTCTATTACCACTGTCTTTGGAAAAATACAAGCCAAAAACTGACGGTTGCATATATGCTACTTCATGAAATTAGGGTAGTTATTGACATGATTAGTTGTTACTTACACTTGAATATTTTTAACTTCCACACTAGTAGTAGTCCAAACTAGAAATAGTCTAATCACTCGAACCTAACCAATCACAAACTCGAAGCGCTATGTGAAGACATTCATCAACTCTTTTAGTTAAGGGGTCATAGGAGTTTTAAAAATGTGCAACGAAGGTACTGCAAAGCATAGTTTGATCTTTCATGTAATTTTTTAACTACTCAATATATAAATATAATTTTTTTATATGTAATTCCACAAGATTTATTTATTATAAAACAAATTTTTAAATTTATGAAACTTTAACCAAAACTTAAATAAATGATATTAAACATAAAGCTGTTTGAACACATTGGGATTAGGCTTGCGCGACAAATTTTGAGGTCAAAATTGAAAAAATGACCAAGAAAATCACTTTATATTGTACAAGTATGTAAAAACTAGGATTTATACCAAAATTCTCAGCTCAATTTTAATTAGAAATTAATTTAAAAACTTTTTTCTAAAAAAATTAATAAAATTGTTTAAATTTTTATTTGAAATTTTTTAAAAATAATTTCTTATTAAAATTGAGATGAGAATTTAGGTATAGGGTAAGGTGGGGTAAGTGGGCCATTGGGGCAAGTGGGCCACCCCCCCTGGCATTTCCCGAATTATGGACGCACAAAAAATCTGTTACAATATTTTTACGTATTTACCCCAATAGATGCAGGAAACATTATGGCATCATTTTCATTTAAGTATGTAACAAGGTACAATCCTTTTTGTGAAATTTTTTTAAATTGCATCTTTTCGTAATTCACGCCATCATACTATTTTTTTATTTATTTCCAAACGGTTCATGATACAAAACAAAATGTTATATATTTCGAAAGTGCATAAAACGTAGTATCTTTTTGTAGTGTCATGTACTTGTGATGTTGATAAGGTTAAAAGAAACTTAGGGTGGCCCACTTGCCCCGTGTTTGGGGTAAGTGGGCCACCACAATGGCGGGGTAAGTGGGCCATGGGTGGCCCACTTGCCCCAAACTCTTTAATATACTTAAAAAAAGTCATATTCACTGATTCATATTGTAAGTCATATTCACTATCCATAGTCCTATTCATTGACATAGGCCAGTTTAAAATCTGTAGCCCTAACATTTTTTTTTACACTACATGCAAAAATGACCAAGATGAAAATTAACGAATTTTTTTTTTTAGTAAGCTTGCATGCCGGAAAAGTTGCTATTGGGGAACTATTAAAGATAACATCATTAATTTTTTGTTTCAAACACTCAAAATATCATGTAGATTATCCCACTTACCCCACCATATCTCTAATATTTATGTGTGAAAATATATTAGGGGGGTGGCCCACTTACCCCACCTTGTGGGGCAAGTGGGCCACTCGGATGACCAAAAAGAAAAAAGTATTTTTTAAATTTATTATTTGCCAATTTGTTTTAAGATTGTCATGGATACAGTAATAACATACGAGAGAATGGATCACAAAAAAAAATAAGTATTTTTGGCCGATTATATCCAGTGGTGTGAGGGTCTAAAGTCGAATTATGCCAAAAAGGTGGCCCACTTACCCCACCTTACCCTAAGTCTTTGTTTATACATATTTGTACAATATAAAGTAATTTTCTTGGTCATTTATTCAATTTTGACCTCAAAATTTGCCGCGCAAGCCTAATCCCAATGTTTAAAAATAGCTTTATGTTTAATAGGGTAAGGTGGGGTAAGTGGGCCATTGGGGCAAGTGGGCCACCCCCCTGGCATTTCCCGAATTATGGACGTACAAAAAATCTGTTACAATATTTTTACGTATTTACCCCAATAGATGCAGGAAACATTATGGCATCATTTTCATTTAAGTATGTAACAAGGTACAATCCTTTTTGTGAAATTTTTTTAAATTGCATCTTTTCGTAATTCACGCCATCATACTATTTTTTTATTTATTTCCAAACGGTTCATGATACAAAACAAAATGTTATATATTTCGAAAGTGCATAAAACGTAGTATCTTTTTGTAGTGTCATGTACTTGTGATGTTGATAAGGTTAAAAGAAACTTAGGGTGGCCCACTTGCCCCGTGTTTGGGGTAAGTGGGCCACCACAATGGCGGGGTAAGTGGGCCATGGGTGGCCCACTTGCCCCAAACTCTTTAATATACTTAAAAAAAGTCATATTCACTGATTCATATTGTAAGTCATATTCACTATCCATAGTCCTATTCATTGACATAGGCCAGTTTAAAATCTGTAGCCCTAACATTTTTTTTTACACTACATGCAAAAATGACCAAGATGAAAATTAACGAATTTTTTTTTTAGTAAGCTTGCATGCCGGAAAAGTTGCTATTGGGGAACTATTAAAGATAACATCATTAATTTTTTGTTTCAAACACTCAAAATATCATGTAGATTATCCCACTTACCCCACCATATCTCTAATATTTATGTGTGAAAATATATTAGGGGGGTGGCCCACTTACCCCACCTTGTGGGGCAAGTGGGCCACTCGGATGACCAAAAAGAAAAAAGTATTTTTTAAATTTATTATTTGCCAATTTGTTTTAAGATTGTCATGGATACAGTAATAACATACGAGAGAATGGATCACAAAAAAAATAAGTATTTTCGGCCGATTATATCCAGTGGTGTGAGGGTCTAAAGTCGAATTATGCCAAAAAGGTGGCCCACTTACCCCACCTTACCCTATCATTTATTTTAGTTTTGGCTAAAGTTTCATAAATTTTAACATTTGTTTTACGTTAAATAAATCTTATAGAATTACATATAAAATTTTATACTTATATATTGAGTAGTTAAAAAATTACATGAAAGATCAAACTATGCTTTATAGTATCTTCTTTAGTATCTTCTTTGTTGTATCTCTAGCCAAAGTGAATGAACATTTAGTAAATATAATAAAAAAAATAAGGATTGAAATTTATTCCACTCTATAAATTGGCAACACTGACTTCCTTCCATGTAGTAGGAAGTTATCTGACAATGGTTGGTTGTCCTGGTCATTATAGCCTGGTGTTCATTCACTGGCGAACGTGACGTCTTAAACGTTCATCCACTGGTTAGTCTTCCCTACTTTAAGTGTTTCAAACTTATCGGTTTAGTCTTTTAACCATTTTCCCTAGCTGCCTCTTTGAAATTTCGCAGAAGCAAATAAAATCACCTTTGTTCATCAGTTTAGTCTTTTAACCAATCGCTAAGCCCATTAAATTTCGTATCCCATCCAATAAAAAAACCTGTTATCAAAAGAACTTCTTATCTCAAGCAAATAATTCAAAAGAAAATCGAAAGAGGTGAAAGACAATCCGAAGAATTCGAAAATAATTCCTTCAGGTACTTGCAATTTGCAACAATAGTCCATACCCGATGATTTTCTCCAATACTTAGGATTACGTGCAGCCAAGCTTCCAATGACTTCTAAATAGCTTTACTCAAAGTTAAAACAATTCTGAAAAGGAACAATTACTGTGTAAAGCCATCTGCGTTTCCTTACAAAGGTAGTTTAGTTGTTTCGTTTAGTAGAAGTTAAATTGAAAGGGTTTCTTTATAGTACAGCCAAGGACTTGTTTTTATTTTCTACTGCTCATAGCTTAAGTTTTTTCAATTTATAAAATGTCTTTCTAATTGAAATAGAATCGTATTTAAAAGTAATACTGAAGAATGTTACTAATTTAATATTTTTTTTTAGTTAAAAATAAATTAATCATATTTCAAGGGGTTTCATACTACATATTTAAAATGACTAATAAATACTCTTTTACTTTTTTGTAAAAGATCTAAATAATAATTTTTTTTGAAGATAAGTTTTTTTTGGTAATATAATTGTGATTGTTACAATATCACAAGTTTAAATAGATTATTGAAATATATATATATCTTAATAAAAAGAACTATATAGATATATTAATAAAAGGACGTTACAATTTTAATATACTATCACCTTTTTCTATAATATTTAGAAAAATTTAAAGAAAATATGCGAGAATACGTAAACCGTACTTAAATATTTCGTAAAGTTGACGTAGCAAGTTCGGTTACTTATTTACATTTTAATGAGAAAAATTATGTATTTTTAATATTCAAGCAATATTTTTCTTTCTTTGCGAGTTCCTATTGCTACATAACGGCATATTAAAATATATTAGCAGAAATATATTCTTTAAAATTAAATTTTTTCGCTAAAGTTTAGTGTTACGTTGTAGGGTCTATTTTTATACATTTAAAAATAATCGCAGTTTAATGGTCCGATCTTAAGTAACCTGAAATATTTTTTTTGCAAAGTATGTCAAGAGTAAACATTTCATTAGAGTAACATGAGAGGCGATTTAACCAAGCGACCTTAAATAAAGTATCTCTTAAAAAAAGAAAAAAATCAATGCAAAGATAAGTCAATTTTTAAAAAGATAAATTAATGAACAATGTAATTAAGATACCGTTTGAAGTCGTGTTTAGACTTTACCGTTGACTTCTAATTTTTTTTTTAAATAAAAAGAGTATTTTAAAAAGAGCTTATTATGGGAACAGTTTTAATTGACTTAAATCTCTTAGTAAAATAATTAAGTTTTCTACTTCAGTGAAGAATGCTTTGAATATAATTTTAATTACAACTTTTTTCGCTTCAACTTTGATTAATTAAGTTGAAAAAATAGATTTTTTAAAGTTTTTTTAGGTTATGTTAACAGAAATTGTTAAAGTTATACTTATAAATTCTTGTAAACTTGCTCATTAGTAGTATTTAAATGGATGGCTGTGTTTATACTACAGTCTGATCGGTTTGGTCGAATCAGCTTTGCACTGGAGCAAAATGCAAGGATTATTATATGGACGTGGTTTCGATTTTGAACTATGGTCGAATGATGATCGTTATCATTGTTGTACTTGTTCTATACTCCTTGTTTCTGTACCGTACATTGTTATCTCATCGTATTAAGAGAGAGAGGTAAGCGAATACACAAAATTCACCAAAATTCAAAATTTTTTACTATTACTTGAATCTTTTCCAAATTTGGCATAGTGATTTCAAATATAATGAATAATACTATTTAGGCATATTTTTTAATTTAAATATCATTTATTTATTTTAAACGGTGTTTTTCTACTAAAAAAAGAGGTTTACGCTAACAAGTCTACCACATTGAATTTTCATCCTATAAACATTAATTATGTGTTAAATTCTTCATTTTGTACTGATGCATGCAATGACCCTCTAGAGTTAGATGCAAATTACAAGAAAAGAAGTTATTAAGAAAAATGTTATAAATTAACCACAAATAAAAAGGATTTTTTACGATTAACTTACACTTGGACATTAAAAAAAACTTGTATATTTGCACCAGATGTTAGAGGTTAGTGGCACAGATATGTATTGAAATAACATCTGAAAAAAAAACTTCAGGTAAATTAATGTAGAGCTTTTTATGCTAGAAGTGTTGGCGTAAACCCCTTTTTTTAGTTGAAAAAACCGTTTAAAATAAATCAATTATATTTATATAAAAAAATTGCCCAAAAAGCATTGTTCATTATATTTGAAATCACTATGCCAAATTTGGAAAAGATTAAAGTAACAGTAAAAATTTAGAATTTTGGGTATACTCGCCTACCTTAACTCTCTTAAGCCCTGGTTTCCTCGAAGTCTGTCGCCAGAAAAATGCGACCCGATTAAACGTGTATGACGTCACCCTAGCAGCCCCCGCTTCGGAACGTTACGTTGGTTACGTTCGGAACGTTATCGGAACGTTACGTTGACACGGAACTGGAAACTTAGCGAACTCACTCAACTAATTCTGTTGTTGTTTTGGTTCCCGTCTTTGCATGTCAAAAATAGGAAATTTAGGTTCTTCGTGATTTCTCACAAAATCAATTAGCATTTCTTCCTCGGCAAGCGTAAAAAAAACTCCCGCCGTCCGTCATTTCCTCAAATTTTTAATTTGGACAAGCACACCGCACAACAGACAACAGCAAAAAACATTGTCATCAGGGTTTCCCCAACACACTCAACAGCAACTCAATCTGGCGGTCGTATTGAGTTGTCTGGCAACGCTCCCGACGAAACCACTCTAGCGTAATCAATGTCAGTAGTTTGTATGACGTCACTCACCAAACTTGTCCGACCGCTTAAATCTGTTGACGGACTCCAAGAAAACCGAGGCTTTAGGGATACAGACTATAACGTCACCTGGCTGTCGGGTTTTCCAGCAACACATAAATTTTAAAAAAAATTAGAAATTTAATAATTTTATTACATTTTAAATCTAAGTATGGAGTACCCATTTATAACTATTGCAGAAATATCATGTTTAAAAAATTTAAGATTATAAATTTTTCGTTAAAAGTTTTAATTTAAATATCATGCAGTAAAAACAATTTAACACCTCCGGCCAACTTACTTATTTCTCAGATATTAATGAAGCTAAAAGTTTCAAAATAAGGACCTAAAATCAATGGTTTTGAAAAAACAAGTACTCAAAAAAAGAAACAGAAAATGCAATTGTGACGAGATTCATTTTATTGATACATTTACAGAGAATACACTTTGTGAATGCACATCTAGAAGTCACATGAGAACGTGTAAGTGCAGGAACCATTCATTCAATCAAAATTTAAAAATAGAATCTCCGTCATAACTTCTTATTGCTGGATGTACCACTTTTTGGTATCGAGAAGAGAATGAAATCAAATACCGTTTTACCTGTGTAACTTTGGTTCTCAAGGGAAATTTTGGCTCAAGCTGTGTTCTGTTGTAACTATCCTTCTAATATATACCCAACTTAGAAAGTATTTTTTTCTCTATGATTAGTGGCGACACTTTCTTGACATTCAAGTTGGATAATAACAGTATTAGATTTTTTTATATATGAAACGGACCAGCGTTGCTGACCCAAAGTTGATAGTACACTTCTATTGTCTCATAAATTTAAGGCCCTTATTTTTTGGATGTAATGAAAAATTGTCTATTAAGATATATTTTTTTTGGCAAAAGAGTGTTTCTTAGAATAAGTTCAAATTGAACGTATACTTGAACTATTGTAACTTTCGTAATTTTTTAAATATTATCACCGAAACTATATAACTATGCGTAAACTCTTTATAACAGCACACATTTTATACAAATACAGAATTTTTTGTTTGCTTTAGACATATTTTTTAATAAGCATGGACTAATATAACGTAAAATTTTATACAAATACAGATTTTTTTTGTTTTAGACATTTTTATTAAGAATGGACTAATATAACGATATCCATACATTCAAAAGCTTCTCATAGTATCTTTACTTTCAACAAATTTTGTTAGTTAATGGTTTTCTGTCGAGTATCAGCTTCTATATTCCAAAAATTGAAAAGGAAAAACGGAATATCAGAATATTTTTAATGGGTCTCTTAAAATACTGAATTTTCATCAGTTTATTAAGGAATACACTCTTCTCGCCAACCAATCATCCTTTTAACAAAGATAATTCAGTGTTCCAAAAATAACCGGCCATTATTATGCCACTTCTAAAACTCTACTTATAGTATTTTATTCTCTAATGAAATTGAATGTAATAAGGCAACGGACACAGTATAAAAAATAAAAACGACTACCCAACCATATTGGGGAAAGACAATAAAAGTACTCCATGTTTTGATAATTTATTTATGCCTTTGCTTACAAATTGAAAGTGCAAAGGTATACGAAACAGTTTTGAATAGTACACTTTTTATGAAAACACAGCTCTATGGGAATCTCAGCATGAAATCACTGTTAGTTTCTCTATGATTGTAAAACTGAACGGACACTGAATTAAAAAAAATTTAACTAAATAAATGCCTGTAGTATTAACGAAACAAATGGGGATGTCCTGCGTTATTACACCCAACACTTTATAATATATATAATCAACTTTTTTTTAGCTTTCTTAAATTATAAAATTGAGTACATCGGTAAGTCACCCATTTGTAACCAAATATTTTATTGGGTTTTTGTTCAATAAAATATTCGGCTACATGTTTGTAGCGGTAAAAATAGTTAAAAGTCAATTCAGTTTCTTCAGTAATAGATCATACAAGAACTAAGTGAATGTAACGAGATACAAAATATGTATTTAATGGGTACTGCGTGTCTTTCGGCTATTATCTGTAATGATAATAGTCAGATGTCGTTCATCTAAGCTAGGGAGAGAGGGAGGAGCACATATGTTAATCTATCTCTTATAAGGTACTACGCATACATATAGAATATTTATATATCTTTTTATAACACACATTATTTTATGTTTATACATTATATATTTATATCATACAATAATCACTGTCTGCGTCATTTTTATATTTAAATGAAAAATGCATCGACAGGCAAAGTGACGATTAACAATGACGAGAAAAATAGTTCCAGCATTTAAAATATTCATCTTACTATTAAAATAATATTTGGTGAAACCGTCTTCCTCCCACGCTTTCGAACAGTGCTAAGAAGTCCTGCTGGAAACCAGAAAGAAAAAGTCTCCAACAGTTTGTGACAAAGACCTCCGATAAATAAGTGTAGGCTGAGCATTGGGGAACCCGAAAACTGTGTTATAACTACAGCTTGGCCCAAATCTTTTGGCTTGTTTTCCAGTAAAACAGACTCAAAAATCACTTTATATTTTTTAGTTTTTTAGAGTTAATCCTAGTACAGGGTGGTTATAAAATAACGCTCGCTATTTGGAGTGGTCAGTAGCTTGAATGAATAATCCAAATGCATCAAAAATCGAGACACTTACTAATCAAGAAGGGGGGAAAAGAATGGAATCATAAAAAAGACAGAATCCTAAGAAACAATCATAAAAAACAAACTCGTCTCTTGACCAGGGCTCTAAATTACGAGGCGTCGTCAATTATGGCCAATTACGGAAAACACATCCAATTACGCCTCGTAATTTGGAACCCTGGTCAAGTGACGAGTTTAAACGAAAAATGCTCAGCCAATTTAAATTATCAGGCCGATGATTGTAACCTGTGTAAGAGACCTTTTTGAAAAAGACACTCAGATAGTGGAGATATGTGGGGGAAGAACACACACGATAAATGCGATGGAAAGGCCACACGTACCTTCGGAACACGAGGACTTGCCGCGAACCACCGAATCGAGTCAAAACCATCTACACTAGAAAGCTTATAGTGTAACATCACATTAGTGAGCAGATTTCGATTTTTGACCAAAGATATCTTAATTTTGCTCATTTCAATAGAGTTTACAGTACAAGATCTCTGTTCAAAAATAGAAAATATGTCCATTTATATGAAATTACGCAAACATTTTTTCAGGCTTTATGACTTAGGATGGCTTGAATAGAAGCACTCTCTCATACCACAACCTGCTGTTTTAACAATTTATTTAATATTGACTTAAACTCAAATTGATGTGACATATAATAAACATTAAATAATAACCACATAATTATATTACATTTATAAAAGCTTTGATGCTTACAATAAGGGTAAATTTGAATTATACAAAATTACCTTTTGTTAATGTGTTTTGACAATATTTTAAAATATATTTGTTTGAAATAAAACATGAAGCAGGGAAGTTGAAATTCATAGAGTAAATATTTTAAAAATAAACAATGAGCACATTTAATGTTTTCAATTAAAAATATTTTAAAACATTCTTTCCAAACATATTTAACCTCAATCGGATCTCTACGCCTACGCTTCCTAACTAGAAAACCTCCATTGAATGCTAGAATTTATGTACCTGTAAAAAGCCCCCGATTCCACGAAATTCTTCCATACCAGCTACATTCGTCTTACTTTTCTTGGCATTTACCTTTATTGGCTTCCATTTGTCTCGATTAGAAGATAAAGCGAATCAAGAATGGTTTGCAAAGAACGTTTTACGATGCTAGGGCGGGAAAGCTTTAAAAAAATGTTATTTTGTGTAACGCCGGAATTCCGGAAAAACGAAAAGGATCGGAGGGTTAGTAGCTTTTTTAAGTGATAAAGTACCACAAATCCCCAAAGAAAAAAATTGTACTTAAACCTTAAAGCTTTTGAAATTCTCTAAATCAGCAATTGGAAGCGTATTATAGTTCAGAGTTTATTTAGCAAGGTTTACATTTTAGTCAAAAGTTCAAGTTATTGTTATAAACTTATGCGCAGGCGGATCGCAATTTTCGCTTTTGAATTCATTTTTTAAAACTGTATCGAAACCAAAGATTAATGCAAAGTTTAAGTTAATTCCGATCAGACAAATATATTTAAATATTACTGTTTTGAAAGAAACATGCCTAACTCTTAAAACTTTTCACTCAGAATTTGGAATTTTAATATATACTATATACAGTAGTCAAATGAAATATTTCTTTTTAAAAGACAAAGTTAAGAATTCTACAGAAGCCAAATTCTATATCCTGAAAAACAGTTTATGCATAAAGTTTTATATTCCTCAGAATGTTATTAAAATAATGCTATTTTTTTTAAAATTTAATCAGATATTTCATTTTGTTTAGATTTGAACAAACTGAAACTTATAGGCCATACTTTAAAAAAAAAAAAAGTTTTTAGGGATACTTAAAATTCGTTTCTCATTTCTTCCATTAAGTGTATTACAAAAAAAGCATGGTTTAATTATCAACAATTAAATCGATTCCTTACCAAAAAGAAAATAAGTAATCACACAATCAGTTAATTCAGCCGGAACATTCAATATTTGTACAGATGCGATAAGAGAAGTGCCCTCTTTAACGATGGTTCGCGTCCCCCGAGGATAAAACAGAAGCGATCCACAACGACTACAGCCACTAGACACTATCCGATCTATAAAAAAACTGGGATCGTGGAACAACACATTGACCACAGAGAAAATTATTTTTATCTTCTTCAAATAACATGGCTAATTCTTTTGTTCCTACCATCCAGGTTGTGTTTGGGGTGTAATCTACTGGAGATATATATTTTTAATATTTATATTCGTATACACATAGATGATCCCCAAGTAGTCGCATGATGTTGGTTGTTCGTCAAAGATTGCGGTAAAAAAATAAGTCAGGCATTAGATCATAATGTTCAAATGCGATGACACATGAATTTAAATGTCATCGCTTGCGAGGCAACTAATCTTTTAAAATATATATATTATAGTCGTCCTATTACTTCTTAGCACTCACGACCTGTAGTTTAGAGAAGTTTTTTTTAGTTTAGTTTGAATTATCGTCACACTAGACTACACGAGGGCTATTGGCGACGGGCGTCGTAGTTTAAAACCACAGTTAGGTGACGTTGAGACAAGTTAAAGCTATGACTTTTAAAACGAAAAGGATTATGGAAGATTTTGGTTTAAGCCAGATCTATAATAATAAAAGAAAGAGTCTGTCTGTGTGTATGTCTGTGGATCGCAAAAGACCTATTTAGACAGCTCTAAAAAATTCGAAATTTTTAATATAGATTCCTTTTGATACCTACGTGTGCACCTGAGGCTTAGTTTTTTCATATTTGATTGTGATTTTTAATTAATATAATTAGTTTAAAAAAACGTCATCCACGTAGGATTGCGGGACCATAAAAGGGCTTGAAAATACATGGGCCGGGCCGAAACGGGGGCTTGACGCCATCCTCTATTAGTTTGATTGATTGAGTTTGGTTGAGATATGCTCTCGCGCCCTAAGGCTGCTTCATCCTCTATTAGTGTTTGCTTTTTTAAGTGCGCATGCGCCAAAACGAATTTAATTTTGTTTTGATTTTGAGTGTATTTTCACAAGTAAGCATGCCTCTAAAAGGAAGCATTGCGAAGTTAACGGGTTCCCAGTAAGGCGGTACCATACTGCTAGTATACTATCTTGGTCGATTCATTGCTTTTGTTGGTGCAGATTTTTTTTATAAACAGTTCCTTAAGTGAAGTACAAATCGAACCTGCATAGAGATCGCTATTATTGCATATCCACGTTTTAATTTATAGCGTTTCCCAGGGTGATACTGAATGTGTTAAATATCACACGCTACAGATGATGCAAATCGATTTACGATTAATTCAAGATAGCTTGAGCTGAATGTGCAATCACTAGAGGCTATCAGCAAAACAACTATAAATCCTTCTTTCATTAATAATACATTTTTACACGAGTTTTAATGTAGCACATTATTTCTAACCAAACTAATCCAACAATCTTCTATACTCGATATGGGATCTGTAAAAATCTTGCCTCATTCAGGTTTTTTCTTCCACAATCAAAATATTTATAGATGCTAAGAAGTGATAGAACCATACTTAGATGGAAATGACATCAAAACAATGTTTTACTTGACGTCACATTGACGAAACAACAAATCTTAGAAAGTAAAAACGGTGTTTATTGAAGTGGATTGCAGAAAAATACTACTTATTTTAAAACCTTCATATCTGACGTCATGTTACTACTTGGGTTATTTGGTCATGAACATCAAGTCGACGCTGCCTATACCAAAATATAATTAATCTATTGAAGAACGGAGATGAACAAGTATCACATTGACTTCTTCCAGGAGAAAGATAAATTGCTAATGTTGGAACAGATGTCCATACTCGAAGATGCGCTTGTGGTAACACAGTTCTGACATCAATTAAAATACTGTTGGTCAAAAGCTGTATACAAATCAAATTTTTATAAAATTAATAAAATTGAGAATTTAGAAAGTTTTTAAAATAAAAACTAAACTTGTTACACATCTATCTGAGTGGGTTACAATGATTAAGTAACAATTGTTTGACAGATAAATCTTCAGTAACTGGTTTCAAGAGTGTGAAAACACAGCTAATTTAGTTGTAATGGAAATTTACAGTAATGACTTGTACAGCATCGTATATTTCAGTAATGAATCATCATACAATGTAAGTAACTTCTATGAAACAAACAGAATAGTCTTTCGCATTAGACATTTAGGAAGGGTGCAGATCAACGCCGCAAGGGAAGACAGCTGCAACTGAAATAACCAATTTCCTTTTTGTCTTACAGCAATGCATAATGTAACACGTATACGAAATATTCAATATTACAAAGATAGAACAGCGCCGAAAAGGATGTTAATAATGATGGGGTGGAAACAATGGTCCAAAGGTGACCGGTTTTCATATCTACCGAGGGACGTTAGAGAATCTAAAAATAGAGAGATATCCAGTCTGTTTTGGTATAGTGTTCAATGTCTTTTCTGGGCGAGTTGCAGCTGGGGAAGCCTCTTTCCAAAGAAACAGAAATGCAAGCATAGGAATGAGGACTTGTGCACTTTTGTTATAAGTATTTGGGAAGTTTAACTAAACGTTTACACTAGGTAAGAATCGCACTTATTTGGTTAAGATTTTTTATGTGCTTTTATATTAGAGATTCAAAGAAATTTAGTTATCAAAAGAAAACTAGTTTTGAAATCCATATTAAGTTCCATATTTTATGTTATATTATTGCGTATGATAAATTTTATGAAAGTTCTTCTGGAATCGGTTGACTGAATAAGTAAAATATTTAAAAAGTTGGCAAAAAAGATTAAAGAAAAAGAGTTTTGTTTGAATTTCGGTATGTTAAACTAAGGTTTTGTAAATTTAGACATGTCTACTAAAAATACAAAACAAAAACAGTACCTAATGAGAAGCTGCCATTCCTTAACAATTTTCACATACTTATTTCAAATTTAAAAATAATATCCACGTAAGTCCTCGATCTAGCTTGCATTAATGTATAACACAATAACGGATCAGTCCTAATGTTCAATTTTTGTCGACCCTTTTTAAAGGAAAGACCAGTCTTCGAGATCAATATTTTTCTTGGAATAACGAGAAGTATTAATTTTTTTTTCCGATTCCTGAGTCAGTGATTTCCCAAAACAGATCCAGGAGGCTTCCGTAGCCGATCGCCGATTCTCATCTCCCTTCCAATCTTGCAATTTATTTCAATTGCAAGACAATCATCCGAGAGAAGATTTCAGATCCGTCGTGTCCACGGATTTGTCTTCAGCGGGAGCTTGTTGAGTTTGACCGTTCTCTTCTGCTTCCCGAATATCAGCCTGCAAGGAGACAAATGCATATTATATGGCTTGCAATGCAATTAGAAAGTTAAATATTAGAGTCGAATTCAAACATAGTGTATAAAAAAATAAAAATGATACGGTGGTTCAGAGCGAAACAAATTCCTGTATCTGTATATATCCTAAGATCTCTCACTTGCTCTCTCTATCCTCAAAAATCAAACATAGCCTTCTAAGTCCTATTATAAAATCCATGTCTAGAACATCACATATAGCAGCACAACATTTTAGACTCGTCACCAAGAGCTATTCACATAGATAAATGTCTTTTGCTAAACTAGGGAGTAAAATTGAATTAAGAATAGCTACAAATCCTTGCTATTTTTCAAATTGGACCAGTATCTTGAAGATTATGGTCACGTGCCTTTAGGTATCAAACGAACTCTTCCAACATCTCACCTCAAAAGTGTACATGCGTTTTGCAAAACTGGTGAGCTAAATTTGATTTCATATTCGCCTCAAATTTACTTCATTTTTCAAATTGGAATAGCATATGCATGAGGCTATGGTAAAAGTAACGCCTATTTGTAGATAGCAACCATAGAGAACTTAATAAAAGTATTAGAGTGGAGGTCACGTGACCTATATATGCTAACGACGGGACGAGCATGGGGGCCGCCATCTTAGAGTTCAGGACCAACTTTTTTAAGTGGAAAGTGCTTAGAAAAAATAAATTAAATTCTAAAATATTAAAAAAAAAATACCATAAAAATGCTAGCTGCATTTTGGAATATTTTTAGTGACTTTAAAAGAACTTAAAACGCTTTTCTAGTATTTTTATAAAATTAATTTTGTAATTTAAGAATTAAATTTTATTTTTTGCCTAGCATTTTTTTCTTTATGTGATGGCAACACTGACAACTTGCAGCCATCGCCGTCACATTAAGAAGAAGAATACGCTAAAAATAAAGTTTAATTCTAAAATTACAAAATAAATATTATAAAAATACTAGAAAAGCGTTTCAAGTTCTTTTAAAGTCACTAAAAAAATTCCAAAATGCAGCTAGTATTTTTATGGTATTTTTTAATATTTTAGAATTAAATTTTTTTTCTAAGCATTTTCCACTTTAAAAAGTTGGTCCCGAATTCTAAGATGGCGGCCCCCATGCTCGTCCCGTCGTTAGCATAGATAGGTCACGTGACCTCCACTCTAATACTTTTATTAAGATCTCTATGGTAGCAACCGAATGTTTTGTCTTACCTCGGTGGAGGCGTCTCTCTGGTCGTCCATCCAGCAGCAGTCCTGCATGAGGCTGTTCCCGTTCCTGGAATCCGAAGTGCTGCAGTTGGAACAGGTGGATCCATCTTCTTCACCCTTTGTGCCCTCCTAGAAATGAACAGGGTATAGTTAACTATCTGTGGGGTTTGACTCCTTAATAAGGGTGCTCATTACCCCCATTCCCCGTCCTCCTTCGATCGGGCTTGCTAATGGTAAGTAAATGGGGGAAAAATGGTTTTTATTCCAAAAAAAGCAACGAAATTATAGGAATATTTTGATTCGTTTTTTAATTCATATAACTCAAAAAAGTTGTGCTTTTAGAGGTTATTTTTTTAAAACTTTGTTTAAATTTTTTTAATCGAAATTTTTTCTATTAAAGAAAAGTAAATAACGTTTTTAAAAAATAACCTCTGAAAGTACAACTTTATTGGAGTTTTATGAATAAAAAAAAACAGCATCAAAATATTCCTATAATTTCTTTGCTTTTTTTTTGGAATAAAAACCATTCCCCCCCCCCCCCCCCCCATAGACTTACCATTAGCAAGCCCGATCGAAGGAGGCCGGGGAATGGGGGTGATGAGCAGCCTTAAGGTAACCCGGAATCGAATATTCATTAAAAAAATGATTTTGATATTTTTAAATTTTCTAATAGCCCCGTTTCTTCTTTTTGAAATGATATATAAAACTTTACAATCAGTGCATTAGAAATAATATTTTTTTTTGCGATTTCGCGAAAGTCACTTTATGTTTAACCCTTTCCTTACTGAAACGCCCGAGCAACTAAGGATTCGATAATGTTATTCCTATCAAATATTACGAGGAAGCAAAAATCCTTCTTAGCGAAACAGTTAAGGTAACATGGAACAAACGATTTATCAAACAATCTATTTTGAGATTTTGAAATTTTCTAATAGCCCCGTTTCTTCTCTTTAAAATGACATATAACACTTAACAATCAGTGCATTAGGATCAATATATTTTTGCGATTTTGCGGAATTCATTTTATGTTTAATCCTTTCCTTACTGAAACGTCCGAACAACTAAAGATTCGATAATGTTATTCCTTTCAAATATTACGAGGAAGCAAAAAACCTTCATAGCGGAAAAGTTAAAGTAAGAAAGGTTTAACTTTGAAGATTATTTTCTCAAAACGAAGATTTTAAGCACGTAGGTACACTTTTCTCCTATCCTATTTTAATTTGATGCTTGAAATTTTGCATGATGTTTTATGTATGTCTGTTTAACACAGTGAAACAAAAATATTGCAAAAATATATATAATTAAAAAAATATATGTTTTTTTGTAACTGGAAAAGTATATAAATCGGACACCAATTTTGCAAAAGGTAGGAAAATTTTAAAATTTATGGTATTCTTAAAACTTGAGGTTCATTACACTTTTGTCATTGAACAGTTTTTTATTTATATATTAAATTATTTGAGCTTACTTACATCATTTTGAGAGAAAAATGTACCCGCAGAAACATGGTTTCATAAAATTCAAATTTTCAGGCATTTTTAAACGTTAGTTTTTTTAAAAATTAAAATAACATTCCTTAAATATTTTTATAAATATGTATTTATAATAGTTCGATGGATTAAACCTAAAAAGAATTTTTTAAATTGGTCAAAAAATAAAAAAAGTTATAATAGTTTCATTGACTGATAAATTTTAGTGTTTTTTTCTCTACGAGATGTTCCCTGTACCCTTAAAGTAAGAAAAGTTTAACTTTGAAGCCAATTTTCTCAAAACTAAGTCTTGGGAATGTTCGAATTCACTTTTCTCATGATCTATAAGAGATATAGACAAAATTTAAAAAAAAAAATGACATGTTCATAGATATGTGCCTAACACATAAACAGATTTTGTTTAAACCCCATGTCTAACAAAAGAAGTTAAAGGGGAATTTAAAGGGAAAAAGTGTTGTTTTTGTAATTTTTGATACTTGACAGAATTTATTTTTTTCTCAGCAATTATGTATTACTTTTACAAAAATCAAAATGCCATAAGTCTTTAAAAGTGTTTAAAGTACCACTGCAAAAAAAATTCGCACCAAAATGTCTTACAGATTCTCAGAAAAATCATTCTAAAAATGGACTAACTTAACATTACAATCTATGGAAGCTCTGCGAGATTCCGGGTTCCCTTAACGGTGTTTCGCGAGACCATTTGAAATGCGAAAATAAGCTTTCTTGATAAGTTTATCTAAAATATTCTAATTTGTTTTATTAACTTAATATGCTCGAAATAATGCACAATATTTGTGTCTAGTATGCAGTGCATAAGATATCAATGCTTCAGTAGAAATAATAGAAAAGCGTACCAGTGATGTGATCTCGTCATCTTTGACGTAGATGAGGGCGTTGTGATTGGTCTGAAAGTGTTGCACCAGGTCCCACCAGGTGTTTTGTCGGGACTGGCACTGGGCGCACACCGGAAGAGCAGGAGCTCCTAAAAATTGTAAAGAAAAGGATTGTTCTAAATACAAAATGATTGCTTTCAATGTGGTTTCCGATTAAAGATTTGTAATTTTATTTTATATAAATTACACACACTCTCAAAACAAGCGAGTGAATTTAACTCAGTCTGAGTTAATTTCCACTCTTTTCAGTGTCGAAAATGCTCTTATCCAATTGGAGTGGATTTCACTCTTTTGTTTAGTTAAAACTCCGACATTATCACTTCAAACGAGTGATTTTAACTCAGCCTGAGTTAATTTTCACTCCGTCTCCTATATGAGTGGGTTTCACTCTTTTGTTTTAAGAGTGTAGACTCATGCGAAGCGCGACAGATTATGCTTTGTTTTCAAAGGAAAACAGGGAGTGTGAGACATGCATGACTTTCAATTACCGCTCACAATAATAAATATTTGATACGCTAGAATTCGGTAAAATATTTGTAAAAGAAAGATTTTTTTAAAAAAAAATCTAGAAAGTTTTATGGCAGTCACCTTTAGGGTATGTGCTCGAATACCTTGTGACTTCCGACAGGTACTAGAAACTTGGTTTGAACTTTGACAAATTGGCAAACTAGTGTTCTAAAACCACTTCTTCGAAATCAGCATCCTCCAAAACTTGCACATAACGAAATCTCCATTTCCGCTTTTTGATCCTATCGTTCGAATACTCTCATTATCTTAGATTTTTTTTTGTTTTGGTAATTGAAGTTAAAAAAGTTCAAATTAGAGTCGATTTTGGTTATTTTATCAAAACATAAAGTACTTTTTTTTCCTATAAGTGAAATGTAAAAAGGAATTAATACTTTCATGAGTATTGATTTAATCTTTTAAATATTTCAAATGCAGTTTTACCACTATTTGATAGTGTTCAAATTTAGCAATGCCTTAAAGGTAACTACTAGATATATATTTGTCATAAATGGCTGATTGATACAGTTTGTTTAAGAAGAAATCACGATAAATTGGTTTTGAAAAATTACCTGGAGGACTAGAAGTGTGTTGACAGCGACAAGTAAATCTCAGTTTGCAAGTCTGTTTCTTGTGCTCTATCAGCTTGTGTATTCCTGGAAATACTTCTTTGCAGTTGCCGCAAATCAATATGTCGGGCTCACCTATTAAGAAACAAAGGGACTTGAAATAAGTTTAGTAACATTATAAACTTATAATGTATGCTTAACTCCTGATAAATAAACGTAAATATTTTAATTTTTATAACTGCTTATTTTTCGTAAGTTGCAGTAAAATTCGGATTTCGTAAAAACTATAATCTTGTTTTAGCAGTATTTATCTTATTAGTTTAATGATCTATAAACGCCCCTAGCAGCCAAAAATGTTAATATCCTTCAAAGTCCTAACGCTGCGTACATCGCCCTTAACGGTTGTTAAGATGTCGGCTCGTCACTTGACTGTGGTTCTAAAATACGACGCCTATTGCCAATAGCCCTCGTTCAGCTCTAGCGCGACAATAATTCATACCTAACCAAACCTTATTAGTTTTATTTTCATTTGAATGCGTTTTTTTACCAGAAAATATTTCGATTAAAACTTTAATTTTGCAGTAAAAAAATATACGACCCCCCCCTCCAAGATGATATAAAAATAAAACAATTTATCAACGAAGCAATAAGGCATTGTATGGAAGTGCGTTTCCAAACACTCATACTTTAATTGAATTCACGAAAAACTTGTAGGATCTGCAAAGAACTTAGAATTCGCAGTTTTCAACAACTCCCATTTCTCATTAAAAAACACCTTCGATTCGAATAAGAATTTCTTGAGCCCACTCCAAAATTTCCCCCTGCCCAATCATCATGAAATTGTGGGTGACGTAATTATCATCTGATAACGAGCACGTTCGACATTTTCTTCCATTTCTTGGAGAAATAAAAAGCCTCCATGTAGAAAAACAAAACTGAAGTACAGGGTGAGGCAAACAAAAGTGGCCTAGGTCTAGAGATAGGAATACATTGAAATGCTTGGCGAGAAAAACTCTTGAAGCAGCCTGAAACATATTTTTGCATTGGTTTGTTCGGATTAGCATCACAAAAGAGCTACTCATCGACTACTGGCTTATTCGTATCTCAGATCTTAGTTCGTATTGTATGAAGACATTCCATAATGCAAATTTTGTGTCTTGCAATCAATTTAGAATGTTTTGTACTCCAAAAACAAAAAGGTCCGATTCTCTAGGATAAATAACGACCAAAATAATTACTGACGGGAACATTTCTTGATCAGCTCTAAAAAAGTTGTTTATATTTCATTTCAACTAGCTTCGTAAGTCGCCAAGCGTTTGTTTGGGCTTAATATTGAAACGATCAATAGCTTCAGTTAGCAAACCTGTTTTTGTATTGGTTTTAGACTTGGCAACATTTCTGTCGTATTCTTGTCTCTAGACCGGGGCCACTTTTGTTTGCCTCACCCTGTACTTCCCAACCCATAATAAAGAATAGTCCACATCAGAACTTTTTCAAAAGAAAGTGCTCCAAGATGAACGAATCAACGCACGATTAAATACCCCTTGTCAACCCCTTTCTTCCCCAAGGCCGTTTTTGCTGAGAAAATGGATTACTCTCCAAACGATAATTTCCTGCAAACCACCGAACGAAACTCTCCAACAAAGTTTTGACAAGTGTGCTTCAGGAAAAAATAATTGCACGAACAATGGTTTGTGAGTTAGTTGAGATAAAATTTCCGACCGTCACGTCGTTGTTTTCTTAGATTGTAGTTCCATTAGCTGAATTCGCGAAAATATTGTATAATTATAATCAAAGATGAAGTAAAGACACTTTTACATTACAAGGGTAATAGAAATGTTATACTATTGTATTCGTATGCATTTTTCATATCGAATAGGGAATTTCTTGCGATAATTTATTGTTGCATAAACCTTAAGTAGTAGAATTTCTTTAGAATAACTTCAAATATACCACAAATCTAAATCTGTTGAACTGTAAATTAAATCAGATTCCTTGTCTCATTTATCTTTTTAGAATAATCGTTGAAATTCTACTCAATCCATAGATTACAATACAAGACACAGCCCATGTATGGTCATAAATTGTTCCGCGTTCTTTGACCAACTTTTGGAATTTGGATATGGTTGTAGCAGTAGATTTTTGACCGTTAACGTGAATGAATTGTTTTACTTATAGTATTATAGTACTAGACAGAATATACTCTATTTGTTATTTTTAATCAATATTTTTCAAGTTCGAAATTTTCTCTCCGTATAAAACTATATGTATCTGCACGTTATGAAAAAAAATACTGAAAACTCTAATTAAAAGGAGAAAAAGAAAGAAAAACATAAAGCTGAAACAAAATAAATTACAAAGAGGTTGGAGAATACCCCCCAAAATTTTGTTTATAATAACGAAAGAGCCTTTGAGGGAAAACGGGTCTAAAACCAAACAGTGTGTCAAACAAGCCCCAAGACTAGTCAGGCTTAAACAAATGAACTCTAAAAAATTTCAGTCTTATTAAACTTCTTAAGGTCGTGAAACAACAACAAAGTCAAAAACTCCTTTTGTTTGAATACCACTTCTTAATTAAACATTTGCAAGACTACAATGTAGCGAAATTTTCACAACTCCACAGCTACTCAAGACTGTCCAGGAGTCTTCAGCTTAACGAGAGGCTTTGTTCCGCGTCAATTGTCCCGGACTTCGTTAGCGCAGGCCTCATTAGATTCCGGTGGTCCTTTTCCCGAAATATTTTACCGGATAAGTCCGGGAGGGGAATGGACAGGGTGGTTATAAAATAACGCTCGCTATTCGGAGTGGTCTGTAGCTTGAATGAATAATCCAAATGCATCAAGAATTGAAACACTTACTAATCAAGAAGGGGGGGGGGGGGAAAGAATGCAATCATAAAAAAACAGAATCCTAAAAAATAATCATAAAAAAACAAACTCGTCTCTTGACCAGAATCTAAATTACGAGGCGCCGTCAATTATGGCCAATTACGGCCAACACAGCTAATTACGCCTCGTAATTTAGAACCCTGGTCAAGAGACGAGTTTCTTTTTTATGAAAAAAAATGGGATCATAAAAAAAAACCCTCGTCTCTTGACAAAGGTTCTAATTACGATGTGTAGCCAATTATGGCTAATTACGGCCAACACATCCAATTAAGCTTCGTAATTTAGAACGCTGGTCAAGAGACGAGTTTGTTTTTTATGATTCCATTCTTTCCCCCCCTTCTTGATTAGTGAGTGTCTCAAAGTTTTTTTGTATTTGGATTATTCATTAAAGCTGCAGACCACTCCTAATAGCGAGCGTTATTTTATAACCACCCTGTATAATAATAAAAGACCCTTGGAGGGAAAACGGGTCTAAAAGCAAACAGTGTGTCAAACAAGCCCTAAGACTAGTCAGGCTTAAACAAATGAATTCTGTTAAAAAATTTCAGTCTTATTAAACTTCTTAAGGTCGTGAAACAACAACAAAGTCTAAAACTCCTTTTGTTTGAATACCACTTATTAATTAAACATTTGCAAGACTACAATGTAGCGAAATTTTCACAACTCCACAGCCACTCAAGACTGTCCAGGAGTCTTCAGCTTAACGAGAGGCTTTGTTCCGCGTCAATTGTACCAGATTTCGTTAGCGCAGGCCTCATTAGATTCCGGTGGTCCTTTTCCCGAAATATTTTACCGGATAAGTCCGGGAGGGGAATGGACAGGGTGGTTATAAAATAACGCTCGCTATTCGGAGTGGTCTGTAGCTTGAATGAATAATCCAAATGCATCAAGAATTGAGACACTTACTAATCAAGAAGGGGGGAAAAGAATGGAATCATAAAAAAGACAGAATCCTAAAAAATAATCAAAAATAAGAATAATCATAAAAAACAAACTCGTCTCTTGACCAGAATCCAAATTACGAGGCGTCGTCAATAATGGCCAATTACGGCCAACACAGCTAATTACGCCTCGTAATTTAGAACCCTGGTCAAGAGACGAGTTTCTTTTTTACGAAAAAAATGGGATTATAAAAAAAACTCGTCTTTTGACAAGGGTTCTAATTACGATGCGTAGCCAATTATGGCTAATTACGGCCAACACATCCAATTACGCCTCGTAAATTAGAACCCTGGTCAAGTGACGAGTTTGTTTCTTATGATTCCGTTCTTTTTCCCCCTTTTTGATTAGTAAGTGTCTCAAAGATTTTTGCATTTGGATTATTCATTCAAGCTGCAGACCACTCCGAATAGCAAGCGTTATTTTATAACCACCATGTATAATAACAAAATACCCTTTTAGGGAAAACGGGTCTAAAATCAAACAGTGTGTCAAACAAGCCCTAAGTCTAGTCAGGCTTAAACAAATGAACTGTTAAAAAATTTCAGTCTTATTAAACTTCTTAAGGTCGTGAAACAACAACAAAAGTCTAAAACTCCTTTTGTTTGAATACCACTTCTTAATTAAACATTTGCAAGACTACAATGTAGCGAAATTTTCACAACTCCACAGCTACTCAAGACTGTCCAGGAGTCTTCAGCTTAACGAGAGGCTTTGTTCCGCGTCAATTGTCCCGGACTTCGTTAGCGCAGGCCTCATTAGATTCCGGTGGTCCTTTTCCCGAAATATTTTACCGGATAAGTCCGGGAGGGGAATGTATTTTGGGAGAGAAACGCACCTCTGCGGTTCGATATTCTTTTGGTTGGTTATTAGGTAGAAAGTTGAAGGGGGGATACACTGTTAAATAGGCTGATAATTATTTTTAAAAGACTGTCTATCGGGAATCGATAATACTGAGCCGAGTTACGAAAGTTTGTGGCCGATATAGGAAAGAGCTTAAAAGTGTGGTTTGGTTTTTGAGTAATTAACTTAAATTGTCGTGACTGGATTTTTTTTTCAAGCAGAATACTAATTATTTGCTAGCAAAATCAATGACATACTCATATGAATCTAATTAGGGATGTTTCGTATGGATTTAGCTGTATTAAAGGCGAACTAGATGCACACGAGGGCTATTGTAGTTTGGGAGCATTGATTATCAAATTAACAATCAAGCATCTATATTCATAAAGAAAAATAGTTATTTGCTGTTATATATTCTATAATAAACTATATCGGTTTCGTTTTTATTGTTTAGGAATTGCATATAAACCACAAAAAAATTAAATAAAAATCCTTTATAAATGAGACTAGGACACTTTTGTAATATTTTTCGGGGATAAAAACACGTTCACTTTAGCACAAATAGCTCTCAAAAGAAAATCCCTTTCATACTTCAAGCGCAAATTGATTAATAAAAAAATTGAATTTTCAGAAGCCATTTTTTCCCGGGGGTTGGGCAATATATCACTTAGCGCCCAAACGTCTCCCCTTTCCTTCTTGCATATAAAACACTACTTTAGATAGATCTCGATGAAACTCATGGTCTCAATCGATTTTATGTAAATCGATTATACAGGTCATTAATCGTGGATGGCACTTGATTCTCCACCCCCTTTTTCCTTGCAGAGGACCCACACAGTTCCAGCGTCATGGCCCATAATTCATAACTCCTCCAGGAGGGAAATCAGCCGGCTTCACTCTTCGAAATGCTGTTGGGATATCTAGGCAAATCGCTGCACGGGTTGATTTGGCAGAGGTGTAACGGATTTCTTGTCAAAAATAAGGTGGATATATGGACAAGCTGATTAGTTTATCGAAAGACTAATTTAATTTTGGGTCGGAAATGAGTTTCATATACAGTGGGCCACAAAATTGAGTATACACCATAGGAACTTACAGACTTTTTGCAATTACAGAAGACGTATTGCTTTAAAGTCATTGAAATTTTTACCTAATATACTTTAGTCTAAGCTTTACCGTATTATACTAACAAAATTGTTAAATTTGTTTATTTTCCCCCCAAAAAAATGTAAGATCCGAGACGAGAGAAAAAACAACGCCACAAAATTAAGTATACACCCTTAGTTATATCCATTTAAACTACAGATTAATATTTTGTTGCATAACCTTTTGATTGAATTAAAGCTTGTAATCTTCTGTGTATAGATGCCACTATTGTTTTAGTGATTTCAACAGAAATTTTAGCCCGTTCTTCTCAGAACCTTCTTGAGATTTCATTGCTCTTGATTTCATGTTCATGTAAAGCCTTCTCTAATTGCGACCATAAATTTTTGATGACGTTTAGGTCTGGAGACTGGACTGGAGTGTGTAATTGCTTTTTGCAATGGTACAACAGGTACAACTGTACAATCGTCGCTGTGTGCTTGGGGTCATTGTCCTGCTGGAATATGAAAATCGACCAGAGAGCCAACTACCTAACACTTTTTTTCAAGTTATCCTTTAAAATCCCCAAATATACATATTTGTCCATTATGCCATCAATAAAAACTAGATCTCCAACTCTTCCAGTCGACATACAACCCCAAACGAGGACAGATTCACCTCCGTACTAGACTGTCTAAATGGTGTTAGTATAGGATCCAGTACGTTCAAAGCTTCTCTCCATATTTTACATCGTCCATCGCTTCCGTAAAGGTTAAATTTACTTTCATCGGAAAATATTACAGTGTTCCAGAAAGAAATAGGCTTTAAAAGATGTTCTTTAGCAAAAATCACCCTCTTTTGCCTGTTCACATAATTGATGAGTGGCTTTCGTATTGGTGTACGGCCGTGAAACCCATATTGGTGAAGGGTACGTCGAATTGTTTCACCTGATATATTTTTCCCGATTATATAGGACATAGATAAAGAAAGTTTAGAGGCACTCAACTTCGGATCTTTTTTAACTGAGCGAATGATCTTCCTCTTAGCTGTAGTACTCAGTATTTGCTTGCGTCCTCTTCCAGGAATATTGGCCGCAGATCCAGTTTTTTTTTTTTTTTAACTTCAGTAGTATTTTTTGGACACACTTATGAGTGACACCAATTAAGGAAGCAATTTCTCGAAGAGATTTGCCTTCTTTTAACCATTTTACAACCAGCAAACATTCAGATTCTCTAGTTTCTTTACAAGAGCTCATTTTATGAATTCTAATGAGAAAAAACTACTATCAAAAGCGTATAAATGCTGCTTAAGTGTTAAAAGTAGCAGCTAGTCCAGAAATATCGAAAAGAAAATTTCAAGCTAAAAAGGTGGTGGTAAAATGCACAAATTTAAGACGTGTATACTCAATTTTGTGGCGAATTTTTCCGCCTTTTCTTCGAATCAATTTTTTTTTGTAAAAAATAAATTAATTACATAATTGTGCTATTGTAGGGTGTTAAGGCTGAGGATAAAGTATTTAAAATAAAATAAAATCATCCATTTTAAATCAATATTTAATTTGTAATTCGAATAAGTCTGAGAGTTTACGAGGTGTATACTCAATTTTGTGGCTCACTGTATATTTCAGATAATTAAACGTGTCCGCCTCGTAAGCCCAAAATCGCGGGTTCGAGCCCCGGCTGAGTCGTCAGATTTTCTGGATGGGAAAATCGTGGGCACGCATGTCAAATGGTTATGTGGCACGTAAGAGATCCCTGGATGACCCATTTGGCTTGGGTTCTCTCGGCAAAATTAAATCTCGGCATACTTTACATCCACAGAGAGCTCAGATTCATTGAATCTGGTCGTCAAAAATTGGTAGCGAGAGTCGCCTAGATGGTGCCACGAAAAAATGGCTCTCAGTTCTGGGGAATATGCCGAGTCTACAAAGGCTTGACCGCCAATGTTGCAGTCCCATTTGAAAAAAAAATGTCATATAAAAGTTCTCTAAGCTCCCCGGCGCAGCAGCCCATTACTGGGCCAAGGCCTGCCGAGCCCATTTCAGCTTTCGGGACCTAGGACTCCCGGGTGCTAGGCATATGTCCCGGTAAGATGGTCAGCCTCACGTGAAACTCCCAGTGTTTAGTTCCCAAGCATGCTTGGTATAAAAGTTCTCTTCCAATAAAAAAAGTCTTTAATTTGAACTTAAATAATTTATGAAATTATTAAAATTTTGAGAACAAAATGAAATACATTTTTTGGTTAATAATATTAAGAAACTGTCTAAAAATAGTATTTAAATTCCTAATTAAACTAAAAGTGAAACAAAAAAAAAACTAAATTGAAATAGAAAATATTGCTAATAAGACAATTTAAGTAAAGCTTTGGTGTCTTCAGCATAGATTTTAAAAGGAAATTCTTTGCACTAAATAGTGCTTTCTTAAACCAATATAACTATTCCTAAAAAATACTTAAATTCCTTCACAAATATTAAAACTTAAACAAACCATCGATGAGTTTTAATAGTTAAAGATTCAGTTAACAAAATTTAGAAACATAATTAAAATTTTGCTTCCATCGTAAATATTTATATTAAATTATTTAATTATCCTAATATACATTTTTATTAAAATTTGTAAACACTACTAAAACAGCAGTTAAATAATTTGCATTAGATTTTAATGTTACTAATTGTAAAACTTAAGGACCAAAACATTACTCGTTTTCATTAGTCGAATGAAAAAATTTCGATAAATTCGATCGGCGAAACGACTAAAAATTACTATTTATTTTACAGCCATATGCTTCGATGCAATTTCTTTTTATTTCCAAGTTACTTTCCCATAGACTCACTCAAATACCGTAAAAAACTTTGTCAAACTATCATTGCGAAAAGGCTCAACTCTATCGGGAGTCTGTGTTTATCCGGGAATTAGATATGCACATTTCAGTGCCTTATTTGCAAGTCGTATCGACCTGGGTTTTGATTCACAAGTAGCAACAGCCAAAAGGCACAAGTTGTATTTTCCCTTCTTGAATTAAACCGTTTAACTTGATAAGTAAGAGGGTTAGAGGCTGTGTCGTTTCGAAAGCGGATAGTACTTGAGTATATTTGAATTTTAGATTTTACTCTGGGAATGGATTGTATCTTAGTTTGAAGTTAAAATGAGATTTTGCATTAGAAGTTTCGATTTTGATTTGTATTCACTGTTTTGATTTGTATTCACTGATGGATATTTAGTAGGAATTCTTTCGTGATGTATTAAATTTTTTAAAAAAATAAAAGAAATAAATTCAAAATATTTTAGTGGAAAACATAAATTGCATATTTAATTAACGAAGAACAATTTAATATGAGAAAAATAAAATATGGTTAAATAAATTTTGGTTAGTATTTAAGAGCTATTAGCTAAAGAACATAGTTGTATAATTTTTAATTATCGAAAGATCAAGTTTTAAATTAATAAGCAATTCAACGGAGCGCAGATATGATTTCACAAAACCTCGTTAAAACATTATATACTGATTATTGAACTTCAAAATAAATAGACACTCAGTGTCTCTAGTTATATCATAATCATTGACATAAAGCTTAATTTTCGATGGCAGCAATTTCACTAGACTCTACGAGTATTAGTCGTAATTCAAACATTTACTTAACTTAGAGGTATTTCAATTAATTTAATTTAACGAAATTTGGGATAAATATTTAGGGATGTTATAATTAAATTTTTCATTTCAGCAACCATTAGTCCCAACAAGCATAATTTGGATGGGCACTTGTTGAGGCAAGTTAACAATGCCATCGGAGGAATTTTTCGACCATTTTTATCGGTTCTTTGATCTTCTCAAACAAGTCCTATATAAATTACGTCGCATCTCGCACCATTTTCACTAGCGCACTTTTTGCACTAGTTCTCATATTTTAGTCATTTTAAAACGCAAATCTTATAATAAACATCACGTAATTCTTATTTATTAGTTTTGCTAAAAAATACGAAACTTAAACCAAGAAAAGTGATAATTTTCTTAAAACCAATTACATAGTTATTACTTGAAATGTAAATGCACGTTATCTACAATAATAAAACAAAAGTAAACTTAGAAATCAAAACTTTACATTTCGTCTTATGAAAGAATGTCTCAATCAATGCCTTAGTATAAAAAAGTACTCTTTTGTGACAATATAGCATTAAACATTTCCCCTTTTCCAACTAAGATCTACACCAAGAGAGTATAATCAATATTTCCCATTGAGTTAATCAATTTACTCTTGACTTCGTGACTATGGGAAATCTGGTATACAAGCAACTCTGCCTCTGTCATACAATAGCTGGCGAGTGTGGCACGTGATCGAATACAAAGGAAGCCAGGAATAACAGGGCGGGTCTCTCCTTTGAGATAAGAAAATATTTACAGCCAGGAAATTTGAGCTTTTATTGGGTTGGCGTGTGTTTATGTTCATTAAACATTGATTTGAGTTTTTTTTTTCTTTTTACAACCAACGAGAAATCAGAAAGGCTTGTTAAGTTATCTTGCTTCGATAGGGATGGGAAAACTATAACAAATCTTAACATCTTTCGAGTTTTTTCTTTGATTTTTAGAAAAACTATCGTATATGTGCTAAAAGTAAAACAAATAATCCATGGAAAAGAACTCGTTTTAACTTTTACTTAACAACGACTTAATACTGTATTTTTTTTAAAAATCGCTTTGACTTATTTCCAATCGTTAAAATCATGCGTATGCTTTTTTGAAAACTCAAGATTGTTATACAGGGAATTTATAGACGCTAGTTACTTGTCTATAAAAGTTAGTTTTTGTATCTTAAATTTTTAGAAAAATTGTCATATATGTACTTAAAATAAAATAAAAAAAACACAGAAAAGAATTTGTTTGGACTATAATTACTCAAGAATAAAAACCGTATATTTTTTATCCTTTTGAACTTTATTCAAATCGTCAACTTAAAAGCTTCTTAGTTAAAAGTACTTGTTCACTTCTCGTATAATTATTGGACAAAATTCCAAATTTTACCATAGCTGCTACATTTATGTAATTTCTTAACCAAATATTTTCTCGTAAGGACTATTAGATATCTATGTAGGGTACCATTGTTGAAATTTACTTTTTCTCTCTGGAAGTTTAAAAAATAAACATGTGTCCAAAAATTACCCAGCCTTTTGAGGTAATTATTGGACAGTAGTTTTCAATCTGTTCTGCACAGTATTTCAACTAGATACAAAGGGAAATTGTACGATAAGGAGTATACTAAATAAATGTGCCCATTTGATAATTATTTAATTCCACATGGCTTCCGCAAAAAAATGTATAACACTGAAATGAAGTAAAAAGAACCAAACATTTAAATTTCTTCTTTTTCCAAGTTAAAAAATTGCGTAGATAATGTTTCTTAATCACACAAGCTATACCAATTAAAATTAAATATATTGGGATACTCTCTGTCTTACCAAATGACATTTTCAACGATTTATCCACTTTGTCTAATAATTACCTCGTGACTACATGCAAATCATAAAGTTACTATTCATCCTACAATGGCGTTTAGGTGTTTTTTTTATACCTCTGATTTGATTTTATAATCGCCAATTGAAAAGTATTTGTTCTCTTTTTTGTATAGCTTTTAGAAAACTCACCATTGTTGTATAGGGAGTCTATAGACGCTTGATCCTTGTCTGTGAAACGTGGTAGAGACGGCCTTGGTCCTAGTAGTTCTGTCCTGGCTCGCTTCAGGGGAGGCACACCACCTCGATTCATGCTCACGAAGCTGAAAAAGAGCGATAATATTACTACTTGACACTTATTGTAAACTGTAAAAAAGGTGTGTTGCTTTCCAGAAAAAAAAAACTGTCAGCAGGCGTTGCCAGAAAATACTATATAATTAACAGATATAATCTATTAATTTTATATAAACAATTTGTGATTTAAAAACTAATATACTAGCTCTATGGGACTGACAGTCCCTCTAAAAAAATTGCGTTAAAATTACAACTCGATCAGAAGTATTGCTTTTCCATGCTAGCCCTTTTTTCACAGGTATGGGAATCAACATAACATCGAAATACAACAAATTTGAAGCAAAAGTATTATCTAGTTATTTAATTATATATTTTTTAAGTTTCAAAATGCCAAAAATATACAGCAGATGGCGACACTATTTTAAAACTTTATCAATTTATAATTAAATAACCGGATGTTATTTTCTTTCCAATTTTGTTTTTAATTGATGTTATGATGTTTCATGATTCCCATACCTGTTGAAAATGGGATAACATGGCAAAACAATTCTTCTGCAAAAGTTGTGATTTCAAAATTAATGCATTAGCTCTATGGGACTGACAGCTATCTTAACAGACACATTGTAAACAATCAATGGAATTTCTCCTTGGGGTTTTGAAATCAAACTTCGGTCACCCCAGTGACTAACAGGGATACTCTGACTGCAATACTACCGAGGAACAATAAACTACCGAACCCGGACTTGAACAACCGACCTTTAGACCCCCAGTCCAATGCTTTCCCAATGAAGCTCTTTCGAGGCACACAGTTTCCACAAAAACAGTTCAAATTATTGTTCGGTTGCAGTCTAGTATACTCTTTATGCAGTTAAAAACAGAAAAAAGTGTTTATTCTAAGTGGCATATTTTTACAGAAATAAAATATAAAAGAAAATAACGGCAATTTTCTGAATATTTATTTTGTAAAATTAACAGATTTGTTTTTAGTGGGGGAAATAATATGTTTTTATAATGTTCGAGTAGTTATAGTTGAAGTTTCATTTAAAATAATCGCAAGCACAGAGAACTACAGATACAAATACTGCGAAAACTTAGATTTAACTGCCGAGCCGAGAAGGAGTGTTTCACAAAACTAAGTGCTCCGGTAATCAAGTCAGCAAATCGTCTAACTCAAAACCAAAACGATCAAGGTTCTATCACTTATTACAATTAGTTATTACCTTATTATTGATCATAAGGTACACACGCGTATCTACTTCAGCCATATGAAAATATGTTTACCAAAAATAACCTGAAAATCTAACTTTTGAACCATAAATATGAAAGGTTAGTAAGAACAATAACGTTTTGTTGTCAGGCAAAGCCGAATTCAAGAATGGAACTACGACAATTCATTTGAATATCCAACATCCGTGCATATTTAAAATATAAGTACATACAATATGGACTAGAAAGAATTTAACATTTTACATTTAACTACATTCCTTGTGTATTTAACAGTTTTGAACGTCTGGAGTTAGCTACTGCTTGCATTTAATTTTATACCTAACCAACCGTAATAGTAATCCCCCCCCCCCCCCAACCAGAATATAACCGACCAAATTCAGTAGCTCCGTAGCTATGCGAATGCATTTGAATACCCAACGCATATTAAACATATGTACTTCAACTAAAAAGAATTTATTTGTATATTTCTGTGCAAGTTTTGGACATACTTACAACAACATAAAATATTTTACAACAATCGTTTGAATTTTTAAATTCATTTTGAAGTTAGGTGTCTGCTACTTCTTGTGTATATGTGTGTGTATTTCAACTAATAACTACACACTTTACTAATTTAGTAGCTGTTTCATTGTTTTTCAGTTGAGATTTAAAAAAAAAAATAGAAATTTTAAACATCAACCAAATTCAAAGTTAGCTATTTCATGCAATTTTTTTTAGAATATTAGTTGATTGTCATAGTAAATGATAATTTTAAGTTTAAAAAAATCATATAAGTTTATTGCCCTGGAAAGTGAAGACAGTAAATTATTTAATTAATTACAATAATCGATTAGCAATATAATTATATTTAAAATTTTGTATAATGCCCGAAACTATAATTTTTGACAGAATGTTTATTTTTAAACATTGGTTAAATGTGTAGTACAACTAATATGGTGGATACAAAATTAATTATAAACACTATAAATAAGGTAAAAACATAATAAATTTTAATATTAGTGCTTTTTACATCTTGTAGAGATTAATGGATATTTAATGTCACATAAGTTCTACATTTCTAAAGGAGAACAAATTGGCTATTTTTTGTAAGAATATCCTCATGGAATGTAAATTAAATAAATTAACTTTACCGATATTTTTTTTGCATAAGAAGACTGATTGCAATTTAATTAGTTGCGAAGATAAAAACAACGTGTAGTAATCTTTTTAACGTTTCATGTTTAATAAATTGTTACATTATACAAACTAATTTAGCTGCAAACGTTTTGGAAGCTGTTTTGCATAAAGTGAAGCATATTACTCAGTATCTTTATTAAACTAATTTGGTTTATTATGAACATACAAAGCCGAAGGAAAACATCGAACTTTTTTTTTGTCTACTTCTCTTCATCACATTGAAAGTAATTAGTTATCGAACGTTCATAACTGCTGTTGTTACCTACAGTTAGGCAAAAAAGGCTACTTTTTGCAAATCACTGATAAAAAATATTTTAAGCATAATCGATTTTTAATTAATGATTTTTTCAGGCACAAAAAATTCAACAATTTAACGTCGTAAGAACTGTATCTAAATAATACACTTCTTTTTATACTTTTTTTATTTCAAATTTTTAAAAATTTTCATTTCTTTTTGGGAAAATCAGATTTTTCTAATTTTATCAAAATTTAATGCGTTTAGTCGTTAAACTATCAAGTTTGACTTGCTCCTCGATAAAATGATTTTCAGATAATTTGTATCAAGAAACACCAGAATAATCTTAGTATCATAAATTGAAAATCATTTGAAATTTTTGTAAAGATACCCAATTGGGTGCTGTAGCTTGTAAAATCTAAATTTTAGAACAGTGGTTTTCTATTTCAATTTAAAATTGTAGTTATTCCATACAAAGGCCTTATTACAGGCCTCATTTAATTTAAAATTTAGCTTCAGTGTAAGAATTAACTTAATATTTACTAAATTATTATCTCGGAGAAATTTTAAAATGTTCTTATAAGCCCTTTTTCCTATCTATTCTAGTTACTTAAACAGAGAAACAATTCTGAGATATTTTGGATATAATTCAATAATAATATTCTTTGCACGTATTAATTATTTTAAATAGTTATCGTTGTTAAATGGTGTTCACATTTGACCTTAAATCGAATTTTCAAGAGAAAACATTTGCGATACTAAATTATTTCATCCTAGCATTGAATAAATCTAATTAGTTTATTCTTCTGAGTTCTTTTCCAGGGCATATATATTAAAGTATAATTTAAGTTAATTCCATTATAATTCTTTGAGGAATGTTCATGTGAACGAATTATAAAAACGCTCATTTAATTATTTTTTTTAATGCATTAAAAAGCCTTTATAACTACTTATCAAGATCAGTGATGAAACTAAATCATACGAACCTTTTTCTTTTCTAAAACTTTAAATTGCGTGAGATTTATTTTAATAATTAGTGGTAGTTGAATACTTTTATTACGCTGATAGCAAATATTAATACTTTGTAGTTATGATTTACTGGTATTGAATCAAATTTGAGAAGGTGTTCCTATTTTCTTTAAATGTTATATTCTTTAATGTCTTGTGTTAAAAATTTGTAGTATTAATTAGTCTTGTAGAATTATTTTATATAATAAATTAGCTTATTTTGAAATAAAAAAAACTATGAGTTAACAACTCCTTGACGCTTATTAAATAATTATCCCTTTATAGTACATGTATTTTGTAATTGATTTACTCTGTTTATACTCTGGAAAAAATATCTTATGAATCCAGAAAAACGGGATACTGACATAACGGCTTAATGCTAAATAACTAGGCTCTCTAGCCTCACTCTAACTTGTTGACGAAGAGACATCATCCTTTTACAATAAAACCTTATCTTTTTACACTTATATCTGGAGACATTCTTAAAGAAATGAAATATAGCTTTTTTATACGGCCAACCGGAATAAAACAACAAAAGATAAATACTTTTCTTTTTTCCTCATGGACTTTGCCTTTTTCCTAGAATATATTTTTATTCTTCATATTGCCATCTCTAGGGTGAAATCAAAATCATGCCATTCTGTGGCTGGCGTATATAAAGAGCGAGAAATATATGAAAATGCCCGAAAAAGGGGTTCTCTTTGGATCTCGGGATATTTTTCTCTTAAGGGAGATTTTTCGAGGTTTGGTGGCCAAAAGCGTGACGATAAGTTTTTTTCTCTTCAGGGAAAAAGGTCTACTGAGAGGTTTCGACGTAAATAAATGTTTTTTTTAAATTTAGTATGATTGAATTGAATTCGCATATGGCCAAAATTGAGAGTGTTTAGAGAAATGTACTCAAGTAATGTCTTAAGTAATACGAAATAAATTTTTTAATTTTTTCAGAAACATTAAATTATGTTGAAAACATTAAATTACGTTTTTATTTATTAAATAATGTTTTTATCCTTTTTTAATTAGTGGCTTGGCATTTTTTATAGACTCGCGTTTAGTTCCTCTCGTAATAATGTCTCCACTGAAAATAATGTTTAAAATTTTTGGTTCAGTTATTTCAATGTCTCTCAATATTATCTTTATTCTCTATTTTTTTCCTCTCTCTCTCTCTCTTTATTCTCTCAAAAGCTAGTGTTTGTGGGCTTAAGTAATTACTAAAAATAAACAAAGGCCATGAGAATTTAAAATACAAATCATTAACGATAGATTTAAGCAAATACAAGTTGTAAGATCCCGCATCTTTCGTGTTTTTCTCTGCATGCAAATTCACCAACCATTAAATTGTTATAACATAATATTTTAACTTTTTAATTGTCTAAAGTTTTTAAAACTTTTTCAATGCTGTGATCAAAGAAATTAACTGGAACATGAAACCCTGTTACATGGTAAAAGTGAATCAATTTTCTTTTTCATCAACATTCTAATGTGTTTAATGGCTTTAAAAGGCAAAAGCAAACATGGGGATAATTAGGTTTATCTTTTGATTCTTTGCCCCCCTGCCACGAAAATCTGTTAATTGTTTGCAGTAGAGCTTTATTCAAGAGCTGATTTTTTTTAAAAAAATTAGAATGTTCACTTTTGCGTAGTTGAAATTTTAGCGTTAAGTCCCAATTTAAAAGGTTTTTTTTAATAAGTTAAATATTTTTTTGTGTGATAAATTTACAAATCCTATTTTTTATTTATCGTAGCCATATGGTATACATACAAGCATAAGAAGACTTCCAAAACATACATAAAAATATGCAAGTATTTTGCACAGGCAGGAAAAGAAATGACGCATTACTTACTGCTAGTATTACGTAGGTTTGAATTATCTTCGCACTAGAGCTACAAGAGGGCTATTGGCGACGGGCGTCGTAATTTAGAACCACAGTCAAGTGACTAGCCGACACCTCAGTAGGCACCCAACGCAACAGTTAAGGGTGAAATCGCGTACGCAGGTTTGGGACTTTGGAGTACCCTCTACACGGGGTATTATTCGTCGGACATTTTTGGCTGCACGGGCCGTTTATAGGTAGGCAGTTATTTTGGCGATGCTCGGACCCAAACCTGGGACCTTAAGCATGCTAGGTGTATGCCTAACAGACTGGTTTCCCCCAGCCCCCATTAACCCTCTGTTGCCATATGCCAACAAGTAACATAATCCACTTTTTCTCTTCAAAACTATCGATACCAAAGCAGCTGACTTGTGCCATTCGTTATTTGTATAAAAAATGACATTTTAAGGAGTTTCTGGCATTGATGCTGTTTAACGCATCAATGCCAGATGATTTTTTTTCGATATAACTCTAAATTTAGTCCCATAACTTTAAATCAGCGGCATCTGACTTCCGGTCTATCTCATTGTTGAATTTTCCGAAAATGGGGAAGGTGGACATTTTAGATTTACTTATTCGTTTTTAGCGCATTAAAATCTACAAAGGAGAGTAAATTCTTCAGAAAACTTGCATCTTTGTTGTCCTGCTCCAACCAGTTATGTCCATTTTCCAGACGGTACTAAAAAGACTCATTTAAAAGACCGTCGTTTAACATTTCATTGCTCGTTTGAGGAAAAATATGTCAGTGTGGCTTTTATGAGGTCATAATTCGATTTCAAAGTATTAAAGACTAAAAGGGTAAAGCATATACAGTCAACAAAATTGCTATTTTGCAGTGGATTTACAATAGCAGGACTCATTAGATGTACAGTAGGGGAGGGTGGGGGCTATTGGGACAAATTTTTTTCAACCTCTGTATTTCAGCAAAAATAAAAGAATTTTAATTTCTTTTTTTACAAGCTCATAAACTGAACATTCATTTACTTAAAAAGTCAGTCAACAAAGGCTTAAACATTACCATATTTTGGTTGCGGATCATTTTAAACAAACATGTAAATGTCCCATTAGCCCCCATACGTGGGGGCTAATGGGACAGGGTGCAGGGCTAATGGGACATGCTAAATGTTGCCGTAATAAAATATTAAAATAGGGAAAATGAATGAGAAAGTAACCATAAAATAAAATTCTAAGGCAAATACCATTTACATAATGTATACATAACGAAATTTTATGTTTTAAAACAATTATTTCCCATTGAAAGATGATATATCAAAGTTAAAACTCAAAATCGAAGATGCTCCCATAATTTTTGTTTAATCACTGGAAATGATAGTTTCATAACTAAATCTTTAGTTTGTATAACTAAATCTTCTAAAATTTATCCCAAACTTGTCCTCTTTTTCACGGTACAAGGACTTAAAAATCGTCTTTATCTTCAAATAGCTTACCATCGTTCGCATTTTTCATATAATTTTAACGAACATTTTCAGTTCATCGCCTTCCTTTCCAGAAATCAATAAAACGAATAAAAAATAGCTTGCTTCCTAGCAAAATTTACCAACAACAATTTGTTTATCTTCACCAAGCTCTGTTCAGATGTAATTAATGAAATTGCAGGTGGAAATATGTCACCAATAAAGCTACTTGAACTTTCACTTATTATACGATGAAAAAAAATCAAAAAGTTTAAAATTAAAGTTTAAAAAAGTTTTTGGCAACTTGACTGAATAAGATATTAGAGATTTATATAGATTCTTCGAGAGACGCACACAAAGCTAGGTTTATTCGTGTCCCATTAGACCCCACTGTCTCTGTCCCATTAGACCCCACAGTGTTGTTTTTCATAAATGACCCAACACAAAAGCACTTGTACTTCACCACGATATTTGACATATTCTATCTTAATCTAGGATATTTCATCTATCTAAAACTGTAGTTTAATTCATAGAAAGTTTTTATTCAATACTTCAAAAGTGAAAAACAAGGTACACGTTTAATTAACTTTCAATTCTCCAAAACAACAATTCTTCTCTCTACTTCACCACATGCGTTTAATGGCTGATCTTTGGTTCTTAAAATGTGGAGTCTTACTGTTACTATGCTTTAGTGTAGAAAAATTTGTAAAAAAGTATATTTTTCCCAGCTTTAGGGCCCTTGTCCCATTAGCCCTGCGTCCCAATAGCCCCCACTCTCCCCTAGAACTCAAATTATCCGACGCGCTTCTGATTGTCATTTGAATGTAAAAAATGTCATCCGACCACCTGTGAGTGTTTTTTTTTTGTTGGGTGTCATACTTAATATTTTTGGAACGACTAAAAAACTTAGTAAGTATAAAACATCCAACAGAAACGAATGATAAGAAATATGCCGATTATAAAAGTTTATGTGTTGCATATAAATTTATGTGAAACCAAGATTCTTACTTAAGTTGAATAAAAAAAACTATAACAAAAGGCTATAACTCAAACTGCCAAAGCAACACCTTACACTTTGGTTATGGTTGGGTTGATGACGACCGAAACTACACTTTTAGAAATAACACTTTCATTTATGACGATTCATGAATCCTCAAGCTCATTTCGTTAGTTTTGAGGATTGTATCGTCAAGCTATCACGCGACTTTTGAGTAAACGCGAATCCACACTTTTACGATCGTGATTTGACGATTCTGTTTCTTGATTTTGAGGAAACTGAATCTCATTGTTGTACTCACATGCTCAAAAATGACGAAATATTTCTTTAGATTAGACGACATTCAAATCCTCATAAAAATGACGATTCAAATTTCCTCACTTTGTGGAAACGAAAACTCGGAGCAGCAGCCAGTAAACGGATCGTCAAAATTAAGGAAAATTTCGGCGTTTTAGAGTATTCATTTTTTAGAGTGTAGAGTCCAACCATAAACTGAGCAATTGATTGAATATACAGTTTTTTTTTTCAGATTAACTCCAATTAACCAAATTTCTGATCATACGAATGTGGTTAGGTCCCAATTACTTCGTTCAATTAGAGTTCTACTGTAGTTCAATTTATGCGATTGTTGAATCATACAAACTAACACCTGTTGTGATCTTTAAGTTTTATAAGCTAGATTTTTTAACAAGATACTGTGCCAACTTGGATTCTTGCCCACTAAACTTTTTGAGAGAGGGAACGTCCTGCGTTACGATAAGAAAATATAACGAACTAAATAAGAAGCTGCAAGGCACAAGATTAACGGAAACAATACTTGCTTTGATGCTTTAATGCTAAGATGAGATAAAGATACTTTTCGATGGTAACTAAAAGGCTTAAAAGAAGATTTGTAAGTGGGAAAGATACTATTATAGACTAGCTGACATATTTCCTCCTAGGGAAAGAGCAGGAAATAACTTAGCGGATATTATATGATGGGCAAAAGCTTTTTGCAGTTAGTTAATGTTGTTGAAGAATTATGTTTTGTTGGAATTGCTTGAGAAGCAATTCGATGAAATACTCACAGTAATAACCCTTCAAGCAGTGTGCTCTTTTTTTTATTTTTAATGCATTAACACTTCGAGATTAAATAATTTCGAGACTTAATATTTCGAAAAACTATACGTATTTAAAGAAGCTGCATAACTTTATTTTCGATGTCAATTTAATAAACATTTTTTTAAGCACATGAAGTTTTATGTACCATACTAGTCTAGTTATTTATGTAATAAGTGTGAAAAGTTGTACTTTTTCTAAACGAGTGAATTTTATTTCACGAGAGAGGCTTGAGCAAATGTTGCAATTTGTGCAAACACTTTTCGAAACTTTCGTGGCAAGGGCGAAGCAGCGTGCCATGAGACATACTTTTTGTCAAATGGAAAAACTTTCAACTCAGCGTCATTTCTTAATGAAGTATTTTAACAGTTTATTTAATTACTGGTAATAAAAATTATTGCTAACAATAAAATTTAACAGAACGATAACACACTAAGAAAATTACAGTTTCTTCCGTTCTAGATCACAAATGAAGCGGAGAAACATTAATATTTTGTAGCTTCTCTAAATTTCAAAATCAATTGTAAGCGTTTACCGCCATTTCATCAGTAAATTGATACCGAGCAGAAAGAATTAACTAAAATATTTTAAATTCATTCCAAAAATACTCTTCATCTTTTTATAAATAAAATACGATATTATTTCGATTTAAATCTCTAAACACTCTTCATACCAACCCCTCAAACTGTTAGGTTTTTTTTATTAAAAAAATTCCATAAAGTCTGTCTATAAATGAAGAGCTTAGTAGAAGAACGTGACACGTAAACCAAAAGGTCATAACAGGAGACGAGCTATAGAAAGATTTTAAACTTAACTCGGATCTGATAAAAAAGGAATTTGCAAATCACAAAAATATGCTTCACTTAAAGTTTATGAAAAAGGGTGAAATTATCTGTAAAGAAGAGGATAACATGTTCGATGACATAAATATATAATTTTTTTTAAAGTCACTTATCACGATATTCCATTCAACTCTTTAACGTTTCAGATGATGAAACGCTTTTATTTTTATTTTTCTACATACAGCGATTTCATTGGTTCTCCGGTTTCACTTTCAAAATGACCAATATAGATGAAAAGAAACTTCTCTTTTATGCAGGCTTTCTTTAAAAAACGTTATGAACAACCAACAGCCCAGCAAGAAGTAGGCATTCAAAAAATTTAATTAGCAAAATATGTATTCTTAGTTTAGTTTGAATTATCGTAGCACTGGAGCTATACGACGGTTAATATGTATTCTTAAAAACTTATTTTCGAATACCAAAATAAAAGTAATTGCAGACAACCAAATAAAATTCCAGAAACCGTTGGAGACGATGATATCCAGTGAAACGATCCTATGGCTTTATTTTAGCCCACCAATCAGAACTTTCCCCCATTTAAACTAATTCCACATTCATAACAATATGCCCCAAACCCTGACAAACTGTCACAAACCATACAATCGTCATATCTCTTTCCGCAATACCGAACACCCGTTCCGTCCACTTGTCCCGAAAGCGATTGCAATTAATCCATCTTTTAATTACCAGACAGCCCAGCCCAAAAGCCTACGGCAACCACTAAACTAAACAGCGGTCGGACTTCATATCATTCCTCGGCCATTTTGTAGCCTATCTGTTCCGGCTACCCCTTCCCCCCCCCCTTCAAAATCCAACCTCTGGTCCTGTAACTTAAACTATGTTTTGATAAGTTACTGTTTAAGAGTAGTTTTGTTCGAAAACCCGTTGTGTGTTTGCGCTTGAAAATACGAGTTCTCTTCTACGCTGCTCAAAACAATCAGGGGAGTACTTTGCATACTTTTGTTAACCCTTTCAGTTTCAGCGTTTTGTTTTTTTTCATTCCAAAAATCTAAAATTTGTGAAATAGATTCATTATGCATTCAGAATGAAATGGTAAAAAACAGGAGGAAAATATTAATTTTTTAAACTAAAATTTAAGGGGGGGGGGGGGGGGAATTGGAATCAAATTTTAAGAATAAGTTATAACAATAATTTTTCAAATTTTGATTTGCAAAAAAGAGTTAAAGTCAATTTTTAAACATCTGAGAATGCAAGCGTGAAGAATTAAGGGTCAATTTATTTCATAAATTTTTTTGGTAGTGAATTTTATTTTACCGTGTTTTCATATTTTCATTTGATTAAAACAAATATTATTTACATCCTCAAAAGACACGATTCTTCCATCTAACGATAAATTAGTGCAAGCTTAACTTAGTGGAAAAAAAATCGCAACCTCATGATTCCAAAGGGAAACATTGGGGTTGAAAGAGTTCAAACCCTGCGCTCCCTTAATTGTTGTGAGCAGTGTAGTTTCAAGTTGAATTATCGTCACACTAGAGCTATACGAGGGCTACTGGTCATAATTTAAAGCCACAGTCAAGTGATGAGACAACACCCGAGTAGCAACCAAATGAAACTTTTAAGGGTGAGATCCTACGCGGTGTCGGGACTTTGGAGCATATTTAACGCGCACTCCCTCTGCACTGGGTATTATTCGTCGGACTTTTTGGCTGCACAGTTCGGCAGTCAAATTTACAACTTCTCGTACCGATGCTTCGTCTAAATTGGTTTTAAAATTAATTTTTAAAGCATTTATATCAGAGAAGGTTATAGTAATACTTTGTTCCGATAAATCTTCACGATTAGAAACACTGGACACATTTCGGTGATTCCGGATAAACCAACATGATGACACTAAGAATTGAGTCCCGGTACTCTCAATTGCAATTTCAACTACGACCCAAGGTTAAGTTTGGTTATGTTTTGTAATTATAGTCGCACTAGAGCTACACGAGGGCTATTGGCGACGGGCGTCGTATTTAAGAACCACAGTCAGGTGACGAGCCAACACCTGAATAGGCACACAACGCTACCGTTAAGGGCGACATAGTACGCAGCGTTTGGACTTTAAAAGATATTTAACGTGCACTCAATTACACGGGGTATTATTCGTCAGACATTTTTGGCTGCACGGGCCGTTTATAGGTCGGCAGCAATTTTGACGATGCCCGGACCCGAACCTGGAACCTTCCGCATGCTAAGCGAGTGCTTAACCGACTAGGCTCCCCAGCCATCAAACTCCGACCCAAACAAAACCTAAGTTGAGTAACAAAATACCTCTACTTTTCATGTTATGAAAAACCGGGTGCAAATTCCAAAACGGTATTTTCTTTTTCATCCTAAAATTAAACAGTTCTGGATCGTTACCGGATGTGCTGTCACGCGCGCCATTTCCCCAGATTCGATCAACCTTTTCCATTGTCGCAATGCACAGTTGATAGGGGACAAAAGGCATCTTACGCCCCCGCAGATACATATAAAATTGAATATGCCTTCAGGAAGGAAGGATGTCAGTAATAGTCAGGCTTTGAAGCGGAGATATAGGGGAAGTTTAATAATTTAATTTAGAAATATTAATTATGAATCCAGTTGAATGAATTTTATGTTTTGTTTTTACTCGAATTTAAAAAAATAAGGCTTTTTCAATTTAAGTTGATTGCAAACATAATCCGAAGGAAATAGTCAAGAAGGAATATAATAATTAACGAATTGCATTTTTTTTAACCGGACATATTTTGACATATCACTTTTCAAAGAAATTACAGCGATTAGAAATATAAAGAGGATTTAATGCTGAAAACTCAATAAAACAAGTGGAAAATCAATAAAACAATTAAGATGATTTCCAAAAATGTCATTTTGAAATGACTCGTATCACATGAAAAAAATTCATTAAGAAAAAATTCATTTCAAAGTTACATTTTGAATCGTAAAATAGTTCACTTTACAAGAGTAGTGATAATAGAGCGCTCCTCAAGGAATGATACACGAGATACAATTCATACCAAAGACAAAACTGCTACAAATCATACCACACATTGTCAAAACTGACTCTCAAGGAAAACTTTAACCCAAAAAATAAAAACTCACTACTAACTTTCCACTTAATTTGGTATTTTTATTTATGTTTTACGGCAATGCTGCCTCAAATTGAAAAAACTCATTAAAACTAAGTGCAGTTTCGTGAAGCTTTTACGGAGAAAAGTTGGATCAAAAAGTTACCATTAAAAGCTTAACTTTCTTCAGTGGACTGTAACTAAATACTAAAGAAAATAGTCCAGTAAAATTAATTATCAAAATTAATATAAATAAAAGGATAACCCCACCAAGAAAACTTGCAATAAAGTGATGATACAGATGTTCCTTGCTTACGTCTTATCTAAAACAACCTTCACTGCCCCTTTAAACTCGAGGCAAAATAATTAAAATGACGGGCTTTGTGTTTATGGGCATTTCGAAGTTAATGGACAAGAGAAATGGATATCCAGGGGAAAAGTGAGATTATTATTGTACAGAATTTTGTATAATAATGGTGGAATCGAGGAGAGAATATATTAGTAGATGTTACTTATATCGTTAACTATTTGATACTCGCAAGCGGTATTATTATTGTAGATAATGGATTACGCATGGAGTTATAAATGATGTTGGTTTGGTTAAATTAATGTAGCACTATCAGATACATGAAGGCTATTACCAATAAGTAATGTGGTAATTCAAATTGAGGAAAATTAAGATGGAATTCAAACAAAGAACAAATCAGGTTATAGGGGCGAAAAAAGTAATAGGGTAAAAATAATCTACAAAAAATTGTAAACAGTAATTGTAGATGCAATAAAACATCGAATTAATTTTTTAATGCAAGTTTGTTGGCATAAAATGAGTTTAAAAAATACGTCTGAAATGTTTTGGACTTCTACGGGAGATTATATTCAAATTATTATTCTCACATCAACATATCTGAGAATACAAAGTTAAGCGTTTAATTTGTGGCTTATTTATTTCTTTTGAATATAAAAGATATATAATAATATATATATTGGTTATTTCTTAATTTTCTTACTATTTCATTGATTAAAAAAGGAAAGTATAAATTTTAGAAGCATTCAAAGAAAATGCTAAATTACCTGAAACGTCAATTCAACAAGGTTAAGGAGGTTATAAGGTTAGGTTACGTTGAACTATCATCGAGCTATAGAGCTACACGAGGGCTATTGCCGAACCTAGACCTTTTGCATGCAAGACGAACGCCTTAGCGAATGCATAACCGACTGGGGTTAGGAAACCTAGTCGGTTAGGCATTCGCCTAGCATTTGAAGGTCCCAGGTTCGGTCGGGACATTGCCAAATTATTTTCCAACAAATTAGCAGCCAAAAATGTCCGACGATTCCAGTGTAGAGAAAGTGATTGTTAATAATACTTCAGAATCCTAACGATGTATACGATGTCGCACTTAACGGTTGCGTTAGGTGCCTACTCAGGTATCGGCTCGTCACTTCATTGTGGCTCCAAAATACGACGCCCTTCGCCAATAGTCCTCGTGCGACGATAGTTCAAACTGAACTCTAGTGTGACGATAATTCAAACTAAACTTAACCCTTTCAGTCCCGGTGATGCCATTTGGCCTCATCACTCTCAATATTTTTTTCAAAATGTTTATGTCCCGTTATGACATTCAAACACACATCATTCGATTCTTCACACTTTGTTCTATTAGACAATATTTTATATTAATCTCAATAGAAGTCAGAACTACTATTTTTTTTATTCAGAAAATAGCCAACAAGAGTTTCACTTGATTTTTGATAAGTTCACTTCAGTTCCACATATTTAAAACACAATTTAAACTATTTCGGTTAAATAATTACTAATTTTTTTAATAGTATGGTCAGATACCTTAAAATATATATAACTCGAAGTGTTTTAAGGTAATATATATTTTTATTTTGTTGTTTTCCACAGTTAAAAAATTTTGGCATTATTTCAAAAACCATATAAAATTAAAATGAATTTTTTTCTCATGGAACTCGTATATTTGACCTAAAATAAGCTTATTTTGTGAATATCAGAAGTTTCTGTAGTGTAGTAAATTTTTGGGACTGAAAGGGTTAACCGACTAGGCACCCCAGTTTCTCAATTCAACAAGGCTTAAAGCATATTGTTATTTCTATACTATCTTAGTATAACCATAAACAAGCTCGTCCTATGCAATGCGGGAAATTTCGTTTGCATATCATGATGCCGAGAGAAATGAAACGTCAAGGATATCTTGGCTATGCATGAAATTTATACAGCTTTGTGTACTACTAGAGAGTGTTCGTTTAGAGGAGTTCGCTGGAACTGTATAGATGTATATCTACGTTTTAAAAGAGCTGATGGCTTACAGTATAACATTGGCCTTTTCTTTCTCTGGGGTAAGGATATGTTTTTAGAAAGAGTTTGAGAAACGCGAAAGATGCAGTCTTCTATGTATGAAGTTAAAAAAAATTAATTCTATATTTTTACTTGATCAAGGCACTTTATATTTCTGTACTATTTTTTGTACATAAATTATAACTTTTAATCTTGAAAAAGAATTCCAAATAAAATTATTTTTAAAGATCGTCGTATATTAACAACTTAATAATTATTAATAATAACTTAAATAATCATTTAGAAATTCGGAGACACACTATTATACATAATATGAATGAATTTATTGTTACATTTTAATTCTACAGGCATTTCAATATCATAAAGTCCTTTGAAAGTCAAGGTTGGGTTAGGTTAGGTTTGAATTATCGTCGCACTAGAGCTACACGAGGGCTATTGGTGACGGGTGTCGTATTTTAGAACCACAGTCAGGTGACGAGCCAACACCTGAATAGGCACCCAACGCTACCGTTAAGGGCAACATCGTATGCAGCGTTAGGACTTTGAAGGATATTTAACGTGCACTCCCTTCCACGGGGTATTATTCGTCGGACATTTTTTGGCTGCACGGGCCTTTTATAGATCGGCAGCTATTTTCGAAAGTCAAGGTCACAGTTTGATAATAGAAATGTAATGTAAATCGGTTATGTTTCTTTGACTTAAAAACTCCTTTAAAGCAAATTCTTTGTAATTTTTAAATTCTTAAAACTGCATATTATTTAATTAGTCGAAAAATTTTGGGAGTAATATGGCTAAGAACAGAAACGAAGGGGCTTGCAAGCAGATTCAAACAATAACAACTTTATTAAAACTCAACAACGTTAGTGAAACATTCGAAACTGAAGATGAATTCAAAACTGCAGTATTTATATAGTACAGTTGTAGGGTTGCAACACGTTACACAGTAAATCACCAAATGTCCGGTATGGCCGCCACAAAATGTCTAGGTTTATGTAAAAAGATAACCTTGTGCAAACAAAAGATGAAGTTATGACAATTTCTCATACGTCATTCCATTCCGTACATTTTAATTAAAATGTCACCTTCACTAGGTTATCTCACATTACTTCCCGTTCCTACATCGCAAGCGTAAATATTAATCGAGTGAACGAAATCAGTTTTGCAAATAATGAATAATTGCCGGGGGTATCTTTTTCCTTTCACCACGAAACAGCAATTTATCTTCCGAAACTTGCTAACAAGGAACCGTGCTCAGGCGTTTCTTTCTTCGAGCTAATCGCGTTTCCCGATTTTCAAAATCAGTTGATTAATCGGTTTACTCTTTGAGAATATTTTAATTTGGGAAAATAATCCTCTTTAGACGGTTTTTGGAGTTTTGCGGTTAATGAATATAAGTTTACCGAAGTTGAGAATCACACATCTCAATTTAAAATGAAGGTTCAGTGTTTGTTCCAAAATTTTTCATTATTATTGTCCTTTTTATTTATTTAAAATAAGAGTGATATTGATATATCTTTTATTAGAATCAGATTCATTAAAAATTCTTAAAGCTACAGAGAAAGTGTTTTTATTTGTGCATGTTTTGTATGCATTTTTTGTACAGGGTGAGGCAAACAAAACCGGCCCCGATCTAGAGATGGGAATACGTAGAAATTCTTGGCGAGAAAAAATCTTGAAGCCGCCTGAAACCTGTTTTTGCATTGGTTGAATCGGATTCGCTTCACATTAGAGCTACTCAGAGACTAGTGGTGAGTTCAGATCTTGGTTCGTATTGTATAAAGACGTCCCATAATGCAAATTTTGTGTCTTGCAATCAATTTAGAATGTTTCGTATTACCAAAAACAAAAAGTTCCGATTCTCTAGGATAAATAACAACCGAAATAATCACAAGTGGGAACTTTTTTGATCAGCCCAACAAACCTTGTTAATATTTCATTTCAACTAGCTTTTCTAAAGCCGTAGCGTAGTTGCCGGCAGATAAGTCGCCAAGCGTTTGTTTGGGATTAATATTGAAGCGATCAAAAGCTTCAGTTAGCAAACCTGTTTTTGTATTGGTGTTTGACTTGGCAACATTTCTGTCGTATTCTTATCTCCACCTCGGGGCCGGTTTTGTTTGCCTCACCCTGTATTTGTTCTACACATACTACTAAAATTTTAAACGGTTAAACTTCGAGATAAAATATTATATATATTAAACTACGGAGATAAAATATTATATTTATTAAACTCTCTTATTTAGCACCAATGAAAATATTTTAAAAAGTGTTCACAACTTAATAATAGTTTATTAATGAAAATTACTTTATCAAATTTCAAAATGTCATCACGATCAGGAAGTTTGCAGGCGTATAAGAGAAAAATTATTTATGCGATTAATGAAGCCTTTGTAAAAAGTAATTAAAATTTTTATTGCTTAGTAAGCTATAAAACAGTTTAGCAGAAAATAACAAAGTAACTTTCGTTTTTATGGCTTAAAGTTTCAGCTTAGTGTCATTGAATTTGTTGTATCTTATTGAAAAGCTTTTACAAATTCTACATTTTCAAATTATCTTCTAACTTATTATTATTAATTTATTAAAAGTACCAGAGACAAATTATTTTGATATTTTTGTAAGTTTCTTATCCAAGAAGTTAATTTTATGCAAAACTAATTTTAAGCTTCTCTGTGAAAAAAAAATCTGTAACCATTACAAAACATTTTTTTGTAAAAAACTTTTCCTAGAAAATTTCTAGTAAATAATTACTAAAAATAGTGCTGTAAAAACACATAATATATTTTTGTTAGCATTACATGTATATATCATGTAGATTTACAGGACTATTTTATGTATCCCACACAAGTAATGTTTCAGTAACTATACAAGAAAATTTTATGGATAGCAGATTTTCCGTGCAATTGCAAAGAAAAACAAAATGTCTACTTTCCTGCTATGTGGGATCGAACCCCGGTCTCCCGCATGACAGGCGGGGGTACTATAATACCGAGGAATAGCAGACGGCCGAAACCCGGAATCGAACCAGGAACATTTAGATGATCAGTCTGACGCTTTCCCAACTGTGCTATTTCGGCACATAGACCGCCAGGAAATTAGAAGTTAAATTCATTTGAAACAACCAACTAAAGTATAAATTTAAAATGGCGATTGGCTAATTGAATCACGATCGATTAGATTAGGTTAGGTTTGAATTATCCTCGCACTAGAGCTACACGAAAGCTATCCAAATCAAGATCGACAAGACAAAAACTTTTTCGTAAGAAACTACTAAGAAAAACTTTTTTTTGTAAAATTGGTTATTTCTGTAACATTACTAAAAAAATTTCTGTATGTTTACAGTATTTTTTTCTCAGTGTATCTACATTTTGCTTTCGGATACCGAAAGTTTCTATTAAGCCAATTGTGGTCACTGAATCAGGTTAGGTTTGCTTGAATTATATATTGTCCCATTACAGCTGCACGAGGGCTATTCGTGTGGCGGGCGTCATATTTTAGAAGAACAGTCAAGTGACGAGCTGACACCTAAGTAGCAACCAATGCAACCGTTAAGGGGATCTCTGAATCAGTACTGCAGTTAGTTTGAATTTATTATTGAATATTTTTTTTGAGACATGAGACAATGTTTTGAAGTTTGACATATACACTGGTGGACAATTAAACTATGTCGTTGATTTGATGATTTACTGGATTATCAATATTCATTACACACTCATGAAATTATTGTAAGTGAAAGTCCAATTTCTCTTTCAATAAAGCTTCTTTTTATCCCTCTGATTTCTCTTTTAGTAAGTGTTGCTTTTATTACTCATGTCCTTGCGCATTGGGAATCTTACGGTATTAAATGTGTTGATTTGGAAACTTTTGTACAAAGTTATATTTAAAAAACCGTCTCGTCCTTAGCAATTGACCACCAGTGTATATTGCATAGAAATCAGTATATTTCCATAATAAATGTAATAAAAATATTTTGTAAAAACTGTTTCTGTACAACAAAAATTTAGTCATTAAATGTAAAAAAAGAGGGGATTTCTGGTCTGGTTTTTCGGTTCCATTAATTCAATAAGGATTTTGTAATGAAACGACGGAAAAATCCTGATTGTGTTGCCTCAAAAACCTCTACAAAACACAAAGATAATGATCCAGCCCATGATCAGAGGCCAATGATCTTAAACCTTCATCTTTAAGGAGTAATTCCAGTGTTCTCTTTCAGAAAGCATCTTCAATGGATCCACGTTTGGCTTCTTGCCTAGAATCAATGAGGCGACCTTGCAATCGATCCTGTAGTATACAAGTTAAATAATTTGTGTGTTTTTTACAGATGCTTTTTTTCACTACTTCTTGAAGTCGATGAGCATGTTTCACGTTATGAGTGGCAACAACTCCAGCGGTATTGTTTTCATTTTTGTTCCTTCAGGAATTGCATTTGTTTTGGTAATAATTTGATTTAATTATTTCAGTTTGATATAAATATATTGAATTGCAAAATAAAATTATGTTTTCATAGCGATTTTTTTCTGGTATTGTTCGTTTCTTCGTCTTTGTTCTCGTATTGTTACTTTTTCGTTGCGTAATTTATCTGTAATCTGTCATAATTTTTTTTTCATTTACTAGGGGGCAAAGCCCCTTGCTCGCTACCGCTCACCAACCCCCGGGAATTGCTACACAATTCCTATTTGTTCGCTCCGCAAACAAACATGCAAGACTAATATGGGGATAATGCCAATGCAGGAATGCTCATCTATACAATCTGGCTAGTTTCCGTGGGACTGCTCCAGAGCATCAAGTAGCTCTAACGCTAAGCAAGGACCTCTACCAAAGGCACGGGATGCAACCTGAAGCAGCCCCGGCACAAAACAAGCACACCGCCACACTTACTATCATCGTTTCTGATTGGCTGAAGCTGCGTAAGTCACGTGGCGTTAACATTATCCGTATATAACATTTAAAACTATATTTGCTCATTGGTATAAAATACACAGTCTATATTACACATGTTTTTATAGTGAATCAACTCCACATTTTAACGACGCAAACTTAAATTATATATCTGTACAACATTTGTATACCTAAAAAAAAAACAGTTCAAATGATTTTGAGAACAATAAATAAAATATTTTTAAAGGGCACTTGCCTAAAGAATAAGTTTTCTGGATGCTAACCACAGCTGTTCTTTTGAACAAACCTAACTATCGATTCGTATTTCCCGAGAATTGTTTACAAACAATCGAAATGGGGCCAGTAAAGTCCCCAGCCGTGTCAATAGGTTGCAATCCATCGATTGGAGTGGTTCTATGAATGGAAGTACGGGGTGAATGGGGGCACTAGACAAGGCTCTGGTTTCATTGGAGAAAGCATTCGATATATTTTATTTAATGCTGAAATATTTGCAGTCTATACTTATCATAATTGTGTTTTCTGAGATTTAGACGAGTTTTCGTCTGCTGTTAACTTACTAACATTTTCAAACTTGCATTTTTAAATAGTGTTTAAGGTTTTTTTGAAATAGGTTTCTGGTAATGATAAAAGTGTACAGGGTGGTTATAAAATAACGCTCGCTATTCGGAGTGGTCTGTAGCTTGAATGAATAATCCAAATGCATAAAAAATTGAGACACTTACTAATCAAGAAAGGGGAAAAAGAATGGAATCATATAAAAAATAGAATCCTAAAAAATAACAATAAAAAAGAATAATCATAAAAAACAAACTCGTCTGTTGACCAGGGGTTCTAAATTACGAGGCGTCTTCAATTATGGCCAAATGCGGCCAACACAGCCAATTACGCCTCGTAATTTAGAGCCCTAGTCAAGGGACGAGTTAAATTTTTTATGATTACATTATCCCCCCCCCCCCTTCTTGAGTAGTAAGTGTCTCAATTTTTGTTGCATTTGGATTATTCATTCAAGCTACAGACCTCTCCGAATAGCGAGCGTTATTTTATAACCACCCTGTATTTTATTTAATGTTGACATATTTGGAGTCTATACTTGTCATAATTGTGTTTTCTGAGTTTTAGACAAGTTTTCGTTTGTTGAAATCTAGTAACATTTTTGAACTTTCCTTTTAAAAATGTGTTTACGTTTTTTAAAATTTATTTTTGGTTCTGATAAAAGTGTATTTTATAAATACTCGGAGCTACGCCCCACTACTCCTTTAACGCTCCGTCAATTCCCGGGAATCGCGCTACACAATTCCTATTGAATCCATAATTCCTATTGAAAGCTTCGCGCAATTGTGTGCTAGCAATTGAAAGATGAAGCACTATATTAATGCTCCTGAAGTGAAAAACACGCACTTTAACCCTTTCAGTCCCAAAAATTTACTACACTACAGAAACATCTGATATTCACAAAATAAGCTTATTTTAGGTCAAATATAAGATTTCCATGAGAAAAAAATTCATTTTAATTTTTTATATGGTTTTTGAAATGATGCGAAAAATTTTTAACTGTGGAAAACAACAAAATAAAAAAAATATATAGTACCTAAAAACCCTTCGAGTTATATATTTTGAGATATCTGACCATATTATCAAAAAAAATTAATAATTATTATAACCGAAATAGTTTAAATATGAGGAACTGAAGTGAACTTCAAAAATCAGGTGAAACGCTTGTTAGCTATTTTCTGAATATAAAAAATAGTAGTTCTGATTTCTATTGAAATTAATGTAAAATATTGTCTAATAGAACAGAGTATGAAGAATCGAATAATGTGTGTTTGGATGTCATGACGGGGCATAAACATTTAGAAAAAAAATATTGAAAGTGATGATGCCAAATGGCATCACTGGGACTGAAAGGGTTAATGTATTGATTACTATAGACTTACGTTTAGATGCTCTGATTTAAGTAGCGTTTTGATCATCTAACCTTGCCTGAGCATTGTGCAGACGTTGTATTAGAATTGGACGATTTAAATTAATTTTCTTTTTAAGCAAAGTTTTAACGCTAGTTAAAAGATCGATTTGAATCTTAAACCAAAATAATTTTATGGAAAAATGTGTGTTGCCAAACGTAATTGAATGTGCGTAATCTGCAATATTTGTGCTAAAAATGTATTTTAATTTTCAAAAGTAATACTTTCAAGAGAATTAAAAAATGAAAAAGTTTGGTGAATATATCTATTTTTTTTTAAGTATTTCTTCCTATTTTAGTTTCTCAATCTCCACATATTAGAAAATCTTTTATTCTGCTTTTTTCAGTTATTTTCCAAAATTGACGCATTTTGTAAACTAGTTTATTTAGTATTATTTGGAATAAGAACAGTTCTTATAAGTAAAAATATATGCAAGAAACTGACTATATTTATAGCCTTTTGGATACTGAGTTATTGATAAGCCTAACTTGGTTGCTGAATCAGTAATGTCGTTGCCATTCCGCCAAAAGTATTTCCCTTTCAACATGACAACGGTAAAAATATTTTATAGCTAAGATTTGCAATTTTATCTGCATTTGCATGTGTATAAGATGAAAATCATAACTAAACTATTTGTAAAGTATTAATCTTATAATAATCATGTTGCAAATAACGTACAAATTGTTGTAAATAAATTGCTGTAAATAAGTTGAAATTTATATTACTAATGAATACACGTCTCTTGTGTTCCTTGTTTAGAAGTTAGCTTAAATCAGGGCCTTAAATAGAGCTAAACGAGAGCCATTGGCGAACCTAGACCTTTCGCATGCAAGGCGAACGCCTTAACCCCAACTGGTCTCACCAGTCCCTCAATTCATATTACTAACGAATACACATGTCCCTTGTGTCCCTTGTTTAGAAGTTAGCTTAAATCAGGGCCATCCAGGAAAGACATTACAATAGCAGCCTAACTCTGCGGAAATCCCCCATGGCATACTATTCCAAAATCTCCCAAACGACTGCACAGCTAATCTTTCATTAAGCGATGTGCAGAGGACCATTGGAGCTGGGGAAATCTTCCCATTTTAAGCTTAGCTGAGAAATCCATTCATTACTATTACCCTTTGTACAACTGCAGATTTCCTTTGCCAGGAATGGTGTATCCTGTTTCTGGAAAGTGTAAGTGGTGATATAGTTTTGGAAAGGGATAATGGAGCCATTTCTTTCAATGGAAATGATTTTGTCCGGCTGTGTTGAGGAAAGTTTAGACAGAATAGATTCAGGTAGTTTTGCTAATTATTCTGAGGGTAAGGAATGAAAGTCTTTATTTAAGTTGTTTTAATAGGCAATGTATTTGTAGTTATATACTTGGGAGAGTACGTTAAAACGACGTTTTACATAATGCCATGTGATTCATGAGTTTTCTCCCCTCTAAATGGAGTAGGCTGTTTTAATCTAATAAAATTGTAAATGTACAACTGTAGCCCAGTTACTTTTTACATCTTTAGTATGAGTGAAACCCGATTGTTCCGATTTTTTGCGAACTTGTTTATGATGTTGGCCTAATGAATAATGCAAGTTTTCGACTTCGAGCACCAAACGCAACTTTTTTCAAAAATCGAATAAACCACTAAAAAATCGGGATTTGCTTTCAAGTTTTGGCGATTATAACCTTAAAGGAATAGTGTTTGAAGAATTTTCCGAAGAAAGTTTTTATTTTACTCTAAATTTGCTACAATACGATACTCGCACTGTCTCTTTAGACCTAGTGGTTTCCGAAATTAATCCTTTCAAAGTTGGTCATTTTTTCCAAATTTCGCTCATTCGAAGTAAGGCATTTTGAATAAGATAATATAATATTGACTGTACTTTTATGCTGGGATGTTCAAAACAGAAAATGAGACACACAACAATGAGTGCAACAATAGTTAAAAAGGTTATTTGTTAGGAAATCGATTAATGTTCAATAAACCTTAAATATTAAATAAAATTCATTTAGCCCTCTCACAATCGATTAATGGATCGATTAATGTTCAATAAACCTAAAAAAATTAAATAAAAATTTAGCCCTCGCACTATCTCTTGATGGGGATATGCCCGTTGATCTATATATGGATGAACCTCAACCGGGACTTTGCAAGAGGGCTAAATTAGTTTATTATTTTGAGTTTAAAATTACTCGGTTGCCTTACAAATAAACTTATTAACTATTGTTGTACTCATTGTTGTGTGTCTCATTTTCTGTTTTGAACATCCCAATACACTCTAAAAAAAATCTGTAAGGTTACTAAGAATTCTCTAGGAAACTCAGCTTCCATAAGTTTTTTTAGTAATGTTACATAAGAAATATGTGTATATATTACTAATTAAAGCTTAGTATCCAATACAATCATTTAAATTGCAAGCATACTTAAAAACTTCAGTAAACGTTACAAAATATATTCTAGTAAACAATACATCCACTTATGTAGTATCTTTGCTAGGAAAACCTTAGTGACTAGCAGTTTCAAAAATGTTAAACAAGAGGGCGCCACTAATTTTCTTTTAGTCAAGTATTATTTCGACCTTTCCGGAGCAGGTCGCAGGACAGAACTCGCAACCTCAAGATTAGCTCGCTCATCTTTCAACGAGAAGTAGCACGTTTGTCCCCGCGGTCATCGTGACAGGCAGATTATCTGCGTGTAAATAATGAGGTTAAAATCTTGATCGATATAAACCTTTCGGATATGAAGTTTTAGAAATAATTTAACGCAATTTGTATGTATGTACTAAAATAAAAAAAAACACGTTTTTCGGTTTCTCATCGTTGCGATATCGATTCGTTATAATTTTTCGATGAAACGTACATTGATTGAATTTTCATCTTTGACGGATATCGAATCAGACTTTTATATCTTAGTCTCGTACACTTTCAATTTACGGACGCGATCACCGGTTAGTTTTTGCTAAATCCGATGGCCGATCGAACAAATTTCGAGAAACAAAACAATGCAACAAGGGAAACTACGCATCTCTCAAAAAGATAGCCAGGTGGCGCTGTAAGCGTTACATCAATTTACTTAGTATTGCTTAGTACAGGGTGTTCCATAATTGACCGGAATAGTATAGGACGCAATTCCTAAATATTTACCCCGCCCCCGCCAATGAAAAACGGCTAACTAATTGGCCGCCCTTTCGGTCGTGCATGAAATCTTGCACTGGAGCTACACAAGAATGTAGTACTTTTAGTTTGGTTTGTTTGAATTTACATCTGATAAAAATTACAGGTTCAACTAGTTTTCAAAAAAAAAAAATTAGGATGCTGTTCATTTTGATAGGTTGTTGCATTATTGTTAAAAAAAACTTGATGTTGACCATCAGTTTAAACATAACAATTATTGTATTTTTCATATTTATGCTGGGTAGGTATGTACATATATATTCCGGCTTGTGTGCATGATCAGAGACCCGCTTATTGGTTGGTTGGTTGGTGGACATATATTTTCAGGCTTGTGTGCTTGGTCGCAAGGACCCGCTTATAAACCATCGTCAAGTAGGACAGCACAAGACACACACAAACACTTATGACAGATGTTGCCATCTGTCTCCACCTCCGCAATTTAGACATGTCCCTGAAGGGTAGGGAAATTTTCTCCATTGACCTGTACCCATGGTGAACTGCGCAATGACCGCCCACAGGACTTTCGGACCCAACAGATTTTACGAGCACGTACTCCGCATATACTCGACAAACACAAACATCCATGCCTGAACGGGATTCGAACCCGGACCCAGCAGCTCCAGAGGCACCCGCTTATAAGATTTCGTCAAGTAAGACAACCACAGAAGGACTTATTACTGACAGAGAAAGGAAGTACACCCAGGGCGAAGGCGGGAATCGCACCCGTTACAGCGCGCAGACTGCTAGCGTAATTGTCTGCGATCCAAACCATTACAACATCCGGGCACCTGCTTATTTATATTAATAAAAGGAAAAAAATAGTAAACAGCACAAAGAAGGAGGGTTTGTATGGCTTAACGGTGCATGTATGTGTAGTGGTTCTGCTATTGTTTTTTATGGGTCGATCCTAAAAAAGAATCGACCCTTCAAAAATTTGTTCATGTGTTTGCAAATAAAGTTGAAAACAAACGAAAATATAGGGTGGGTGAAATTATGTGTTTACTCATACTACGATATTTTCTACATATCCGCCATTAGCAGCAATAACGTGACGCAGTCTTAGAGCAAAATTACCGGCCGCCTGTTTGAAAATTTCTGGTGGGATGGCGTCACATGCAGCAGAGATGTATTGCTTTAGTTCCTCAATTGTTTCGGGATTGCGACGGTACACTTGATCTTTTAAATATCCCCACAGAAAGAAATCACAGGGGGTCAAGTCTGGTGAAAGAGGAGGCCAATCCATACCACTTCCTGTATGTGTGGGATAGTCCAATGCAATCACACGGTTATTGAAATGTTCGCTCAAGAAATTAAACACGTCGGCCGTGCGATGGGGTCGGGCACCGTCTTGCATGAACCACGAAGTGCTTTCAGCGTCATCTAAGGCATTTTGAATCGCCACAAATTCACGAAGAATCTCTAGGTAGCGGAGGGCAGTAATAGTTCCGGTTCTGAAAAAGGGGCCAATGAGTCCTTTGGACGAAATGGCGGCCCAAACCATTACTTTTGGTGGATGCAGAGATGATGGAACTGCAACATGGGGGTTTTCTGTTCCCCATATGCGCCAGTTCTGTTTATTAACGTAGCCATCCAGCTGAAAGTAGGCTTCATCCGAAAACCAAATGTTGTCTACATTTATATCACCAACATCGATCATTTGCACCATATCGTTAGCGAATGTCTCCCGTGAATTAATTGAAGCAGCGGTGAGAGGTTGCCGAGTTTGAATTCTGTATGGAAACATGTGCAAGCCCTGCCGCATGAGACGATACGTCGACGTTGGCTTGATTTGAACCGTAGTTGCAACACGGCGGACGGATATACAAGGCTGCTTTCGTATTACTGTTTCCACCAGCTGAGCATTAGCAGTGGTTGTTTGCGAAAATCTTCTCCCGACAAATCCAGCTCTCTCATCATTCACGTTCCCAGTTCGTTGAAATTTTTCAAACAGCATCCTTATTGTGTCGAATTTTGGTCCTTTGGTAACATTAAACTTCTTTTTGAAACTCCGTTTTGTTGCATTAACATTGTGTTCTAGGCGGTGAAATTCCAACACCAAAAAAATCCTCTCCTCTAAAGAATAAACCATATCTTCACAGCAAGCTGGAGATTAATGAAAAGCACACGCTTTCAGCAGAAAGGCGATTTAAATATTCCCCGACTCCTCGCGACACTTTTCCCATCAGCCAATCAGGTGAATCTGGTGACTGTTCGCTACACTGACGTCATGGTTCTGTTTTGTTGAAGCCAAATGTTCATGTCATATTGAGCCAAGTTGCCAAGCTGTAGTTTATTTATTTTACAAGCACGACATTTTGATTTTCAATCAGAAGTATAATTAGTATTTGACAAAAAGTGGAAATAGAACTATTTTTTTGACATTTGTTCTTATTTTTTCGATAAAAAATGTGGAAAAGTCGTTTTTTTACAAAAAATTGTTACTTAGAGCCCATTTTCCACACAAGATTTATTTATATATCTTAGACAAAAATCATTTAGCACAGCTTTTAGTTCAATTTTAAGTGTTATAAATAAGCAATTTTTATGGATTTTCTTTCTTAAATTCAATTTATATACATAAAAGGCAAAGTCCTAACTCACTGATTGACTCACTCAACGCCTAGCCAAAATTACTGAAGGTACAGCTACCAAATTTTATTAAAATATTCTTTTTATGTCGTAGGTGTCACTTGAATAGCGATTATAATTTACCGATGGAGTACTGGCCAGTGGGGAAGGGATCAATTGGTATAAAATAATTGTTTACATAAAAAAAATATCCGTTATTAAGGGTACACCCGTGCAACGCCGGGTTTATAAAGCTAGTACTTTTATATATCATTTGCAATAAGTAAAGTAGATGGGTAAAATTGCCTCTTTTGTTCTAAATGTGAAAGCTAAACTTTATATCACCCTTTAATTTAATTTTGAAAAAAAAATTGGGTAGTACCCTTTACAGCGCGCGGACTGCTAGCGATATGGCCTGCGATCCAAACCCCTCGGCCATCGATCCCCACATGACACCCTAAATTGTCTCCGTGTTGGTAGATGGTGCGATTGGTAGGTTCAGTCTCTACCCTACTATGGAACTAATTGGTCCCAACACATGCACATTTCGACAAACTGTACACTTCTATCGCAAAACGTTTAGCTCCTTCCAATTTTCAAACATCCAGCTCGAATTTGAAACACACCAAATTATTTAAATCGAAATCCAAACACAAAAATTCCATTTTCGTAGTTATTAATCATTTTTAGCTGTTTTAGGAACTGTGATGTAACAGAATCTGCAAATTGTAAAATTACTAGGCAATATGTCGATTCAACCAAACCGAACTCAAAACAAATGCATCCCTTCGTCAACACATTCTCGTGCTGCCCTAGTTCAAGTATGCAACCACGACCAAAACCCGTGATCAATTGGCTTTTTACTATTTTTCGGAGGGGCCGGCTCAATATTTCGGAATTGCATCAATTCCTATTCCGGTCAATTATGAAACACCCTGTATTACTACAGTAGTTTCTTTAGGTTACAGATGATTTTCTAGTAAATGGTGAAAACCTGTAAAGTTACTAAGTAATTGTTAGTAAATTCAAGCTAAATTTTTTACAGTGTAGTATAAGGCTTCAATAGTATATTATCCTAATCAAAATGCATTAGTTCGAATGAGCGAAGTTCGGAAAAAATTACCAACTTAGAAAGGATTAATCTCGGAAACTACTAGGTCTACAGAGACAGTTCTAGTATCGTGTTGTAGAAAATTTAGAGTAAAATAAAAACGTTCTTCGAAAATTCTTCAAAAACTACTCCTTTAAGGTTATAATCGCCAAAACTTGAAAGCAAAATCCCGATTTTTTAGTGGTTTATTCGATTTTTGAAAAAAAGTTACGTTTGGCGCTCGACGTCGAAAACTTGTTTATGATGTTTTCCTAGTGAATAATGCAAGTGTGCAAAAAATCAGAACTACCGGACTTCACGCATACTACCCTATACTTTCAGGCGACAAAGTTACTGGACTACTGGTTTTAAAGAAGACAATGGAACTACTATAATCTTTACCGTATTTTAATTTGAGTCTGTTTGAAAGATGGACTGGAATAAGATGAACTTATGGAATTAAAGAACTTTATACGTTTTTTAATATGCTGAATTATAATTTCATCTAAATCTCTGTTTACTCTAATAGCAACACGACAAAGTTCAAGGAATTGAAGTTTACTAAAATACTCCAAAGTAGGATTAGCCAAGAATCGCAATTTGCTGCGTTTTCGTTTTGGGAAGATGTTTAAAGCTAAGATATAGAAATTTTCTTAAACTTAGATCATGAGTGTCAATGCACATATAAGCTAAGCAATAAAAATGCTTTTTATAGTACAGAAGAAAAATTCTTTAAACTATGTTTGAGGTAACTTAAATGGGAAAAAATGGGACTCCATATTATTTAATTTGTTATGATAGCTTTTTTGATAAAGGTTAATGTTACAATCATTTATTGTAGTTAACAATCAATTCAGATTAAGGAAAACCAAGTTAAGCATTTTAACCACAGCATATACGTGTTCTTCATATTTTTCAGATTCAACATGCAAATATTTAACCTTATGATGAAGAATTTTGAATGTACTATAGTTTCTTTATACAATTAAAAAAATGCTACTTGCTACACTCTTAAAACAAACACTCCTAATTTAACTCAGTCTGAGTGGATTTCACTCCTCCAGACTGGAAAATGCACTTCTCCTTTTGGAGTGGATCCTTTGTGTGTTAAACCTCCGACAGGATCACTCCAAACGAGTGATTTTAACTCAGTCTGAGAAAAAATGCATGCCTTTACGGTGTCGAAAATGCACTTCTCCAACTGGAGTGGATTTCACTCTTTTGTTTTAAGAGTGTAATTGTTAGTTTTTAAACCCTCCTATGGTTCGGAATATTAAAGATTGAACGGGAATGTCTGACGTCAGCAGTTGGGCATAAAAATAGACATTTTAAAGCTACTATATTTTCCACTTTTTTATCGAATATTTTTTTGTATTTACAATTTTCTTGAAACCACTTATATTAAATAACAATAAACTACACTCTTAAAACAAGAGAGTGGATTTGAACCCAGTCTGAGTTAATTTCACTCCTCCAGACTGGAAAATGCACTTACCCGGAAGGAGTAGATTCTTTGTGTGTTAAACCAACGACAGGATCACTCCAAACGAGTGATTTCAACTCAGCCTGAGCTAATATTCAATCCTTTCCAGTGTCGAAAATGCACTTCTCCAACTGGAGTGGATTTCACTCTTTTGTTTTAAGAGTGTACAATTTATAAAAAAAGTGACAAGTCTGATTTTCAACATCGGCTAGTACGCATAATTTGCATATACTAACTTACTGATCTTAAATGGCAAATGATCTACAATAATTGGTAATATAAGAATTAAAAAACCAGAAAAGGATTTTTTCATTTGAGTTTTGCAAAAACGCTTCTTTGTCGGCTTCGAATACAATCGTCAAGGATCATGATCATATTTCCAGCTTAAGTAAGTATTATCAGTCTTACTGTCTGTTAATTTGTAGTGTTTTGCAATAAAATGCAAATAGCATTTAATGGTAGTTTTTACAAACTTATTTTTATAAACTAGTGTACTGAAAATTTTTTTTTTACTTTAAATGACCTTATATGAAATATAAGGTAGGTAGGAGAGACGGGTAATGGCGCTCAGAGGGTCATCGCGCTCACCCAAGCTGTGACAAACTCGGCAATCCCTTAGTTAATTAAACTCTCATGTCAGCTAGCCGAATGCACGTGCAATGCTCAGTGTGATAATAGTGGCTGGAAAAGCAAAAATACATAGTCTTTCGTCAGTAAACAATGTATAGCGTATTTTCGTCTAAAAAAACTTTTGCAGCTAACTTTGAAGTTGGTCAACTTTGATTGCTAGTAACAGTATGATCATTATATAGTTACGAAGCATAATGATCCTGTTATCTAATGTAACTAAATTTATTTTATTAAATGCATTGCGTGCCTAATGAGAACGCAAGAAATGAAATATGGCGCGATCGGGTAATAACGCTCGGATGGGTGGCATTACCCTCAACTGTTGGAAGAGTCGAATTATAACTAATCCAAACTGTAAATAAATTTTTCATACACAAGTTGAATAAACCTGATATCTGTTCCATTTACAATTATCTTATCCTAACTGGTATAAAGGTCCTCTTCTTCAGCTGGAGTGTACTTTTCTGAAGCATCACTAATAACGGGCTATTCAAGACTCCAGAGCCACTAAGATTGCTGTGGACATGAATAAAGCAAAAAAATATATATGTTTGTAACTATTGCAAATTGTAAAATTACTTTAATCAGTTGCGAAATATGTTGTACAAAAGATTTGAATAATGAGCCCGTCTCGGTGAGCGGCATTACCCAACACGTTCGGGTAATGGCGCTCAATGTAATATTTTCTTGTTTTCAATTTTTCAGCACAAATATTATTGTTTTCATGTTTAACGATATGGTATTCTGTTTAATATTTGTTTATTTATAAATATCAATAAAAAAACATAATTTAAGTGTCGTATTATGTTTGTAGCATTCACTTTTCCTTAAGTGGGCGCAATTACCCTTCTCTCCCCTAACGAAAGCATTGCGATGAGGAGAAAATCCAAAATTTAGTATTTGTGTTTTTACACGTTTTGGAGGGTTCTGATTCGAAACAAGGTTTTTTTTAAAACATTGGACCGTCTGAACGACAGTTCCTAGTACCTGTCAAACGTAATAACATGTTTAAAAAAAACTGCGCGTACGCAAGGGGTACTTTCCATAGAACTTTTTTGGATTTATATTTAGTGAATTAACCTTTTATAATTAACTTTAAAAGGTGTGGTATCTCATTGAGTGCTAATTGAAGATCGTGCAGTGTTACACTCCTCTAGTTTTTAAGCGGCAAAATGGTAGGAAAAAAAATCTCACACAATGAGAGAAAATTTTGGTTTTTACTCACTTTGCGGGATGAAAGATGGTTCGTTTCCTGTTGACTTGGTGAGGTTTGGGCTCTGACACCATATTCACATCTGGCGCCCCCAGAAAAACGACAGGGCAAAAATGGAAAAGAAAAAAAAGACAAAAATCACCAAAAGGTCGTCACAAAATTCAAAACATCCTCAACTACAAAAATTGCAATAAAAAGACAAAGAACTTTGTATATCTGAACTTTTATAACAACTTTTGACCAAATAAAAAGTATTTAATACAAATAGAAAACAAATATTCCATGCACATTAGCTTCATAAAAAAATAACATTGCTGATAAGTTTAACGTCTTATCAGGGAAAAATGTCTTGTCGGATAAAATAGTTTTTGGTACAATCTACACGGTTTTTTCTATTGCCCCCGCAGGCTATATATCAAAAGATCTGATGGGGTACATTAAAAAACAGTGTACGGAAAAAAAATATTGATAAAATTTTCCCGCCCACGTAAGGAGCTAGGAAAGGAAGAGAAATCGCTAAAACTTCTAGTTGTCGGGTTTTTCTTCGCCAAATATCAGATTGGTCGCCAACTTGTAAATAATGCCCTATAGATAAACTTTATTAATTTTTAATTTTATTTTAAATTTCTTATTAAGAAATATAAGGCAATGTATTACAATGGGTTCGAAATTCATAAACGTAGATTTTATGATTGCTTCGTGTTTTGAAAAGTGTTGATTCTAAAAAAGACAGGTCTGAAAAAACTCTGCAGGACAAACTATTTAACGCTACGTACATCAAATTTGGAAAACGAGTTCCCAGTACCTGTCGGACATCATAATAAAGCTTCCGAAAAAGCTGCCGTAGAGCTTTATTAAGTTATAATGACCTTTAAATGTGTGTATTGATTTATTAAGCGTAATATAAAGTCGTTTAGTGTTACGCAACCCTAGTTTACTAATGATAATACTCTTCTTTACCAGTGAGGCGGTCTGAGACACATGTGATCTACAAATCTGACCACCTAACTACAAATACCTAAACTATGCTACTAATTTATGTTATGCTTAACCAAAAGATAATTTTATTCCTAAAATTATGAACTTCCTTACTTAGTAATAGATACTGTATTTTTTTAGGAAGAGTTATTTGTGAATAAATAATAGCATCTTAAACACACACACACTTTTTTATCATTTGGATTTTACAAACTGAATGTATGTAAAACTTATTGGTATTCTCGTAAAATTCTCAAAAAATATGAAATCTGGCGCCAAAGCAGAATCTTGGCGAAAAAATTCCCCAATATCTAAAAATTCCCTTTAAAAAATACGGTAATTGAAACGTTCCATGGGGCCTTTTTGTGTGCTAAAAGTGAATTGAGGTTTTGTTTTGGAGGGAAAAAAGCGTTCGATGAGCTAATGAAGTGTATTGCTATACGGATTCGGCTTTTTTGTTTCTAAAATATTCGATTGATTTATTTTAGAAAAAAAAGATGCATGCATTTAATTAAGTTTGAAGAACGCTGAATAAAATTCTTTTCGAAGAATAAAAATAGAGACGAAAAAGGGGAAAATATTTTTTTATTCGATTTTTCTTGCAGATTTGCTTTTGTTTGTTTTTTTCAATGAAAATAAATTTTTGTAGAAAGATTTCTCTTTTTATTGAAAGCAAACTTTCATTAAAATTCAAATATCAATAGAAAACATCTATTTTAAGATAAAAATAAGTCCTTATCATACCTTATTTCTGTATTTGAGTATAAACATGTGTTTTATTTGGTCTGATTAAACATGATATTGATCCATTTTTCTATTAATGCAAACAGAGGATCCACTCAAAAGAAAGGTGCGAGAAAGGAAATTAAACATTTAATATAGTTTTTATCAAGAATCTAATGAAAAATCTAAGCGTCTAATGTAATTTTACTGTAAGGAGAATAGCTTCAGGCTATCACTAGATTAAATTTTACGTTATATTCAAAATGCTAGCAATTAAAAGTGTTAAAAAAATCATTAAAGAAACTTACATTTTATTTTGAGAGTTTTATACATCAGCTACAGCATTCTAATTTAAAGGAAAACTGTGCTTCTAGGACTTTCAAAACGCAATAATATATATGCTAGTACTTTTTTACTAAGAATCAAATATTTTTGGTAAGTATTTTAATTAAAACTCAAATTTAAAATCCACCTAAACATTCTAGATATTTAAATAATTTTCGTAGTTTTATTTTTTATGACAAAGTATTTGAAAATTAAGCATTCATTTCAGTAAGGTCATTTAATTAAAGTATATTTTATGTAAAATTTCTTATAATTTACATATTTTTAAACAAATCCTTAAAGTATTGCAATATTTCATTTGATAAAAATGTTTGCTAATGAAATATTTAGCTAATGAACCCTTATATGGAAAAATAAACGTATTTCATTTTCTTATGTTTTTAAACAATAAGAGTTCAGTAATTTTAAGGTAGAAATATTGCGTTTAATTATCTAAACTGAGATTGAACACTTTATTAAAATTTCTATTAGAACAAAAATCATTTGTACTGACTATTTATAATTTTATTTATGAACAATTAAATGTGTTTGTTAATTCATATTAGGGGTACTTGCCTCGCCACTAACAGTAAAATTTAAAAGAGTTGAGAATTGACTTTTACGAGCACTAGAGAAGTCGGCTCGGTTCGATAAAGTCATTAAATAAAGATATGCTTCAATTTGCAAAAGTCTCATTTTTAAATTCATATCAAAAGTTGAAAGTATTAGTCGTTTTACAGCATGTAAAAACAGCATAATAAGAAAATACAATACAAATATAATTGAGCTATCGACAGACAAATTAGTGAATGAAACGTTTTGAAATGTAGGCTGAATAAATAAATCACAAAAGGAAAGGTGTGTTTCTTTTTTTTTTTAAGTACACTATTTGAATGACTGAAGCTATATTACTCAAGTATTCAAAATAAAATACACTTAACTACTTTTCACGATAGTATTTTGTGCTGTTTTTTAAAATAATTTTTTTTGAAGTTGAAAACACATAAATGATATTAGTTTCATATTTAGATTTTTTCACAGTACGAACAAAATACTCATTCAAGTAGGATATTATTAACATTTATTATCTATTTATAAATTTCTCTGAAAAAAAATTCCCCATTATATCACTCTATACATACATTTACTTCTTTTATACATCTACTAGGTAAGTGATACCCCTTTCAGAAGGAAAAAAGTCTTTAAATAGGACACTTCTATATATTTCAAACCCTGATGGCGTAGGGTGAGACATTACTTTAAAATATTTCCGTGGAATATCTTTTTTTAAAGTAGAGATAAAATCTCTACTTCGGAGAAAGAGAGACGCAACTTCATTTTCCAGTTATACAAGAAAGCTTATAGAATATACCCAGAATAGTAATTTGCTACGCAGTAAAATCGAATGATTCTTCTGTAAAATTTTTGTTTATAACTTTGCACTAGGATATCAGAGTACGTAATTAGTGTGCATTCGAGCAACTCATTATCGACTGGTACTAATAAAAGTTAAATGATAACCGCCGTCCCACTTAGTTTTCAGACGTCTGCCACAAGGTAATTTAGTTTGCTATTTGAGTATCCTATAATCAAATAGCAATCCTTGTTACGTTTTGCCTTACTGCCACGGTTGTCATGACTTTGAAATTTAGTAGAACTTATATTTTGGGACTTGTGCATACGTCTTCACATAAATCCACGTTAAAATTCCTATTAGTTTTTTTTTTAAAAATTGTCCGTTTTTTAATTATAAGGAGTGTGATTTGAACTGTTGAGTTATTACAAAGTATACATATTAACTTCACTTTGCGTAATGTTCATTCTAATAAATTTTAGTAATTAACTCATTCTAATAATTAAGTAGCCTACCCGGCGGCGCAATTTTTAGGGTGCTTGCCTTTGGAGCTGCTGGATTCGGGTTCGAATCCCGGTAAGACATGGATATTTGTGTTCGTCAAGAAATGTTGTTATTTGTCTAGATACTTGTGTTGTCCTTTGTGTGTCTTTTGTGACTGTCTCTTCTGGCGAGCGGGGTAACGGGGCCCATGCTCTTCCCTTCTAGAGGGCGCACTCACTGTCAGTTGTCAATAATTAAGTAAATATTTGGTTAAATTAATGTGTGAATTATTAATACTTAGTATGGCCAGAATATGTTACTCATTGTATTTATTTTCCTTTACACCAAATCAATGTAGGCAGAAGTCTACCGACAACAGCCGATTTTAAATAACTATTAACATTCATACACAGAAACGGGATTATCATCTATACACTTTGGTGCCAACATCCAAACTAAGTAGTGCACCGGTTTCTTGAGACAGACACTTTACAGGTGCTTGGAAGAGAAAAGACTTTAAGAATTGGATTCCTACACTGTAAAAAAATGTATGGGGGCTATGCCGCTTTTGCTCTGAAATATAGAAATAAGGAACTGGAGATAAGAAACGGAATATTCATTTCGAATTCCCCCTCTTTTTCGATCTAAATGTCAGCTGTCGACTTCATGCTCGGGAAGAGGCAGTTCCTAGCAGACGAGAAATATTTGTTTTTCTTCCGTTTCGTTGGCACTCGAAAATGTGTCGAACTTCTTGGTCCCTTCCCCTTTCAGCAAACATTTTGCTCTGTTGGTTGGATAAGGTCGCTAACACATTTTTTTTTCGCCATTGATTTTTTACCCTCGTATTGATGATACACTATTGAAATAAAAACCTACTTTATCACCAAGGAAATAAAAAAAATTCGAAAGTGCTGTGGCTGTTTTAATATATCTAATGAGGATAAAAACCATACAATATTAGCATTACTACCAAAATTGTAGCAACGCATTCTTATCACTTAAGTCTTGGTTCAACCCAGTCCGTTTTACAACCACTGATTGGTCATAATAAAGATAAACTTAATAACGATCCTCTCAATTTTCCTTAAAGCTTCCCGTATACGGTCTAACAGGGAGCCTTAGGCATCAGTAAAGAAAAGTAGTTAGTAGAAATTAGTAGAAACAGAAAGTAAAAGATCAATAATGAAATTAGTTCTTTCTACCGTTGCAAATTATCATTGCTTTAAAAAGTTTTATATTTGCCTACAAGGTAACTTTTAAAAATACGAATTTTACTTTTTTGGGTTCATCAAAATTACCAAAATGCCTTCTGCTTTTTTCTTTGCTTCGAACTATTTTGGCCCCCAAAGGCAAATAATATTGCAGAATTTGTTTTCTATATCACAGGGATGGAAATTGTTATGGCATCAGTTTGGTTCAAGTTTTAGAGAGGAAATACAATAAATTGTAAAAAAATACTTAAAGCAACTTAATAAATATTTTGTTAAAAATATACTAATTTTGTCACTCTTTAGCGCGAACGCTATCTCTATATTTCGGCATTCCGGTATCGAGTTTCAACATTAAATAAATTTACAAACTATCATACGCTGCTAGAACTTCATAGTCAAAGGTACTCAAATGCATTCGAGAGTAGGTTAGAACTTTTTCCAACGTGCACATTCATTTATGTCTTTAAGGGGAGTTTGAAGGAGGTGGAGAGAAATAAATAGAAATGTTCTTAAACTAAAGTGAGAAATTTTATGCCATTTCATTTTTTCACTTCTTATCAATGAAGATATGGTTGGTTTGATTTTATTCTCATTTTGTTAGGAGCAAGTTTAGATACGTGATTTAATCGTTAGTCACATTCTATGAGGGAGTAGTGTGAAAACTGTAAATGAATTGTTAACCAAGATTCAATTTTGTGCTTGTTTTTTAAATAACATGAAGCCGGTTCGTTGACTTCTATATAAACTAAGATTGTATAGAAAATGAGCTTAGTTAAGTTAGAACCGAAAGGCTAAACAAGCAAAGATGTTTCTGTGGAGGATGCTTTTACTGTTTAGTAGTCAATATGAAGCAAAAACAAATAAACACCTGGTTCAAATGATTTTAAAGAAAGTCATTACTTTGCTCCTTAATTGTTTCCGTGCTCAATGTTTGAAATAAATTGTGTAGTCAAAGGAAAGTAAAATAAAAGCAGATTTAGATGCATGTCATTTCCCCGGAGGATTAACTAATACTTATTATTTTGTTTAATTGTAACTGTGTAATCCAAAATTGATACTCAATTAAGGCTATGTGGTAATTAGCGGGTATCGTTATTTCGGATCACCTTTCATTATGGGAATTAAAAGAGACAATTTATGGATAAACTGGTATAAGTCAGAGTTAAAATTTCTCATTACTTTAATTTCGAAAATTTTCGCAGCCATATCTTATTATTAAGTGCTTTTCAATGTTAAACAAATTAGTAATCTTGTATATATTTGAGTATTTCTAGTAATCCTTTAAACTTCAGAGTTAACCTTTCATTTTATACATTTATTTTCATTTAATTTGCATTCTCTTGAGGGTTTGGGAACGGAAAGAGAGATCGAGATCCACAGACAGAATTTTTTTTATGGGAATGTTCTATGTTTGTTGATTCACCTAAAGATTTTCCTATAATTATGTTTAAATGATAAAAACAATTGTATTAAATTATGGGGTTTCTCCTTGTGTATCATGTTTCAATAATATTTTTCACAAACTCTTTGGGGGAAACAAAGTTTTTTTGCAAAATTGTGACCATCTTTATAAAAAAATTTAATTATTATAAAGATGCTCACTTATGGTATAATTTAAATTTTAATATTATAAAGATGCTCACTTATGGTATAATTTTTATAATAATCAAAGTGTAATTTTCAGTTTGTTTTAAAAATAAAAATTTTGATTTTCTAAAACATCTTGGTTATTGTTTAAAGTTATTTATCATAAGCCAAAACTCTAATAAATCATATTGCATACTGAAGTGAAATATTAAAAAAAAAAGTATGATTTTTTAGGTAAAATCGTTTTAAGTTAGGTGTATTTGTATATTTCCATAGTGGAAAATTGACAGTTGTGCTAAATTGTTCTTAAAGTTACCTACATAATAAATCTCAATCTGCTATTTATCTTCAAATTTTGTATAGTTCACTAACTTTAACTCAAAACCAAAGTATTTTTCTACGTACACGTGTAATATAAATAGTTAAACATATTTTAATTTCCTCCATCAATAATTACCGGAACTAAATCGCCATTACAATTTGTCTCAACTTCACTGAACGATTAACCTAGGGTGGTAAATTAACCAAAAATACATGAAAAGCGGTGGTAAATTATAATTAACTTAATGTTGAATAGGTTTCTCCCGGTTTGCCCTTAAGGGTTGTGTGACATTTCTTAAAGGGAAGTTGGGACTTAAGGAAATATTTAGACATGAATATTCATTATGCTAATTTAAATATGAATTCGGTTTAAAACATGTTCGTATGTTAAACGTTGCAAAGGTATTTAAATATTTTAGTGGTTTAATGTTTGAATTCAGAATGGATTGATTCGGAAATGTTTAATTCTGGAACATGTAGAAATTATTTACGTTATTTGTTTATCATTTTTAAATACTGTTAAATTTGAAATTTTAATAAGGATAATTCTTGAGAAATAGTATTCATTGTTTCTATAATTTGTGTGATTTTTGAAAAACCACTAAAAAAGATTACTTTTTTAATTAACTGTTTCGGCTTCAATTAAGTTTAAGCAAATAATAGTTAAAAAAAACTCTTAGATAAATAAAATGAAATAGTTGAGTCTACAAAACACTTAAGTTTTACATTTTGTTATATTTGTATAATTTGTTATGTGTATGAAAACTTTTAATAAATTAAGAATGATATTTTAAATACATAGTGAAATATTTGGAGATTTATAAATTAAAATTGTAATTAAAAACTTTTTTATTCAAATAACTTCAATATTTTAATTGAATTTCAATTAAAATTTCGTGATTTATTTTTTTAAAAAATTGTTTTGATCGATTCTGAAATAAGGGTAGCACAATACTTATTTCAATTATATTTCACTTATTAAAAGATTAATTCCACATGTTTCAAGCTGTTAAATATATTTTCATTTAAAATGAAGTTAAAAATTATACTTTACTTAAATAAAAAAAATTAAATTGAAATTACGTATTTAAGGTAATTTTCTTTTAATTTTACTGTACGGCTTTTTTGAATGTTCGTAACTCCCACATTGTTAGTGAAAGTTATCTTTCTACCTATTTAGAATGAAATTTTTTGCAGATAAAAGCGAAAATGAAAGTTTTCGTAATAATTTTTTACACAGTGGTAACTAAGTTTTTTTTTAAAAGTAACTTAAGTGAAAATTCATAAAAGTATATTTTTAAAAAAAAGTTTCGAAACTAAATTTCTATTTTATAAATGATTGAATTGACAATTCGTATGTTTTTAAATTCTTAATATCACAGTAATACTTCCTATAAAATATTATCTTTGAATATTGGCTAAACAGTCTAATGAGCCATATAAATTCAATAGCTGGAAATACTTAACCATTTTCAAAATATTCACGATAATTTATAAATTTAATGAAGAGCACAGTTTGCAATAGCGCCTCATTTCAACAAATACTCCCAGCGGAAAGTCTTAATAACGGAAAAGCACCTCAGGGCCTTTATTGTCTCGTTTCATAAACTAAATCGCTCAACCAATCGCCATTAATCACTTAGTCTCAGAAGCTCGGGAAATCTGGCAGCATTAACTAGAACCATAAACCTGTTACTTGCTGATAAAAGCAAAATTAGCAGCTTAGGTATCAACGCCTTCACGTAGCTGCAAAACTACGAAGCAGGGTTAAGGTAGAATTAATTAAGAATTTTGCATAATGATCAGTGTCCCGAAAAGGTAACGCGTGCTAATTGCAGAAGTTTTCTAATAGTGCTACACAATTTAATTTAATTTCCATCCTCAGTAAACGAGGAGTTTCTTCGAGAAAGTTTCGCATCGTTTCATGCGAATAACTTGCAAAGAGGAAGTGTAATAAGAATTCGAATTGCTGAAGAGGATAATAGTTTGATACTCACCGATTAAAGGTTTTGTGTATCATTCGTTTCTGTTTCCGAATCGGATTTCGAATAAATTGCAAAATAACTGTCGATTAGTGTTAGGAATTTCTAAATTGCTCCTTTTCTCTTCTGTTAAAAGCTACGTTTTAAAGATAATTATCCTTTAAAAGTTCATACAATAGTATAAGTAATTTAAAAATTAAAAAAAAATGTATTTCTATTCAAAAATTGCTCCGAAAGTAAAAGCTTTCAAGAAACCCGCCAATAATTACTGGTTTAAGTTGCTACTGTAAATTAGGTTGTTTGAGCTTAGAAAACTATTGTTGCGGAATTATAATATGATTGAAAATCGTAGAATAATTTGTAGTTAATAAATAACAGCACAGCTTGTATTTTTGATCACAGAAAGCAACTTAAATTATAAGAAAAATAGCTTTATGTAAAATAAATATTTCATACTAGCAAATACAACTTTAAATACACATTTAAAATATTTATCCAATAACAGTTAAGCAGTACTAGTCAGTTATACAATTTAGTTTGCCGTATAGTTATAATATATCGCATCAATGTAAAAGTATTAACATTTTTTCCTAATTTTTTATACTTATAGAATATTTTCGAATAGATTGACTTTGTTCTTATACGACCCCAGTAAATTCCTACAAATAGATTATATATATATATAAACATAATTTTCCAACACTTATATACATTAAAAAGTAAGTATACTCTGCAAATAACTTTGAAAAACTAATGTTACTTGAAATGTAATGAAATGTTATGTAATGAAAAACTAATACTTTTGAGCGGCCCGCCTATTTCATAAAATTTGACATCTTATAAGCCCAAAAATACATGTTTTTGATGCTTTACAAGCCAAAAAATCTTAGATAAGTTTTTGTAACATATACTTAATTCTAACACAGTTTTTCATGCTTAATGCATTTAAAAATTTACGGCTTTGTTTTTTGAAAAAAAAAATCGAAATCATGTTGACTCTCGTTTTTGTAGAAATGAAGAACGGATACTTGTAATCAAAGATCGAAAAGTGATTATAAGTTATTTTTAGATCTTTTTATCGAACCATGTCAGTGCTAAAGTTTAAAATAAATTGTGTAATTACATCCACGCGCTTTGTTTCACGTTTATGTTAGGTCTCAGGAGAATATAACTGAATAGAAGTGATTTGATTAGGTGGATAGATGAGTTTCTCAAACTTTGCCTCTCTACGTCAAATATAAAGAAGTAATTACTATCCCCTCGGTTGAATATCGAGTAAATATATTCAAGTGAAAGGAAATGCTGCACTTTAAAGGCGTTTAAACTCTAACGTATATGATTTTAGCTGTTTCCCGTATGTAGCTTAAGTGAGTGGTCAACAAAAGTAATAAGCCTGTAATACTAAAATAACACTAAAACTGATATTAACGGGAATAAGCTCTTTTAAATAAAGAAATTACATCAAAATAAAAGAGTGTAACGTACACTCCATTGATCATCCCAGCAATAACAACATAATATCCTATTTCCTTTTGTTAAACTTTTGTGCAAAATTGCTTAAACTAAAACATCCCCTTGGGACCTAAATTAAATCGACCACACTATTCCGAGTAACCAAAAATGAAATCTCCCGCTTGTCGCCAACAAAAGAGTTCCATCTTTTCGTCCTGTTAATCAAAACTTCTAACAATGGAGGCTTTTGTTTTTGTGTTTGTCTTCGTCCCCCCAAGAGAAATCACATAAATGTTTCCGACGTTTTCCTCTCATCGTCTAATCGAAACTGACTGAGAGAAATAATCCTTTTTTCTCTTCAAAAATGGGCACATAGTTTTTAGTTTTGTTCCTCTTATTACCTTCTGTAGAATGCAAGATGACCAAACTAAATTTATTCCTGCCATTGATTATCAAATACTATCTCAACGCTTGATTAAAATCGGAGGAGAACTTTTAATTATGTCAGAGAACTTCGTAAAGAAAGCATTTTAATTAAGACTACTTTCTAATGAGTTACATCTTATATATTTTGTATTTTCATTACATAGACAGTCAATTTTTATCTATCACGCAGTAAGAAAATACACATTCTATTGCCCTATTCAGTTTAATTAATATTGCCTTCACAAAGACGTTAAATAGTACTATTATATTAAACATCTTGAGTTTTAAAAATTTAAAGATAATTTTATGAATGAGGAGATAATGGTAATTTAAAACATTAATTTTTCAATGATTTGATAATTATTAAAAAAGATTGATTTTTAAAAGAGTTGTTTCGATTTTATTGAAAATTTATTTACAATATGCACAATCAGGATTTGTGTTAAATAATAAATATATATAATTTCAATACAAGCGATAACATTTATATTTGTCTTTTCTTCTTGTTTAAACTTACAAATATTGCACTGAAATTTGTTAATACAAAATCTCCATTTAAACTATTTAGACAACTGTTTCATTTCACAACAAGCAGTGCCTTATTCAGTTAGTAATCTCAAAATTAATGCATCACGTTCCACTGACCTATAATTATAAGCTTGTTTCCCATAAGCTCTAACGATTGCACAGCTAATGAGTGAGTTTTCGAGCTTCCCTTCAAATGGAACATCGAACGCAAATGGAACAGTTCTATTCCCTCCCTCTGCATCGATATTGCCGCAGGGAATGGTAACACTTGGCCCCGAGAGGTTCTTAGCAGACAATATCTTGCTTATGGTAATTCATGCGCGAACCAGTCCAAATGTCCGGATCTTTATTAACGTATATTCGATTATGATCGATAACAGCTTATTACCTTAGAGGCTGGGTATATGGGTACTTATTGGAAATGTCCTGGCGATCATTTTTCTTAGGGATTTAGAGAAAAGTTTCTGGTATGAAAAAATAGGGAGTTTAATGGTCAAACTGTTCTAATTGAATTTCTTACTGCATGGCAAATAATAAGAATTTGACCATTGCAAATCTTTTAGTCTTATACTAGTTTCTGAATGAGAACTTTCGCAAATGCAGCTTAACTTCATTCTCTAACATGATTCAATGAATAACTACCACACAATTTCAATAACATTGCAAACTTTTTTACGGTCATGTTATACGAGATATTTCTATGAAAACTACAAAAAATATTTTACTTTAAGTGTTCACAAAATTCTATTTTACATCTATTCCAACTTAATTGCTTTAACTCGTGGTGCGCGTCTTTTCTCTAGATATCAGGCATCTACTGATTCGTAGAAAATATCGAAAATGAAAAAAAGTAAATTACATATATTTTCAAGTGAATTATTCATTGATACTCAATGCATTACAGCCTAAAACATTAACGCAATCATAAACTAATATTTAAAATATACACGAACAAAATAAAATAACCATTTTTTTCCTTAAACTATAATTTACAAAAGCCACAGAATAGCCTTTTAAAATCAAATGCTACATTTATGCGACTTTCCAAGTCGCAATAAATTTGTTAGTCAGATCCTTTCATCACGAAAACCATTCTATTAAACACCTGATGCTGACAATCATTGTCTCAATCACCTCTTACAAGTAGGCTATCTGATTTCACACACGGAGCATCGATGTCTAAATGCCGCTCATTATCTATTTGAGAAGAAAAGAACACATGTGCTGTGATCGCTGTTGTTGTCACACAAAACACTCACAGATGTGTTTCTTCTGGTGAATTGCCACAGGATGAAGATGCGAAGGAGAAGTAAAATGAGTTACGTTAAAAAAACATAAAGTTATGTTCATTCAAAAAGTGAATTGATTGTAGTGTTTGGAAATGTATTGTGCCTCGATAACGTGTTTCGTTAATATTTCTTATTTCAGGGTTAGTGAAGTAAAGTGAGTAATACAGGGATGCTCTTTTTATTTTTTTAAAAAAACTTTCAACGGAAATAGTTAACCCTCTAACGCATGAATTTTTTTTCAACCCGAAAATATATCTATGTATCCTTAATGCTCATACATTATGGGGAAAATACTGAAAAAAAATTTAACTGCTTTAGAATTTAAATAATTTCAATTTTTTAAATTTTTTTTCCATCTGACAAAAAACAACTAAAAAATTCTAATTTTGAAAATAATGACTAGAAAACTACTAAATATATTTCAAAATAACTCTCTTTAACTATAACTAATTTTCAAAACAATTTATTTGTATTTAGTGTACTAATATAATTATACTTTGAATACTGCCAAAAACGTAATTTCATGACAGTTAATAATCTCACTCTTTAAATTTGAATGCACTTTTACTACTGTCATCTATGGGGATTATTAGTAACTAAAACCTCAAAATGGAATGCAATATAGGAAAAAACACAAATTCGCTGAGAGGGAGCTCTTCTTCAGGAGATTACAGTGGATTATGTTACTTGCTGCCAAACGGCAACAGTATGCATCAAAGGGTTAATTTTAAACCACCTTGAAACAAGATGAGGGATACACGCACCTTTAAGTTCAAAATTAATATAATGTATAATGACCCTTAAAATATAATATGCGTTTATATGAAGATCTCTGCATTTTACAATTTCTTTCGTTATCTTCATTTTCTTATTAAATTTAGTTTATTTCACGTGACTTAGAAACAAAACTTCTTTAAATAAAATGGTATATTTCATGCTATTCTACCATTGAATAATAAGTTCTTTTACTTTGTTTGAATTTCGACACACTTTTCCGAAACAAAAAAAAACGATGACTTAATTTTCCCCCCTTAGAAATACAACGAAAATCCACTTTGAAAGCTATTCCATGGAAAATCTGTTTATAGTAGAACAAAACAAAAAACAATATTATCTTCCCTCTATTACTTAAAAATAACATTCTAATTCGATCCTAATCAAACAGAAAGAGTGATCAACCAGGGACATGGTTTCATGGTAACTGTCAAGGGATCACGAGGGACACAGCGAGGGTTTGCTCGATATCTCTTTGGAGATTGGCCAGAATCGGGAGATGTGTCACAAGACCAGCTGTGAACAGAATGTGTCACATCCCATCTCTGGGCGTTATTAACATCGTGTTTAATTCGATACTTTCCCGCTATTTCAAGAGGTATTTGCTGTAAGACAGACGGAAATATTGCATTCGGATACGATGTCCCAAGTTGTTGCGATTGTTTTTGTGTTAGATTGTTATTGTTGGGGGCCATATGTGGGTTGACCGTTATTTAGCTATTTTTCTGTGATGCTGGGGTGAATCTTAAAGGTGCATCAATATTCTTAACTTATTCATAGTTTATATTCTAAATATTGGAGTGTTTTGGATTTTATCATTCAAGTTAACCCATCTAGCAAGAATAAAACTGCATTTAGTGTTTCTATCAGATAAATAATTATGCTGACTTTTCAAATTTAGATGAAGAACTTAAGTTTATGGTTTGATAATTTCATATTATTGGTAAGTATATTACATAAAAAATTGTTTAATTTTTTTGGTCAAAAAACTTGCGTCAAGCATTCATATAAAAACAAAATAAGAAACTCAAATATATATCTATTTATTGAAATATTAAGCATCCATTCATTGATTTGCTGGAACGCATATTGAAAATGTATTTTTTACTTGTGCAAAAAATACCAAAAAAAAAAAAAAAGGAAAGAGCTTGTTATATTTGTTACACCACAATTATTTTAAAGTGTTCCTTAATAGAATTTTCAAAAAGAAAGTCACCATAAAAGAGAAAAATTGAAACTTCTTTCATTTCCTCATACATTTTGTTTTTCGAGTATACTCCGAAACAAAACTTTTGTCACAAAACTTAGTGACTGAAATAACCCTCTCAATTCATATTGTCAAACAACTTAGTTTTTACAAACATATTTTAACAAGCTCCCAAGAAACAGGGAAATATCCGAAATAATTGGGTTGGGACGTAAGCAAAGCAAGCGGGTGCGAGGCCGAATAACTTAGCTTGTTGGTAAATTGCAACTTATGACCCAGGCCTTAATGGCGAAAGAGAGAAACTAGCTTTTATAAAATCATGAACTAAACAATCATTGGTTTTGGATCCCGTCCAGCCTTTAATGCTCTGAATGGCTTACGATGTACATGTTTCCGAAACAAAATAAGATATGTGTACTATGAATGGGAGTGAAATCGATTTTTAAAAACATAATTTTTAATACGTTAAAGGAATATTTCATCTAAGATAAAATGATTTTTATATTGGATTTGACGCAAGTGTTTTTGAGTACTATTAAAAAGAAATGCGTTATACTGCTATTCAAATAATAAATAATCGTAGTTTTATTTTAAATGGAGTTATTGACACTAAAAAGGAGGGAAGCAAGGAGGAAAGAAGCAGGTTTAAGTATGGATTGTAGGGAAAAGCAGTGCATTATAAGTATTCGATCATTGACATTAAATATTTAATTTCAAAAACTACGTTATACAATAACTAGCTGATGCCCGCGGTTTCACACTCTGTAAGAAATAGTAATGAAAAAAAGAGCCAGAATTCCATTAAAATATTGGAATTCAATGCAAAAACCATAATTCAAGGAATGTATTTTATTAGCTATCGGAAAAACGTTATTATTCTTTTAATCGGACAGAAATATTATTGTTGGAGGGTATGCTACTACATGTAACTATATAATATTTTATTTTGTTTAACAAATCGGTGAAACTGAAATAGTAACCAAAATTTCGAAGTAGCATTTTAAGATGAAAACAAACGTGGGACAGAGAAAACCAAATTTTACAAAAATAGAATTAAATTAAATAATGCAGGGAAATGAAAGGGTTTATACTAAAGTAAACTTCCCAGACGATCACCAAACGCAATCTATTCCTATATACACACTAGTATAACACTACCAAAACACTGTTATTCTTAAGGACAATGTTCGATACCCAGCTAAAGTGGATTAATTAATCTTCCTTACCAAGAGAGAGAGGAACACAGGCCTCGAATGTCGCATCACGTTCCAATGGACAAACAATTCGATTATGGATCAAAGATGGCGGAAGCTCTTCCATAAAGGCGTAGTAGAAAACGACTTTGTGAACCACGAAGGATGATAGTTGATTGAATGAGGCCTGCGAGTTAGCACAAAGCTACTGTGCTGGAGATTGCTTTTAGCTCAAATTTGGATAAATGGGATTATATGTAGGTAGTTGGTTTCTTTGGTCAACAATTTAATTTGTTTATTTTGTCTAGGGAATTTTGTTAGGATAACGATAAATGTATGAACGGCTTAAATTTTGTTAGTGAAGTGTTTTGGTTTTGAAACAAATTATCACTAAAAAACTATTTTTAAAGTTTTTATTGACAATTAGTCTTCATTTATATTGATAAAGTATTGACCACTGATAACACCAAGACTGATGAAAATAATTGACAGAGGCTCGTAAATTAGCACAGAAACTACCATAGTGAGTGATTGCTTTTAGCTCAGTCATTTGAGATAGGGGGATTATGTGGTAGTGATGGATTAGTACAAATAGCCAAAATTCAATACAATAAAGAGATAGTAATAACAATTAATTAGAACGAATAATTTTTTACGTATCAAGCATCATGAATTACCATGTCATACCGCCAATGAAATCCTTTCAAGAAATACGGAAAATTCTACGTCACATGAAGCATGCAGATTGATGTTAAATATACTTAAGATTCGAACTTCACAGCTCAAAGCCAAACCCCCGAATCGTAAGTCAACTCCGGATTTTCAATTCTTCTTAAAAAGAAAATACACATCCTTCACTTAACCAACACAACTCCTTTTCAACAGATTGAAATTTAAAAATCATTTAGACCTTATTGAGCAGATAACCTCCCCCCTCCTCCCTAGAAAAAAAAGAACACTCCACCCCACTACACAAACATAAAACCAATTTCTCGCAAACTCCTGGTAAAAATTGCCACTTTCTTCGCCAATTTCATGGTAACCAGAATAAACTCAAACAAAATCAATCCCAAATATTCCCCTTGGGGCTTTACTCCTTCCTGAGCCGAGAATCCTTTACGTGGATTCTTCAAGACGACTTCTCAAGGGTGAGATGAAGCAAGAAAAATCTAGGGCTACGCGTGCTGGAGGGTGTACTGGAGTAGCCCCCCCCCCCCTTCAACCCGCTTGGATGAGATGTCAGAAAGAAGGACGCTTTGTCCGGAAGTAGGACAGAGATGTGTAATCCGAGCACGATTTATATGCATTGTTAGGGGTGTGGGTTTGGCCTTAATTTAATTATTTTCTTAGTTTCAAGCGAAAAGTCCTTATTTTACCTTAATTAGTGCACCTTCCTTTCATTCCGTAACCCTTTTAGTCCTAGTGATGCCATTTGGCATCATCAAGTTTCTGATTATAGTTTTAATAAATAATAGGGATGACATCTATTAAGATTATTAAAATTATTTCCTAATAGAAAAAAGTATAAAGAATCGAATGATGTGCTTTTCGATATCATAAACGAATATAGAAGTTCAGAAAAAAAATTCTAAAAGGATGATGCCAAACTGGGACAGCACTGGGACCACTGTTGTTTATATTGTTTCTAAATGATATGCCAGAGTGTTTAAATTATTCCAAATGCCTTCTGTTTGCTGATGATGCAAAAATTTATAAACACATCTATACTCTTGATGTTTGCATCAATCTTCAGGATGATTTAATATCACTAAACAGATGGTGCTTGATAAATCGATTATTTTTAAATTATAAAAAATGTTCTATCATGTCTTTCTCGCATAGGTATTCAAAGTTAAGCTATGATTATAGTATTGATAATGTTCTTTTGTCTAGATGTAATAGTGTTTGTGATCTTGGTGTTCAATATGACCGTAAATTTTCTTTTTCTGAACATATATCAAATATTGTATCATTTTCTTACAGGAATTTAGGTTTTATATTAAGGGCTTGCAGGGAACTAAATTCAGCTTCTAAAATTTCAATTTTCAATTGTTTGGTCAGATCTAAACTGGAATATGCGTGTATAGTTTGGGATCCCCACTATGATTTTTATAGTAAAATGATTGAAAAAATTCAGAATATTTTCTTAAGACACCTGTTTTTCACGGAAAATGGTTATTGTAACACTTACATGTCAACAAATATTTTGAGAGAAAATTTTAAAATTCAAAAGCTGCAATCAAGGCGTAAATTTTTGTTAATGCTATTTTTTCATAAACTTTTTAATAAGGGCATAGACAGTAATACTTTAACCCAGGGTATTTTTGTAAGGGTTCCTAGACAGTCTGCAAGAAATAAAGCTTTAAAATTTTGTGGAACTAATATAAGAACTGTTACTGATGAAAATTTTTATTTAAATAAATTTTGCTCATTTTATAATTTGCATACAGATCATTTGGATATTTTTTTATGTCTTTTCCAGTCTTTAAGATAGTTTGCATGTCCTTAATTTTTTTAGTTTTTATTGTATGCATTGTTTTTTGTGTTCTTTTGCTGGTGGTGTTGTATATTCTTGTTTATATTGGGCAATGTAATGGGACCGAAAGGTCTGTTTTGTCTCAAATAAATAAATTGTCATTGTGACTGAAAGAGTTAATTCCTTATGCACCTTTCTATTTGAAAGCTAAGTAAATAATTGCTTTATTTAGGTCTATTTATTTTTTTTAAAATTTACGGTCAAATGATACGGATGCACTCTTAAAAATGAATGCTCAAAAATGACGAAATTTTCCTTAATTTTGACGATTTTGTTACTGGCAAATGCTCCGAGTTTTCGTTTCTTCAAAGTGAGGAAATTTGAATCGTCATTTTTATGAGGATTTGAATGTCGTCTAATCTAAAGAAATATTTCGTCATTTTTGAGCATGTGAGTACAACAATGAGATTCAGTTTCCTCAAAATCAAGATACAGAATCGTCAAATCTCAATCGTAAAAGTGAGGATTCGTGTTTACTCAAAAGTCACGTGATAGTTTGACGAAACAATCCTCAAAATTAACGAAATGAGGCTTGAGAAATCATGAATCATCACAAATGAAAGTGTTATTTCTGAGAGTGTGACATACGAAGTGTCAGTCATGCAACCTTATGAGGACATCCTACGGGGCGTCGGAACTTTATATCACCACGAGTTTAAACGTGCATCAATCACATATACACTGCCTTATTTGTGCTATATTTTGCTACACCATTCGTTTAGAGAATTGCTGGAGTGATGACAAAAAAAATGCGAAGTAAAACTTCATGGCATGGTAATACAATCTCAACCCACCGTTCCAAACCTACCCCTAAAAGTTAAAAATTCTATAATATTTCATACGATTCTAATAATTCTTTTGTCTCAATTTGTCAGCAAAAAGATAGACCCACAACTTAGTATAAATACTACCAAATGATAGCCAAGTTGTTGTAGCTCTAGCGATAAGGTATAAATTTAAGAAATCTTTTGAGGAGGAAAATGTAAAAAGTAATATATAAAGTGCCAAATGGTATATCACCAAGAAAAGCAAATTAAATAATAAATGTTTAAATAAATATAGCCAAGTGCATTAGCCATTTCTCTACCGTTGCTTGAAAAACAAATATTGGGTAGTGAAATTTAAAATTTATTATTTATGCAACACAAAAATGGCGATTTTAGAATAAGAAAACATGTAATTTACGGCGAAATAGTTAAGAAGATATCTTATCATCAACGCTTTTTATAAGTCAAAATGACATTTTTAATTAGAAAAGTTCAAAACAACAGCTGTTGCTTTGATTTACTGGACAGATTAAAAATATTTTTTAGCTTAAGTCATGAAGAATATATAGTTTTTTTAATATAAAATGGTTATTTATGTGGTTATTTAATGGTTATTTATATATATATAACACATAAAACTAATTTATATGATAAAATATTTATTTAGAAAATTTTCCTTTTAAAGTATTGATACAATTTCAGTAATAAATGCATATTTTGTTTTTTGAACATGTGAATCGATACTGACATTTTATTTTAAAATATAAATCTTTCTTAATCTAAAGAGCTATTTCAACACTTGACTGGATTATTCTTATCCAATTTCATCGAATTTTGAAATTTCATTCCCGCATTTTTCCTTACGAAAATGAAACGTAAAACCCAAAGTAGTTATTTTCATGAAAATTTCAAATGCAGGATAAGTTTATAACATAAAAAAGTTCTTAGAAACCCATAAATAAAACTTTCATTCTTTCGTTAAATACAAATACCAAAATTTAACGACCAACAACAGGCCGGATACTCGACAAGGTTTGTATAAAATTTTACTATGCCAAAGGGCTAGTACATTTTGTTTTGGTTCAGGTAGCTCTTTAAAGTTTTCAGTTCTGCACCATCCATAGTCCTTCGATTAGTGTGCTGTTCTTACGTAACATTGAGTAGCTAATGGAGCCTCAAGAAGTAATTTATTTTCGTTCCTCATTTATATTGCCATTCAAGACTGAAACATGCCTATTATGAACTTCCATTTAACTTTCTAAGCAAGTTAGTTGCTCTTATTTTTTTAATCACGGAAAGAAGAAGGATCGAGTGGATCCAAATGACCAAACCCTTTGACCGTATTCGAACCCGGATAGGCAAATCAGAAGTGGTTAGGTTAGGCTTGAATAATCGTCGCACTAGAGCTACACGAAAATCAGAAGTGGAGGCAGACAAGCTAAACACCACATTAACCTAGGCCTATCGAATTTCGTTTCTAGTCCAATTAGCTTGTTATAAAAACAACAGCAGTTGAAAATTATAGTTGAAATTTAGAAAGTGTTAATTTCGTTTAGGCTAGTTTGAATTATCATCGCACTAGAGCTACACGAGCGCCATTTGCATGGGGGACCTTGTAAATTAGAATCACAGTCAAGTTACGAGCCGACACCCGAGCAGACACCCAATGCAACCGTTAAGGGTGACATCTTACACAGCGTTCGGTCTTTGAAGTATACTTAACCCTTTCAGTCCCAGTGATGCCATTTGGAATCATCACTTTCAATATTTTTTTCCAAATGCTTATGGCCCGTTATGACATCCAGACACGCATCATTAGATTCTTCAAACTTTGTTCGATTAGAAAATATTTTACATTAATCTGAATAGAAGTCCTAACTACTATATTTTTAATTTAGAAAATAGCCAACAAGCGTTTTACTTGATTTTTGAAAAGTTCACTTCAGTTCCACATATTTAAAACACAATTTAAACTATTTCGGTTAAAATAACTACTATTTTTTTAATACTATGGTCAGATACCTTAAAATATATAACTACAAGTGTTTTTAGGTAATATATTTTTTATTTTGCTGTTTTTCACAGTTAAACAATTTTGGCATTAATTTAAAAACCATATAAAAATTTTAATGAATTTTTTTTCTTATAGAACTCTTATTTTTGACCTAAAATAAGCTTATTTTGTGGATATCAGCTGTTTCTGCAGTGTATTAAGTTTTTGGGACTGAAAGGGTTAAACGTGCACTCTTTATTTAAGGGGTATTATTCATCGGACCATTTTGGCTGCACAGGCCGTTTATAAGTAGGCAGATATTTTTGCGATGCCCGGACCCGATCCCAAGACCTTCCGGAATGCGGAAGACGGCTTAACCGGCTGGGCTCCCCAGCTCCTTTAAAACTAAAGAAACATAAAATTTACCACCATTTCATTACATTTTGACAAAACAAAGAACATTTAAGTCAGCAATGTCGTTAAAGGAAGCATGGAATACAAACTACCAAAACCAAAATGTTGCTGAGCGAACATTTTTTAAACTTATTAAAATTCGTACCGATTCCTTCGCTTGTTTTGAACGGGAAAGATGGAATTTCGGTTGGGGTTTTCCGAAAAAGTTTTATTACGTTATCGGTTATTGTATGAGAGGAATTTCTGATAGGAAAGAGATATTGAGGTTCACTGAAGTCTTCAAAACTGCATGGACAACAAAGTATAGATGTTTTCTAGATTCAGTATTTCTTGAAAATTCGAAACACGTAATAAACAGCGATCTATCAATAGATTTTTTTATGTTTTGTACGTACTTGTACACAAGACATTCGTCTTATTTTTTTTTCAAAAACATGGATTATATTCACAATCATATAAATTACAGGGCATGCGTAACATTATTAGGGTGCATAATTTATCACTTAGCTAAATAATTTTTTGTTAGCACAGTAAAATAAATAGCATCTTAAATTTTGTATATGATAAGTAATTTTTAAAGAAAAAATACGTTAAATTAACAAAAACTATCTTCTTAAAATTATAATTTAAAACCATCATTGCTTTGTAATGCTTTGTAAACATTAACATTTAATGAGCATTATTTGAAATCTTTTGTGGCTTTCTTTGCTAGGAATAAGCTTTTCTTTTTAACAAAAAAATCAGTTTCCTTTGTTACATTTTTCTTCAATTACGGCAAAGCTAATTGTGTTTCTTGCGGTTCATGGAAAAGAAAGAACCTATACTCGCCCTTATTTTATTCATTGGTGATGTTCTTAAGGAAGGGTATTGTTAAATTTGGTATTCAAATTAAAAAGTATCCATATTATACATTAATGACAATGAAACTACGTTACGTTTTACTCATACGTTAATGAAAATGATTAAATGTATCATTTTGCTTATAATTTGATAAAACATAAAATATACTTTGAAAATTATTATAAGAAGATTTATTATTATAAGAAGTGATGCAAATATTTTTGTTATATTGCTATTAAATTATGCAATGATATTACAAACATAGTTTTGTTTCTTCTCGATTTTGATTTTTAAAAATACTTACTAAAATACAATTTTTTTAGGGATTGTTTATTGTAGGGTGGAACTTATCTTCAGAGTTGAATAACATACAAAATAAAAGTAAGTGGGAAATAGATAAGATTTTTTTAAACACTAAAAACCTACAAAAGAAAAACGACCACTGACCAATTAGTTCAAAAATATCATAATTCCCAAATTCCTCATACAATGCAATTTCTTTAATGTTAGATCAACAGTAATTTGCCTTGTCTACTGTAGAACTATAAACTGCCCCACTCCTGTATCCACAATAGCATCCTACAACCAACTATGCTTTGGTCGACACAAAGCATTTACTTTTCTGATCTTACGAGCAGTGGTAGTTGGCTTATCTAATCGCGGGGCCTGTCTTAGCAATGGTTCAATAAATCGGCCTGCTTTACTGTATGTTAACCTTAATTTATAGTTTCAAATGATGCACAACAAAGTACCTTTGTTACTCAACAACTATATTTGTCTGAAACTCCTACATTTAATACTTCTGGGCAATATAAAAATGCCCACTTACAACTACAGATTAAGAAGACGTCAATTCTTTTTAATAAAATCGAATCGTCATTGGACTAATATTTGTTTGGGATTAACAATTATCTAAATACTACATATTCATTGGAAATAATAAATTATGCATGCGCATACTTGATTTATTGAATGTACTTTAAAGTATGTGCGATTTGAAATTTATGTTTGGAAATTATTGTTGTGGGTACTCAGTATTTATGACAACTTTCGACAAATTAATTTATTTAGTTCAAACTTAGTTGTTGTTTGGGTTTTGTACTGGAAAGAACTGCAGAGTGTTTTAGAATAATTCATAATATTTGTTTAAAATACTTTGCATTCTTTATTTATTCCTTACTTTTCGAGAAAAATAATTTAATATGAAGCTAGATGATTTATCTGCAGATAGATTTATTTTAGTGAAAGTGGTATAATTTGTACACTTAGTGTATTTTTTTGTTTGAAAATTTTACCACACGAAAAATAATATACGCCCTTATTAATACTTTAGTAGGCCAAATGATGCCAATATTGAAACAAAAATGTACATTGTATTGGCTGCAACGTTAAAAAGCAATTCATTTTTGTTTATCAAACCAAAGACAGCAAAACCAAGACCAAACCTAATTATCCAAGAATAGTTCAACAAACTACACCCATGTGTCTTCGATCCATCCCACGAACCTCATTTAGTATGACTTTTCCAATTTTCCATCAGGAAAAAAAATCATTGTTCCACAGGTATATTCTGAGGAAATTGGAACGCCTCTGGATCCACTTTTGCCTCCAAAGACCGGTCCTCTAATCAGACTTTAATTCGGTTTCCCTTCCACAAAGAATATTCCCATCCTTCCCTTCTTTTTTCCCTATAAGTTTTGGAATCCAATTCTCGGTTCTTTTTCTAGTAGATTTTTTTAGACTTGTTTGCGAAAAAAAGACGCATCGGCCATGTTAACGCAATAGGAGATAAGTCGCTTTTCGGCGTATGGTGTGTGCTTTGTATTTTTTTTTTCATGCATCCACTTTAGGTTTATCTCCCCGTGTTTGACGGTAAAAGCTGGGAAAAGAACGCGTTTCCATGTATTTTTTCTGAATATGGCATCCTTAAAAAAGAAAGCGGGTTATTTTTTGAAGGAAAGGGGAAAAAATGTTAATACTTTGTTTTTGTGGCTTATGTAAATCTAAGGGATCTAAAGGTGCCATTTTTAGGTTTTACATCAGGTGGTTGGCGTGCGCAGTTATGGATACTGTAAACTACTATACGAAACCTATAAATAAGTATTTTGAAAAATAAAAGTATATAGTTGTATTAATTTTGACTAAACCAGAGTACACTCTGTTTTATAATATTATACAAAAATGTTTTTTGGAGTATTCTAACAACTGTATAAATTTGAAATAAGCCTCAGTTTATTTTATTCACGCTTTGCATTATTCAAAATATATTATGTTCAAAATAGAATTACTAAATGACTTTTTTTTTACTAAAAGATTTTTTCACTAAAAACATCTTTACCAATTCAGAAAGTATTTCGCCATTTACTTAATTTTATAAAAGAAACTTTCCTCGGTTATATTAAAGACACAATTACAAAGGATATCTCAAATAATTGAATATAGATAATAACTCATGAGAGTGTTTATTTTAACTTGCTAAAAACATGTATCAGAAACAAATATTTGAAGAATAGGTGATAGAATTTCAAATATAAAGAACACTATTTACTTTCACGATCTGAATAAGTTGTTTGGTTGAAATAGTAAAAAAAAAAATTTTATTTACTGCAAAATGTTCACAACATTAAATATACAGCTGCATAAAGCATACAGAAATATTGCATTACATGGAAAAATATCTAGAATACATTTTATTTTACGAGCGAAAGAAAAACCCCACTTTTGTAAAGATATTCACGTTTTCCTTTATAACACCACGTCTTCACGGCATTCAGAGTTACATAGTGAAGACCATATTTTCCTAGTCACGAATCATGCATTTACTTTTGTGGAAAATGGGCATATCTATATTTGAGGTAAGGCTTTTTTCTCCTATGGAGAATTCAACCAAGGAAAATAGTATCATTCTGAATACCAAAATACCTTTTCTGTTTGTTTTATGGAAACACTAAAATCTTTGATAGTTGAAATTAGAATATTGAAAAATTATCAATAAATTCGAAATTCATTCAAATTGTTGGACTTGAATAAATGCTAATAACATACAAAAATAAACTAACTGCAACCATAATATGTTCGCTTCATGAAAGAAAAACCGAACATTTTTATGTATACTTACGATTTTTACACTATACTAAATTTTTATCTATTCATAGTCTTGACCATGTATTCAAAATCATGAAACATGGATTTGCTTTTCCCGAATAAGTTTCAAAAACATATCCCTTTTTAAGGCAAAGACATTTTATTGCTAGAACCTTAAGTTATGAAAAAAATGTAAAACTTTGGAGACTCCCTGAAGCACTTTGTTTGAAGTGTCCCTAAAGCTTATGGAATTCTCCTATGTTTGAATCAACACAAGAAACTTAAAAAAATCTTGTTTAAAAAAGGGTGATTCTTTTGAAAAGCTTCAATACGTACAATCTAGCTCCATTATTTACATTGCATAATTTTTTTTTAAATATTATTATATAACTATTTACAAGCGGGAATGAGAGAAAACAATTATTGAACAGAATAACCAAAACGCTTCCTTTCTTTATGTTATTCAGTATGTTCAGAACTGATTCAGAAAACCAAGGAACAGATTTTTTTTTCCACGGAAAGCAAACATTGGGATACACGGATACACTTATTTGCGGCAAAGCCCTTTTTACCTATAGAGAATAGAGTTTGGAGAAAGAAATTTGGCTAAAAGACTCTAAAAGTCACTTCCCATGGGGAGTTTCACCTCTAAAGGTGTCTTCAATCCTCAAAGACCATTTTCTGTTTATTGGCGGAGAAAGTATTTTAAGTTGGAAACAAACTTTTGAATGGATTCTTCTTACTTCAAATTCCGAGAGTTGAGAAATAGACCACGTTTCAAGCTAAGTTTAGTTTTATGGTCATTGTGAATTTGGAGAATAGTTGCAATATGCATAAGAAAGTAAATGCAAAGTTTATGTAGATTTTAAACTAAAAATTCCCATTTATGTTTCGTTGATTTTTTTTAATGGAAAACATCAATCAGTGTTAACAGAGAAGTTAAAGACACATTTTTAATTTCGTTAATTTTTTTTCTATTCAATTTAAAAGAAAGTTTACACTTCTCCAAAAGTATTTTCAAAAAGAATTAAAACTAGTCGAAATTGAATTATTTAAAATGGTATCACATGGCAAGATTTTCAAATGCGTGGACCTCATAAAAAACATGTTCATAACATAAAAAACGTTGTCGTCGAGTGGGTACCTTATAGGTGATATGAGGCTGTAAAGCTATTTGGTATGCAGCTGTGGCGAGAATAAGTCTCTTCTATTCCAGTAAAACGGTTTGGAATGGCCATAACCAAAAAGGTAACACTTATCTCAGAAACTCTTCATAATCCTTCGATTGAATATCTCCAAGCTAGAATATCTTACCTAAATCATTTGGAGGAAAAGGGAAGGGTGCCATAACAACAACAGCAACCATAATCCACTTTTGACTAAGCCTATTTTTATTCTTAAACATTCAAATCCTTTTTCATGTCCGTACCCGTTCTAATATATTCGGTTGTTTCAGAATACAAATGACCCAAGTCCACTTGGACACTTGGATTTAATTCCGAAAATATGTATATTTAAAACGAAACATTTAACGTTAAAGAGTGCAACATAAAATGGTGTACAAAATGAAATGATTTACATTTTTCTCAATAGAAATAACATTATTGTTTGCTGCTAGTAAGAAGCACAGTTCACGCTCGATCATGTGATGCATATTGAATGAATCATAAATAATATTTAGGCGCAGGACATTTAAATAAATCAATTTTCATTCAAAAAAAATATTGAACATCCGCATCTAAATTAATAAATAACTAAGCAATCTTGATAAATAATCATTTCAGAATAAGTAGTCCCTTTTGATAAATTTATAATTTATCCCTTTAACCTATTCTAAAGATAATTTCCTCTGTAATTAATTTTTAACTTAAAGGTTTCAAATTTAGAAATATTTTACTTTTTAAAATGCAATAAATAACTGAACCGATAAATTATTTAGTTTCAATGATAAACTTAAAGAAGTGATAAGATTTAAATTAGATTTAAGCTAACTTAATTCTTTTCTATACATGAAGAATGTTTTAGGAGCTGAGTGGCAAAATAAATACCGAATGAAATATTTCCTTGAATTGTGATCTGTGATTGGCGAAAAATAGTCACATTTTAACAGATCACGGAAGGTAAGGAATTCAAACTGAGAGGAAATACATCACTTAAAAATATAGCTCTCAATTTTGGGAAAAAAACACCAGCCTACAAAGGCTTAGAGAGCCCAGTCGGTTAAGCACTCGCTTAGCATGCGGAAGGTCCCACGTTCGGGTCTGGGCATCGGCAAAATAGCTGCCGACCTATAAACGGCCCGTGCAGCCAAAAATGTCCGACGAATAATACCCCGTGTAAGGGAGTGCACGATAAATAACCTTCAAAGTCCTAACGCTGCGTACGATATCGCCCTTAACGGTAGTGTTGGGTGCCTATTCAGGTGCTGGCTCGTCACCTAACTGCGGTTCTAAAATACGACGCCCGTCGCCAATAGCCCTCGTGTATCTCTAGTGCTACGATAATTCAAACCTAACCTAACAAATGCTTAAATACCAATAAAGCAGCTCCGTTGAAAAAAAAAACATTCATGAGTGGATTTTTGAATATTGTTCGTGTTGTAAATAGTTTTATTCTCCAATAAATTTTTAATTGCAACATAATTCCGATAAATGCTGTTTACGCTTCGATTTGTTGGGAAACTTTCTAAAATGATTTCCATCCCGTTGATTCATAATTGATAATTCCCTAGTTTTTGATGGAAAAAAAAATCAGCCGGCGAAAAATAACTCCAATTTATTCCGATTTAATTAATTAGTACTTTTAATAAATGACTGACTAACTTTCGATTATCCTGAAACGATGGAAAACAAATAAGCTAATCTTGCGGAACAAATCTTATAATTAGATGCAAATATTTTATCAATTATTTTTTAGCTTTTTATAAAAGTTTTCAACAAAAGTCAAAGATTTCCACATTTCAATTGATACAAATGTTGAACATTGAAATAATGAGGTTAAATAAGAGATCTCAAGTTACAATAGTTTATTTAAAAAACAAGATAGATTAAATAATGATGCATAAGTTTCGACTATCATGATTAATAAGGTAAATTAAAATAAACTGCGCAAATAATTTTTATTAAAGTTATTTTGCTAAATAAACTTGAAGCATTTTCATTTTAACCGACCATTAGATAACATTTTACAGGATTTGCTTAGTTTTATCAGCTTTTATGTCATGATAAAGGAAAATCAGAAAGGAATTTTTTCGGTTTGTTGGCCTTTATTGGTAAATTTTTCAAACGAGGTCAGACGTCTAAAATTTAATCGTTCATTCCAAAAGCCAGTGAAGTGCAAATCAATTGACTGATTCCTGAACAATGTTTATCTTGATCTTCAGGCACCTGCTTTATCGACTTAGCAACTAAGAAATTTTGATCATTAGCAAACTAATTAGGGTGTGTGAAAAAAATCGCATTGAAAACTTATATAAGGTGAAAAAAATGATACAAACTAACAGATGCAGTCAATCTAGTCTACAAATGACTATAAATTACTGCTCGTGAGTGCCTGGTCGTTTACGACCTACCAAAATGCAACCTAACGTAAACATTTAAAATAAGAGTTAATGCCTTTTGAAATTAGTACCGGTGATATTTTAGTCCGAAACGTCGTAAATATGTAAGGTAGTATTTGAAGATGTTTATCTTGCAATAAAACTATTTACGTAGCATGCTAAGACCATAAATGAATTTATGATTGCTAGATATTTATGCAGAAGTTCAATGATGGGAAATCATTGCAATAAGTAAAAGTATCGTTATTTGAAGCTCGTTATAACGCATTTAAAATTAAAAACAATTTATTCTTTAGAAGATTAGAAGAAGGAAAAAAGCTTTAAAGCTGTTCTGGAAACTAGTTGTGACTTAAGGGGTCTAAGGAGTCTTAAAAATGTGCAAAGAAGGAACTACAAAGTATAGTTTGATCTGTCATGTAACTTTTTAACTACTCAATATACAAGTATAATTTTTTTATATGTAATTCTACAAGATTTATTTATTATAAAACAAATTTTAAAATTTATGAAACTTTAGCCAAAACTTAAAAAAATGATATTAAACATAAAGCTATTTTAACACATTGTGATTAGGCCTGCGCGGCAAATTTTGAGGGCAAAATTGAAAAAATGACCCAGAAAATGACTTTATATCGTACAAATATGTACAAACTAGGACTTATACCTAAATTCTCAGCTCAATTTTAATTAGAAATTATTTTAAGAACTTTTTTTCTAAAAAAATTAATAAAAATTTTTAAATTTTGATTTTGAATTCATTTTTAAATAATTTCTAATTAAAATTGAGCTGAGAATTTAGGTATAAGTCCTAGTTTGTACATATTTGTACAATATAAAGTCATTTTCTGGGTCATTTTTTCAATTTTGCCCTCAAAATTTGCCGCGCAGGCCTAATCACAATGTGTTAAAATAGCTTTATGTTTAATATCATTTTTTTAAGTTTTGGCTAAAGTTTCATAAATTTTAAAATTTGTTTTATAATAAATAAATCTTGTAGAATTACATATAAAAAAATTATACTTGTATATTGAGTAGTTAAAAAATTACATGACAGATCAAACTATACTTTGTAGTTCCTTCTTTGCACATTTTTAAGACTCCTTAGACCCCTTAAGCAAGATATTTAATTGATTAAACCATTATTTTTAATATTTTTTCGTAAATATCGTTTGCTAAAATTTCGCAATACATGATTCAACCTTAGGCTACTTTCTTTGTTCTGTGGGTCACAAAATACCTTTTTTAGAAGCTATTTTAACCATACAAAGAGGGCCCTGTTTGAAGATTGTAGAGGAGTTCAAGATAGAAATAATATTTAGCTACTTACATTTTCCGGTTACAGTTCCAGAAACAACTTTTTTATGCTAAAGGTGTAGAAAATCATTGATTGATACTTGCATGTGCACGGCAAAAGCTGAAACATAATCGTAAAACTTCGCGTACGCAACTATTTTAGGAATATGAATATTTTTTAGATACAGCCCACCAGTGAATTTATTATTGAATTAATAAAAATTGTATTTTCGAAACTCGTACATTTAAAAAAAACTAGAGGCGTGTAACACTAGACGACTATTAATTACTTTCCCAATAAGTCCGATACACACATTTGAAATAATTATACAATACACCTCATGACCCGTAAATTCAATAACTTTAATAATTTCTGTGACCGTAAATTCAATAATTTTAAGTGGGACTGTCAGTCAAATAGAGCTAATGCATTAGTTTTGAAATCACAACTTCTGCAGAAGTATTGCTTTGCTAGAAGTATGTTTTCCCATTTTTAACAGGTTTGGGAATTATAACATCATTTTAACCAAAATCGAAAAGATAATTACATCTAGTTATTTAATTACTAATTGATAAACTTTTAAAATAGGGGCGTCAACTGCTGTATATTTTTGCCAATTAAAAACTTCAAATATATATAATTAAATAACTAAATAATATTTTCGCTTCAAATTTGCTTCATTTCGATGTTATATGTTAATTCCCATACATGTGAAAAAGGACTAGCATGGCAAAGCTCTACTTCTGTGAAAGTTGCAATTTAAAAACTAATGCATTTGCTCTATGGGACTTACAAATCCCTCTTAAAATAATTTTATTTTATAACAGTTCAAAAGTCCAATAGCTTTTTCGGTTTTGCTATTAATTAAATGAAGTTAAGTTTCAAAGGAAAATAAAACAAAAATCAATCTTTTAAATATTGAAGATTTTTTTTTATGTAACAAAGTTATTGAAGCACCAACTACCACCACTTTGTTTTTCAGTATATTTTACTAATAAATATACTTTCTAGACATTTTTGTCGAATTCAGATATTTCGCCGTTGTTTATCCATAAAGAGTTATAAACAAAATTATTTTAGAAGGATACTTTGTTTTCATTTTGTTCACAATTTATGATAAATTACTCCAAATTATGAAACAACATTTGCTACTTTACTTTCCATTTTCATGATTGGTATAAAAAAAGAACGCTATATATTTCCTGTCATCTTAACTTTATCAGGGATATGGAAAAAATGATTTTTTTAAATAAATTAAACTTTGATGTTTTAGGATAAGTTTAAACATTGGAAGTTATTTGATTTCTAAACCGTAAAAGCGAAAACTTATGCAATTCAAAACTAATTTTTCGTCATTTTTAATATAGGTTGACAAATTTTTCTACGTAAATGAATTGTATTGATTAAAAACGTTGGGTTTGATTGCATTCTTTTTGATATAATAGAGAGCCAAGAATTTATTGAAAAATTAAAAAGATATATTTTTATAACTTAGATCAAGCCAAATTAAACTTCTAATCAAGACCAATTTTATAGGAGTAATATGGCAGTATCAATAACATGTCTTTTATATCTATTATTTTCCATGTGTCTCGCAAATTAAGAGGACTCCCTTGAAATTCCACATCTTGAAAATCGCAATGTTATTCCTATGGAAAACATTCGCAAGTCAATTACCGCCACAATTTTAATAAAAGGTGACTAGTTTCTTGTATCATTGTAAAGAAAGGAAGGAACTAAAAGGCTAAAATTAATTTGTTTTGGGAAAAACACATATTTAGTATTTTTAATAATTTTTTGAAGTTAGTAAAAAATGGAGTAAGCATTAAGTTCTAATTTTAAAAAAATATTAAAAATACTAAATACGTGATTTTCACAAAACAAATTAATTTTAGCCTTTTAGTCCCTTTCGTTCTTTACAATGATACAAGAAACTAGTAACCTTTTAATAAAATTGTGGCGGTAATTGACTTGCGAATATTATCCCCCCTCCCCTTTGAAATTTTTGTTTAAAAAAACATTTTCATTAAAATAAAGCATAATTTACTGCATTGTAAATCACAATCAGTTAACTACATTCTGCATGCTACAGAGTACTTTCAAAACGAGAAATTGCATCTGTTACCAGCAAAATAATAAGACCTTGCAGTAATTTTGTCGTTTTCATCAAAAATTCTAACCATTTTAATCAAACATTGAATTCAAATAAATAGTTAACATTTGAATAATATATTTATAAGAAGTATCATAATAAAAAATATTGTACATCACATGAAAATATATTGTCTGTTTTAAAAAATAGTTTATGTGTAATCCATTTCTTTGAATTCCCGTTTTTAAATTAGAATTTTTGCATAATAGAACTTGGCTGGATTATTTTGTTTATCATCAGGAAATTCTTGACTGGACTTTACATGACGAACACGAACAAGCAACAAATAATTGTGAACAAATTACGTTTAACAAAACAATTGAATGTGTTAAATAACTTAAAAATGAACAGCACGTTTCTTCTAAAGTAAGATTCTTAATTCTATTTTTATGAATAAACCCAAAAACACCTGCTCTCGAAACAGCCGTTGCCACAGGTCTTAGCTAAACTTTACTGTTTCTAAATAGAATAATCATCGAACAATGGGCTGTGAGGCGCCCTGTGGTCAGTGTATCGATCTACGGATCGGAAGGTACCGCGATCGAGTCCTGGTCGCTGGAAACTCACCGAGTACATGCGGAGTACGTGCTAGTTAAATCTGTTGGGTCCGTAAGTCCTGTGGGCGGTCATTGCGCAGTTTCCCATGGGTACAGGTTACTGGAGACTATTTCTCTCCCCTTGAGGGACATGTCTAAATTGTGGAGGTGGCGCGTGATGGATGGCAGCATCTGTCACATATGTGTGTATGTGGGTGTGTGTTGTGGCTATCTTACTGGACGAAGGTTTACAAGCGGCTCTCTGAGCAAGCACACAAGCCTGAAGATATATGTATACCAACCAACCAATCATCGAACAACTAAGAGAAATTTGATGTCATAACTAGGATTACAATCTAATTTTTAGCCAGCTGTTGCTTTTTATGAAATAAAGAAATCAACCTAAGAAGGTTTTTCACCATAATGGCAACTTTCCGCCAGAGCTGCTAACACTGCCCCAGCGGAAAAGCTCAATGGGGAATGCTAACAGGATTGCACGGGCTACCTTTGATGTGTAAGTGGATCTCAGCCGACTCTTCTGCATTCAATTCTATCTCTTCCATTTGTTTGCAAGGATCTTATCTTGGGGATTGCAAGAGGCTCTTTTCTTAGAAATGCGTCATCAATGGAATTCTTCTTTAGGAGCCATCTTTTCAGTGTCTATAGCAACCTACAGAGAAATTATCTTTGCCTTGGGCTATTGTTAGTGAGCCTATTTGTGAGTGTTGTAGCTAATGGTGATGGTTTATTTGAAAATACGATACTTTCTATTGCATATAATAAAATGATTTAATTGGCTTACTTTTTAAGCTACAAAAAACAACTTTATATCGCATGAATAAAAATTAGATTTCATTTATTTTCTTTTGAATGTTTAAAAATATTCGAAAAAATTCTGCAAATTAAAATAAAGAAAAGTTGATGAAGGAATAATTTTTTTTTGTAAGATTTTTATATAATAACATTATTTAAGGCTTTTCATCCTTTTTTGTTACCGATTTTTGAAATGATTATCTGATATGGCCTACATTCAAAACAAACCATAATTAATCCTTAACTATACCCCCAACTGAAGCCCAAATCTCAGGTGTTGGCTCGTCACCTGACTGTGGTTCTAAAATACGACGCCCGTCGCCAATAGCCCTCGTGTAGCTCTAGTGCGACGATAATTCAAACCAAAGCCCAAATCATCTGTTAATTGAAGGGCTCAGTCGAAGAACGTGCCAAGCAGCAAAAAGGTTGACCACGAAGTAGGTAGGTTTGAATTATCGTCGCACTAGAGGTACACAAGAGCTATTGTTGAAAACGAGAAAATGTGCTTTACAGCTTTCCATTTGCACTCAGATCTGTTGAAAACAGAACCCGCGAACTGTAAACCTATACAGGGTGGTTATAAAATAATGCTCGCTGTTCGGAGTGGTCTGTAGCTTGAATGAATAATCCAAATGCATAAAAAAATTGAGACACTTACTAATCAAATAGGTGGAAAAGAATGGAATCATAAAAAGATAGATTTCTAAAAAATAATCATAAAAAAGAATAATCATAAAAAACAAACTCATCCCTTGACCAGGGTTCTAAATTACGAGGCGTCGTCAATCATGGCCAACCATCCAATTACGCCTGGTAATTTAGAACCCTGGTCAAGGGGCGAGTTTTTTTTTATTCCATTCATTTCCCCCCCATCTTGGTTAGTAAGTGTCTCAAAGTTTTTTTTTTGCATTTGGATTATTCATTAAAGCTATAGACCACTGCGAATAGCGAGCGTTATTTTATAAGCACCCTGTATATACTTTTCTTTAATTTTATGAAAAAGTGTAAACTTGTAATAGTTACAGAAGTTAGTAATATGGTTATTGACACAAAAACATAAGTTTTTCCAAAAATACCACTTAGCCCGTTTTTCCACTAGCATCTTCTATTGACCAAGAAATGGCTCCACAAAAAAAAAGTCTCATGACTATTCATTCTACTATGTAATTTATTGAGGTATGCATAACCGAGTGTTTTTAATAAAGAAAAATAGAAAAAAAATAATTAAAATATTAATTTAAAGGAAATATGTAGAATTCTTTAATGCTAAAAAAATAAATAGAAAATACAATAACTGCTACAGTTTCTTCATAAAATTTAAATGATGTTTCCCATGCCAGTATTAAATAATTTATAACCTTCTCTTAATTTCTCTTTTTTGAACTTCCGCAATTAAAATATCTGATGTTCTAAAAAAATATTCTTTCCATTATTTTTTTAATACAGTTTAGAATCTAAAGTTAGATAATTTTAATCTTCATTTTAAGTTTTCGTTTTTGATACTATTTTAGAAGCGGGTTTAATTTACTCGCGTAATTTTTTTTTATTTTTCCGATTAACCAATTAACATAGGAGAGAATATTTTAATCGGTCATTAAGCAGGGTTTTTTTCTCTTTTTCCGCAAACAATGGAAATAAAAGCTTGTAATTAGTCGGGAAAAAATATAAAAGGTAGAAATACCAATAAGTACATTATGCATTAATCATTAATACTTTTTAATGCGGTCTTTTAAATACCTTATGTACACTTGCTGAAGCGTTTTTATGCATTATCAAAATTTATATGAAATGTCTTTGGAAGAGTAAATTATAGAAATAATAATTAAAAAATTGTAAATGTTTGTGATTATCAATTTTTAAACTACAATGCAATATTTTTTATGCTTATATTATTCAATGAATCCGGGATACATATTTCGAATACAGAATTTGTTTTTCTAAAAAGGGACTGCTTGTTGGCTGCTAATCCTTTACAAACTCGGTATATTCCGCAGAACCGAGAGCCATTTTTTATGGCACCATCTGGGCAACTCTTTCTACCGATTTTGACGCCCACACTCAAACAAAAAAGTGAAATCAACTCCTGTAGGAGAGGCGCATTTTCGACAATGGAAAAGAGTGAATATTAACTGAGACTGAGTTAAAATCACTCGTTTAGAGTGATCCTGCCTCAGGTTTAACATACACAGAATCCACTCGTATAGGGGAAGTGCATTTTCGACACTAGAGAAGTGAAAATTAACTCGGGCTGAGTTAAAATCGCTCGTTTGTTTTAAGAGTACAGATTACAATGAATCTGAGCTGGCTGGTGGACGTTAAAGTACGCCGAGGTTGAATTTGGCCAAGAGAACCCAGGTCAAATGGGTACTCAGGGACATACACAATACATGACATGTGGCCATATTTGATAGCTTAGCCGGGGCTCAAAACAGCGAACTTGGGTTCGTGAGGCGGACACGTAATACCTATCAACCACTGAGTCGCTAAAAATAAGGTCGCTAAAAATTAGGTTATGTTTGAATTATCGTCGCACTAGAGCTACACGAGGGCTATTGGTGATGGGCGTCGTATTTTAGAACCACAGTAAAGTGACGAGCAGACACCTGAACACTAAAAAGAACATAATCTAATAAGAGCTTCGAAATACATTACGTCCCGAAAACCAACATTCTTTGAATAAACTGTCATCAGTCAGATAATATCAAACCATTCTCCTTATCATTACACATAGCTTACGTGAATATTTCAATGCCTTCCTTACCACCCAAACAAAAACAAAAGAATCCATCTCTCGACACACCAAATAAATCATTCTTTGCAGAAATAACAAAAGCCCTAGTAAAAGGGCGCTAGCAGGAAAGCTCGTTAAGGGCGCTCAGGGCTCAAACCGCTTTCCTGAATACGCAATGGGCGCATTAGCATGGGGCGCACGGAATCGGATACGAAAGAAGGTTACCAGAGTCGTAGCGGCGTCGTTAACACCGGGGCTGCGCCCTTAGGGTACTCAGCATTGATCTCGGCCACACTGTTTTGGGTTGTTGATCGAAGGTGTTAGTATGGATAAGAAATAGTGCGAGAATTCTTGAGGGTGTTTTTATTTTATCTCGATAATCCTTCGGTTTTTTTAAGGTTATTTTCTTTTTTTTACTTTCAATTTCCTAATAAGAAATAAAAAGTAAGACGATTGTGTCGAAAATCCGAAATGGAGAATTTGGGTTTTCAACTCGTTTGGGAGGGTGCTGATTCCGAAAAGGTGATTTTCGATTATTGGTTCGACCGTCTGCCTGAAACCACTTTAACCCTCTAATGCATGGACTTTTTTTCATCCCGAAAAAATATATATGAATCTTTAATACTCATACATTATTGGAAAAATACTGAAAAAAAATTAACTGCATTAGAATTTTAAAAAAATCCAATTTTTAAATTTTTCCATATTACAAAACACAACTACAAAATTCCAATTTTGATAATAATGACTAGAAAGCTATTAAATATATTTCAAAATAACCCTCTTTAACTACAATTAATTTTTCAAAACAATTTATTTGTAATTTAGTATAAATATTATTATACTTTGAATACTGCCAAAAACGCAATTTCGCAACAGTTAAAAACGTCACTCTTTAATTTTTAATACACTTTTACTATTGTCATCTATGAGGGTTATTATTAACTAAAACTTCAAAATGGAATATAATAGATGAAAAATAACGCAAATTTATCGAGAGGGAGGTCTACTTTAATAGAATAAAGTGGATTATGTAACTTGTTACCAAACGGTAACAGTATGCATTAGAGGGTTAAAGTTCTAATCCTAAAGAGCTACCGACATACACGAGTTCCTAAGAATTGTCGGCCATTACAATAAGGTTTTCGAGTAAATCGCAGCAAGTTGTAATACCAAAAGAGGTTTTAAAAAAGTGAAAATAATGTAGTTATAGAACTCTGCGGCTAATAAGTGACCGTTAAATACTAGATTTTAAAATTGTTTATGCAAGGAATAATGTTTCACTACCAAAATATATTTTAGAAAATAAATATATATTCAACATTAAACAAACTATTATGGCGGCATTTCTAAAATTCTAAACAAAATATTTTCGGATAATCACATTACTGGAAACGTAATATTTATTTACTCTTTATTATAGTAAATTCAGTTACTGGCAGAATATCGGCTTACGTTTTTTTTATGCTTCATAATTACCAGAACGTTTGCTTTGGCGCTCTCGGGGACTTTTAAAATGATATCGCCTACGCTTATCTGTGTTGCCGACGCTATCAATTCTATATTAAACAATTACAAGCTACATTTGGCTGGTTTTATTTATTTTCTATCTCGGAAACTCAATAAATAATTTTTATCGCTTGCTAAATTTATTCATATTTCTAAGAATAAATATGTAATATTTCTCGCTCTTAAATAGCAGCAAAACATTTCATATCAGCATACAACAAGATTAAAACAATGCATCACCTTCAAAACCCAACTAAACCGACGGAATTTTAAATACTCTTTAAAAAACATGTTTAGTTCTAATTAAAAATAAGCGAGTTTCGTTTTGATCCCTTAGGGCTTTTAAACATCGATCTCGATTCTCGCCTACGCAACTTTTAACATTATTCATTTTGCTCGCGTACGAAAGAAACTGCACAGATAAACATAGGAAAAGATGTATAGTTACTGTCGAATTATGTAGGTATATGTAGTTTGGTAAATTTTATCTTCTGCCTTATAATGTAATAAGTAAACTTTTTGTAATTGTTTTCTTATTTAGAACTGGTTACATTAATTTTTTAACCTGATTAAAAATGAATCATTGGTGACGGTTCTCGGATTTTGAATTGTGGGCAAGTGACTAGGAAAATGCTTAACCCTTTCAGTCCCAGTGACGCCATTTGGCATCACTTTCAATATATTTTTTTCCAAATGTTTATGTCCCGTTTTGACTTAAAACACACATATTTCGATTCTTCATACTTTGTTCTATTCGAAAATATTTTACATTTATCTCAATAGAAGTCAGAACTACTATTTTTTTATTTAGAAAATAGCCAACAAGCGTTTCAACTGATTTTTGAAAAGTTCACTTCAGTTCCACATATTAAAAACACAATTTAACCTATTTCGGTTAAAACAATTACTAATTTTTTTAATAATATGGTCAGATACCTAAAATATATATCTCGAAGTGTTTTAGGTAATATGTATTTTTTTATTTTGTTGTTTTCCACAGTTAAAATATTTTGGCATTGTTTCAAAAACCATATAAAAATTAAAATGATTTTTTTTCATTATGGAACTTTTATTTTTGACCTAAAATAAGCTTATTTTGTGAATATCAGATGTTTCTGTAGTGTAGTACATTTTTGGGACTGAAAGGGTTAAGCGGGCGTCAGCCGCAACTTTACAGAAATCCTGCATCAGAAATTTCGATCACAAAAAGAACTAAAGCTACAATTCCATGTGCACGGCTGTTTTAAGAGGTGATTTTTTCTTGCATGACCCGTTATAATTTATCAGTGCGAGAACAGTACCTGTGAAGGTATTTTTCATAGCCAAAACTTTTAGAGGTTCGTAAAATGTTTGTAGCACAAATTCTTGTTAAAGTCAGTTCTTTGTATTGAAGTTAACTAAGCAAATGCGAGGATAAGTAATAATTTCATTTTTTAAATCATGAAATAGGAATTGAAGTGGAAACAGAACGTCCCCATACAGGTTGACAGACGTTCACCCGACGACGTACAGACAAACATAATAAAAGATAGTTCCTTCCACCCAAAACAAAGATTAAATTCGTTGCTTAAGGGGGGATCATACTTAACAAAAACCAAAAAATCGAAATTTTTGAAACCAGTATTTTCTGATAGATGGAAGCCCAATCTATCGAATAAGACCAATTTTGTATCGATCGGCTAATTATTTCTTACAAAAAATTAAAATTATAAAAATAAACAAATGTGCCATGCCTCCTTTGAATTACTAATTGTATGCTTGTATTATTTATGTATTACATTATAAAATCTGAATTTTTTGCGTTAATATTTTAAAACTATTCACTGGCTCAATGTAAAAAAAAGTCCTGACGATTTACGTGAAATTCGGTTAACAAGAAATGTTTCGGTGGTTATTTCGAGTTCGTGTTAACGGGATCAACTGCATTTGTTTTTCGCGTTTTTCTCAAAACTATAATTTTCAACACTTAGGTACACTTTTCTCCAAATCTATTGAATATTTTTTAATAATTTTTTGTGTGTGTTATAAAACCATTTTAGATCTATTTAAGTCACCTAATTTAGTCTTACAAATTAAAAAAAATATTTCATTATTTTACACTTTTTATCGTTGAAAATCAGAATTTTTATGAATGTAGAATATAATGTTTTTAAAATAGAATTTAAAAATTATTTTAGGCAAAAAAAATAGGTGACTTGATTAGATCTAAAATGGTTTTATAACACACAAAAGAAATTATTAAGAAATATTTAATAGATTTGGAGAAAAGTGTACCGAAAAAATACTTGTATTTTTGAAAATTCGTAATTGTATGTTTCAAAAGATGTCTTTTTTCAAAAATAATAGTTTTTAAAAATAAGATTCTTTGGTGTAAATATAATAATAAAAGTACAATTTATAGTTTGGTACAATTTTTTTTATTGTAACATAATTTTTAAATGATTTAGAGCCTTTCGAAATCAATACTAAGAATGGGTCATTTTTGCTGTCGCTAACTATGATCCCCCCTTAAGGCGAATATTCAAAGGTATGGTCGACGGAAATCTCCATGATGTCAACACCTAATTTATAACCTAAAAAAATCCTACTTATTAAAAAAAGAGAAATAGGCTTAAAAAATAGCATTATCTTTATAAATATTTTTTAAATGTCCTCCAACCTAAGCTCCTCACGCAAGTAATAAAAGCAACTCCTACAAACTGAAAGACAAATAACCGTTCCTGGCAGAAACCATTACACAGGCCATTCCCTCGCCAGAAATCTGCCATCGGCAGGTTAACTGCAGTAACTAGAACTATTGAACTGGACCATTTTGCCCAGAAATGATTAGTCATTTACTACTCTTTCTTCTAGGTTAAAGTTATTGAGTTCTTACAACAATGGTTCAAGTTATTAGTCTAGATACTGCAGTTTACCTGGCCACAGCAGAAATAAGGCAAATAGGTGGAAAAAGAAACTGCTAAAGAACGGATCCTTGTCGATTTTTAAGGCTAAAAAGCTGATCCCACTATATTATTTCATAAGCACTTAGTAGTTGCAATGCTGTCAGTAGCTTTGTATGATAAATGACTAGCACAGAGCTTTAAAGTTTAACCGAATCTGATTAATATGATCTTAAAGGAGTGCTGTATTAACCTAACCTTAAGCGTTTTACAACTTATTTAATATAAGTTTTATTAGGGTCTAATCTATTATTTTATCAGGTGAACTTGATATTTTGACTTCAAATGCAAATGGAGGAAGTAAATTTTATGACGCACACCTAAGAATCTATCGCGACCTAACACACTCGTTTCTTTCTAGTTTCCATTTTACAGAATTGAAATATATCAGTAAATTTTATCGTGTATAGGTCAAAGCCTGTTTTTAGGAAAAGTTTAAATTGAATTCATTAAAAAATTATAAAATAAACACTTTTTTGCACACATTACAACATTTAAACTTAAAAAGAAAGATGCCTTAAAACTCAAATTTTTTAATTTTATCAATTAAAAAAATTAAAGCCTTCAAAGTTATGCAGCTACCGTAACAAAAAAAGTAACTAATTCCTACTGCCATTTCACAAACTATAATCACGTCTACGTATATCAATTAATTTCCGATTTACTACTACTGTGTTACTACTACTACTGTTCTATTCACTACTACTGTGTGAATGTGAAATGGCATTTAAAATCTTGATATTGACTAAGTATTACTAGTTAAAACAATGAATTTTCAAATAGCCTTTCTTGCCATTGGAAAATTCAAAATTTTTCTCTTTGTATCAATTTTTGTACAGGTTATTCTTCAGCTTACTCCATAGTGGGACTTAGGCTTAAGCTTTTATAACAACAGGATCCGAGATCGACGAAGGCACTAAAGGTAATAATAACGGCACTCCCCTGGTAATACACGGCCCATTCTTCAAACGAGCCACTTCCAGACACACCAATAAATAAATCCCCGACCCTAAAATTGGTGCAATTTCGACAAATGGCTATCGTCACTGCCGAAAATCACGGTCTTAAACAAAGTTGCGCGTCACAAAAAGAGATTTCGTTCTATGGAAGTCATCCCTCATATAAAATCCTCACTCCTCAATCTAAAAAGAATGTTTTGTTTTGGTTTATTGATTTCGAAGAAAAAATGGAAAAAGTACTATTTGATAAAATATTTTACTCAAATTATTTATGCCCGTTCTGAATTTTAGTGTAAGACATTCATATATTTTCACATGGTAGTATACCAAGATATTACTTTGAATAACTTTATACGATATAAAATCATGGCAATAGTCCTAAACATCATTTCACTCAAAAATGTAGTGAAAGGGGATGGAAGTTAAATAATCCGTAACTATTTCTGAATTAGTTATAGAAGAATATAACAAATGTTTTCATTACTACTAACTATTTTTTTTTAACTTTTAGTAATTATTACAGAACAGGTAGGATGAATGGTTCTACAAAGTATTAAAACTTTTTTCCGTTGTCCTGCTTTGTATTTATTCGTTACCCATTTCAATCTTTGTTATTGTAGCTTGAAAAGGAGGTTCAGATATAGTTAAAAAATTGTAACATTTACTCGACAAATTTAAGGATGAGATATTCAAGTAAAAATTAAACTGAAAATAAAATGTGTGCCTTTTAATGCATCCGAGGTTTGGTTTAAAAACTAAATTTCCATGAAATAATTCAGATTAAAGTATGATCTGCATAAGAAGACAATAAACTAAAATTACACTTTCCGACAATCTTTAGTGAAATAAAAATAGACATAAACTGTGATCCGAGAAACTTTTATTGGTACCCAAGAAACTCACAAAGCAATAAAATCCGATATTTCAAAACGTTTCAGTTCGTATGCAGTGATACCTTTGATCATCAAGGGAAATGGGATAGCATTCTTTTAGTTCCTAGTAAAGTGCCTTGATATCCGTTTCCAAAGAAGCAATCCTAGTGCATTTTATTCTGTGAAGATCAAATGGAAGGTGTATATCAGCAAAGAAGCTAGATGTTTGAACTTTATTCAGATAAAATCCTCTTTTTGTAACCGAGCACTTCATGGGAAGGACATTTTAACATTACAAGAGGGTATCCTATTGCATACAACTAAGGTGAGCCGAATGTAAAATTAAACTTAGTTTAAAAATATAGCACATTAAAACTAAAAGCATTTTAAAAATCAGAATAAGCTTTTAAGCTTGTATTTCGTCTTTAAGCATTAGTTTTTCAGATTTTGTACGATTATTTAACCTTTTAAAATTTCGAAACGAGTATATAAAAAAAAACTATAAAATGTCCTTACCCGACCCACTCAAGACATTTCAAGACTAAACTATAGTTTAATTGCATCAAATGAATGGTTTCTTTCCCTAAAAATTAACCATGATACAAATAATTTTCTTTTCAAATAATGTTTATTTGGGTTTGGATTCACTGCAAAACACGTTAAATATCAGCGCCTCATGACATTGTTAACTTAAACTGTGAAGTTGTTAAGAATATCCCCAAAAGATTTATTTAAAGAAGTACATTAGTAAATAAAATGATTTCGGGACTTACTACGGATATTTCTAGTAGTTATTTCGTAAAAAATTAATCAAGAGTCTTGTACTTGTCATTCTTTATTTTACATTACAAGTGGGAGAAAAAATTAAGTTAATTTAACTAATTTAATTAAAATTATTATTACTCTACACCCACAATAACATAACCAAGTTATATCACAAATCATAAAGCATTCACATTAATATTTATGAACGCTAAATCAAGTATTAAATTAAATTTGAATATTTTGCATTAGCTCAAATTTTTTTTTAAAAAAAAATGTCTTGACTTAATTGTTATTTGGCAGTTTTGTATTTTCATTAAAAAATACATAAAATAATTAACATCTTCAAATAAGAGAGTTTTACAAACGTAAATGACCCAGAATAATTGAAAATTCTAATCTCAGTACAAGTATTATAAAATTTCAATTTAAAACGCCCAAATAAATCACCGAAAAAAAAACATATTAAATTGAAAAACTTTCTGCAAATGTTTCTCACTTTAATATTCCAAGTTATTGAATATCAAAACTTCGCCGTGAAACTGTTCATAATCACTCCCACATACTTTCACAAGTAATTAGCCGCGGAAATTGGCAACGCCAGGAGGATATTAAAACTCTAGAATATTCCATTAAAGTCCAGAACGGAGGGCGAAGAAGCGTGGCAGTATAAATTATTAATTTCGGCTCCGGGACATCGAGTAATCCACACGTGCTAATAAGAAAGTGATTGATAACGTCTGAAAAGATAAATCGGATCTGATTGGGAAATACCAGAAGCCCATTGCAGCGTGAAATGGAAATATCTTCCTTTCATTTAAAAGTTTTCATTCCGTAAAAAGAACAATTTTGGCACTTTTGAAGTCTTTCGTATCATGAGATATTTTATTTGGGGCAAAAGAGGTTTAAGTCTAAAAGTGACGCTTTTCTTGCACTAAAATATTGCTGTCTTTTTAAGTAAATTAGTTTATCTGTTTCAATCTAAACGATAAACGAATCAGCACCAATAAACTCAAAATAACTTAAGCATTTAAAATAAATTGGGTTTTAAACTTTTCGGTACTATTTATGGTTCTTTAGTTTTGGCATAATCACTTTGGTTTTTTTTTTGTAATAGTTATAATTGCCTTCTATAATTAAATTAATAATTGCCTTATATAATTAAATTAATAATTGTTTAAATTTTAAACAATAACTATTTTCTCTTAATAACGGTTTAATTTTTTAAAAATCTATATATTCAATATTTGTGGAATTAAGTAGGTAAAGTTTAAAAAAAGACATTTCCAACCGAAATTTAACCGTTGTTTTCATTATAATCTAGCTAACTTAAACTGAAGATTTCTACTCCACTTTGCCATACAAATACAGAAATTTGTATGATAAAGGAATGGGAAAAATAATTGTTTTAAAAATAATATGAAATTCCAAAATAACGCGAAATCTGATTATCTTTGATTTCTATTCCTATCATATTTCACAAATATTAAAACGATTTCTTTTATTTTCGACTAACTCTTTATACATATCGATTTAATAAATTATAAGTTCATTTTCAATTTATTTTCTAGTATAAAATAATATATTTCTCGTTAGTTTTGAAATGAATGATACTATAAGCTCACAGAAGTATTATATTTCAATTATTCAGAGAAGAGAATAGCAATGAATTAAAAAAGACAACTTTCTTAAAGGCACTCAAATTTTCATTTAATACATTTTTGGTAATTATTTTCGTTTAATTCAAAAAAAAAAAAAAACTGTTTCATTAATAATCGTTTCATTGTTTTAATAAATTTATAAATAAACAGTTTAATTTTCAAAACACATGTCTTCTAACCAGAATTGTGAAACTGAATAATTACATTTACAGTGTTTTAAAGGCAGAATGCATAAACAGCCGGACAATTAAAGGTAGGGTCATATGGGGGAATTATGGATCAAAAAATCACAACATCCTATTTTTTTTCTAAAGTATAAAAGATAGAAAGATTTAATTTTGCATGGAGTAAGCTTAAATAATTTAGAATTTATTTAAATAATCACTTTACCTAAAACTTAATTATTATTAGTTTTATTTTAATTATTGAGTGATCAGGAATTACCCCGGGTTTGGGCAATTATGGATCACACATGGGGTAATTATGGATCACCTTTTTTTTATACAAATGCATATTGAAAGTAAATTAATACTTCAAATTATCATTTTTTAACACATAAAAAGATTGTTTTAGCACATAAAAGTAATGAAAACGAAACTTGGCATATTTTTTTACGCCAAGTTAGAATTCTCTATGCATCTTTCCTCATACATGTATAATGAACCATCAAAAAAACTCTATTTTGACAAAAAAAAAATTCAATGGACTCTATTACAGCAATCCAAACTGAATTATTTCGCACAAATAAATATTCTTTCAGAAGTTTTTAGTTTAAATATAGTTTCTAATAAGTTTAACGCAATGGCAACAGTGAAATATTGAATAAAAATAGAATTTTCATGCTATTTCAATGTAGATTAAATTTTTTGTTATTTAAATTTTAAATAAACTTCTAATTTGAATTTTTTAATGAAATTTGGAATGCAGTCTAATCTGATTTTATGCTTCAAAATGACATATACCACTTAGCTAAAAACACATGAAAAATTAAAAAATATCACTGATCCAGAATTACCCCAGTGATCCAGAATTACCCCAGTAAACTGGGGGATAAATCGATATACCTTTAAAATCATAAAAAAAAATATTATGAATTTTTTTTATCGGATTGAAAAGCTTAGACCTTTTCCTATTGAAAAATAGCACCAACAAAATAGTTAGTTCAAATATGTTTCTCCAGTATGAATCTAAAAAAAATTCATGTTTTTCAAAGACAATCTTTTTTGAAGATGTTTTTATAGTAGTGTAAAAAGTGTTTTTTTTTTCTATTTTTTGCTGCTGAGTTACATTGTTTTCGAACTTGATATAAGAAAATAGAATGTATAAGGATGACTTGGCATATATTTTTTTCTAAAAACCATTTTTAATCATTAAAACTTAGTGATCATTATTTACCCCGGAAAGAGAGTGATCCATAATTCCCCCATGTGACCCTAAACTCAACTATGCACAATATCCTAGCATTAATTCAAATAAACAAAGGTTATATATGTATTCTTTTATTTTTAAGAAACGGCTCAAATTGCATTGGGATGGGATAAAGTCGGTAGATTTTTTATGTAGTACTTCTCTTTAAGTTCATTAATGTTTTCCTAATTTGCATCTTGAAATCAAAGACAACGCAAAAAATTTCCTTCAAGTAATAAAGTGAAATGAATTAATTTAGAACCTCAACACAATCGGAAAGAATAAAGATAAAATCTTTTAAATAAGAACTACTTCAACCAAAGCATTAGAAATATTATTAGTTTACATTAAGGGTAGAGTTATATTAGTTTACATATTATTATAGCTGCGTTTAGGCAAATTGACAACCCTTATAGCCCAATGTCTTAAGATCACCTCACTATATCTAAATTGTATATTTAGTTTACAGACAATTTCACATTGATGTCAGAAAAAAATATACGATATTATTTGCTTTTTGAGAACAATAACTTTGAACACTTCAACTTCAATGCATATTAGAATATACACTGCTCACAACAATTAGGGGAGCGCATGGTTTAAACTCTTTCAACCCCAATATTTCCATTTGGAATCATGAGCTTGCGATTATTTTCTCACTAAGTTGAGCTTGCACTAATTTATCGTTAGATGGAAGAATCATGTCCTTTGAGGATGTAAATAATGTTTGTTTTAATCAAATGAAAATATGAAAACATGGTAAAATAAAATTCACTCCCAAAAATAAATTTCTGAAATAAATTGACCCTAAATTCTTCACGCTTTCATTCTCAGATGCTTAAAAATTGATTTAACTCTTTTTTGCAAATAAAAATTTGAAAAGATTATTGTTATAATTTATTCTTAATTTTTTATTCCAATTTCCCCCCATAAATTTTAGTTAAAAAATTAATATTTTTACGCCTGTTTTTTTTTACCATTTCATTCTGGATGCATAATGAATCTATTTCACAAATTTCAGATTTTTAGAATGCAAAACAAAACCCTGAAACTGAGAGGGTTAACAAAAGTACGCAGAGTGCTCCCCTAATTGTTTTGAGCAGTGTAGTTCAACTTTAAAAACAATTGAAAAGAAACCCAAGAAACCATACCAAGTAGCTGTCCCGCCACCGTCCTTCCGTCCTCGCCGACTGTCGCATTCCTGGCATCCCACGTGTCTGTGTACTGGACGAATGCGTACCCTTTGTGCATGGAGATGCCGATCAGACGACCGTAGCGGCTGAAGATGCGCTCGACCTCCTCCTTGCCGACCACGTACGTGTTGAGGTTGCCCACGAAGACGCGGCTGTTGACCGACTGCGGGTCGCTGGAGTTGGTGTGGTTGCCGACTCTGGTCATGGCGGCCGAAGGGGGGGATGCGGTGGCGGCTGCGGCCTCCACGCCTAGACAAGAAGGACATGTTTGGTTAGGTACTGTTGCGTTATCATGTGTTGCAATTTTAATTGTTTTTAGATAGCTTTAAAATATTCCCGGTGCTCATTTTTGTCCCATCGGTGCTCTGTCTTGTCTCGTAGCTCATGTTCAGGAGCAAACGTATTTTGTGTTAATTATGTTTTTAGAGTTGGCATCTTAGCTTGTTATTGCAGAAAATAAACGATTTCGTGAACTACGCGCCGGGTTCTTGTTTCTTGTAAGCTGTTGAATTCTTTTCCTGTTACTCCTTGTTAAAGATTAGTCATTTAACTGATTTTTATACCGGAATATCTATTCTCAAAGAGATTACGCGTGAAAGGTACAGTAGAACTCCCATTTATTGAATTCTGGTTAGGTTAGGTTTGAATTATCGTCGCACTAGAGCTACACGAGGGCTATTGGAGACGGGCGTCGTATTTCAGAACCACAGTCAGGTGACGAGCCAACACCTGAATAGGCACCCAACGCAACCGTTAAGGGCGACATCGTAAGCAGCGTTAGGACTTCGAAGGATGTTGTGCGCTGCCTGACAGGGAGTATTATTCGTCGGACATTTTTTGGCTGAACGGGCCGTTTATAGGTCGGCAGCTATTTTGGCGATGCCCGGACCCGAACCTGGGACCTTCCGCATGCTAAGCGAGTGCTTAATTGACTGGGCTCCCAAGCCCCTCATTGAATTCTGACTATCCAAACTCAAAATACCCTACTTCCGACGACCGGAATCGTCATTAAAAAAATAGTTCCACCATTTTAGGTATAATATTATCGTTTGCGGCTATCTATTATGTAGCCTCCTTTTTGAACTTTAACACAATTAAGCTTTGTAATTTAGAGTCCTGCTCAAGTGACGAGGTCGACGCCTAAGCAGGCAACCAGTGGAGACTTGAACGACATCGTACGCTAACGACGACACCACTAATTTAGCGAGCACGTATATCGGATATGCACAAGGGAACATTTTTTTAGATAATTTATTCGTTTCCGGCTGTATATTTCTCGACTCCTGCAGGAGCTTCGTCAATTTACTTACAAACTTAGCCCATTACGAATCCTGAGTTAGAACCCTGCTCAAGTGACGAGGTCGGCACCTGAGAAGGCAAAACATGGGCAACATTGTACACTAAAACTGTCTTTCAATTCCACGAATGTAACGAGCTCGTGTATCGCTGCTGCACAAGGGAAAATATTTGATTTGTTAATTTATGTTTAATTAATGTTTGTTGTCAATTTATTCGTTTACGGCTGTATATTTCACCTATACTGGCACAAAAACGTATCTTTGACCGACATGGTACGCTTACGGTACGGGACTTTTTACTCCACAAATTTCACGAGCACGTATATCGCGGTTGCATAAGAGAAAAATTTTTTTGTTTACTCGGGTACTCGGGCAGCGTAGAGAGTTTTCCCCCCAGCACGGATAAGTCCATAGTAAGGCTAGGACAGAGACAGATTAAGAACCTTCTTGGTGAGAGGCTCGGCGATTACTGTCTTTGACCACTGGGAAAGGGGGAAGGGGGCTCTCCCCCCCAGCACAGTTAACCTAAATTTATCCGTTTGAATGCGTTAATAGAATGCGCGTGTGTGAAAACGTACGAATAATAGAAAGTAACGTTGTATTATCGAAAACTTTTAATTGTAAATAATTAAAAAAAAATCCAACCTAAGCATTATAATCGGCAAGTTTAGTCTTATCGATTAAAGTACTGTTGCAGAAACTTTTCACGAAAGCTACACTCTTAAAACAAACACTCCTAATTTAACTCAGTCTGAGTGGATTTCACTCCTCCAGACTGGAAAATGCACTTCTCCTTTTGGAGTGGATCCTTTGTGTATTAAACCTCCGACAGGATCACTCCAAACGAGTGATATTAACTCAGTCTGAGAAAATATGCATGCCTTTACGGTGTCGAAAATGCACTTCTCCAACTGGAGTGAATTTCACTCTTTTGTTTTAAGAGTGTAGACTGTAAAATATTTGAATCTTTCGGTAAGTGAAAATTTTAAAAAATGAAAATGTAAAATCCCTATACATAAGAAACATTCTAAACGTAACACTTGTTTCACCAAATTAAACACTACATTAAATAAACCAAGGGGAGATTTGTACTCAAAAGTAAATACAGAATAATAAATAATTTAGTATCGCTAGCTATTAAATTTCTACCATTATTTCAATTTCTGGAACATTAATTACAATTTAAGCTTTCGCAGTGGTTTATAAAAAGCACAATGAGTTTTCGTGGTTATATAAGCCAATTTATTTATGGATGAATTTCAAGAAAATGCTAAATTAAATTTTAGAGTAAATAACGGTCAAAAAACAAAGTACCACTATTAAATCAATATTTTTGTTTGGTTTGTTAAAGATAAAATTTTCATGCATTAGATGCCACTATCCAATTTTCAATGTATCGCCTCATGAAACCCCATTCCAATTTTACCCTTAATCGAACGCAAAAAATTCACTAACAACAAAAATAACTCGCATTCTCCGCTATTACTAACTGTCAAGTCTTCCCAACTCCATTTCAAAAACTTCATACCAATTCCGCACCAACTTTAAGAGCATTAGCACTTTACGACCCAACATATTTCCAATGTCACTCAGCAATTTGCATCTGCATCAAGCATTCAGAGCAGAAAAATTATACTAGGACAAGGAAAGACTAGAAAAACTAATATCCGTAGAAAGTGAAAATGTTTTGGGGGGAAAATCCCTCTGCCGTGAAAAAAGCTAAGTAATCGATTTGACAGAAACGAGCTTGTTTTTTTTTATTCCCATTCTATTGATTTTTTATAAATATTTTTTGTTAGTACAGTTAAGAACTTTTAAGAAAAAGGACACCTGAAGATGGAATCATGCAAGAAAAAATTAATCGGAGAATGGATATCTGACACCCTTTTAAGATTGTCCATTTGTTGGATAAGTATATAATAAATAATGGAAAAGCAAATGTATACTTAATGAAGTTATTTGAAATGACCCACCTTCTAAGTTCCAAGAAACAGATTTGAAATCTCTCATATTTTATTAATGGTGGAAAATAACCTTTTTTATTTAAAAGTTTTACGCACCGAATATATTCAGGCTTCAAAACACAAATTAATCATCTTTGTATCAAATAAATAAGAAAAAAATCATGTGTTTTTTAAAATTTAAACATTCCAAAATTATTATATTTTGCACTTTATTTTAAACTGGGTAAAGTATTTTTCGTAAGGTTTTTGTTATGTTTCCCACTATATTAAATTATTTACGGGTCTTAAGCATAAACTTAAAACGCAATTACTTACCTGATTATTTCAGCAAAGGTTTTAGTGTACATTTTAAATGGGACACAGCTATAGATGCATTTCGTTATAACTAAACTTTAATATACTATACTCTGTTTTAATAACTATATAATATAAGAGTACTTTATAGTAAGATGCTGAATAATAATGTACCAAGTAAAAATCTAAGTTCCTTTAAGTAATACTCGATTGCATAACAATATTTTTTCTAACAATTGAATTTTTACGTTTAATTACCTGTCTGCATAATACTTCGTGTTTTGGAACAAGCTTTTCTAAGTAAGTAAAATCATGCCTACGTACTGTACTCATTCTACGTACCGTCAGTGCGGGTAACTTTGGCCAAAATCATAGTTTTTTTCACTAAAGAAGAAAAATTTAACGTCAAAAACGATTTAAACACTTCAAAATCCTTATGCATTCTAAGTATTGTACATTTAGGAATAATTTTCAGGCATTTTTGTTACATTTTATGAATTAATAAAAAATTGGTATTAATTTTAAAAAATAAGACACTGTTAGGAGCCGGGCGGGTAACTTTGGCCACCCAAGAAATACATAAGAAACATACTTTTTAGCATCCTTAAAAGCTGTGTTAACGATTTAAATAGCAATATTAAGACTTTAAACCTAAAAATAACAAAGTTATAAGACATATAGTTATTTAAAATGGTATATAACTTAACATTTACATTGCAGTGCATCGTGGAATGGCATTACACGTTGAATACTACTAGTATTGTTTGTCGCTTAAAAGAAAGAAAAATAAACTTCTATTTTAATGAGGAAAAAAGAACTTTTTTGAAGCAAGATTTAATAACAAATATATTTGTAAAAAGCAAACGATTTTATTATAAAAGGTGAAAAATAATATATTTATAATTAGGAATTTGAAAATGTTTACCTTTCGACATTTGCGATTTTGAGTGGAATACGTATATTGCATTCTATCTTTATCTTTTTAATGTTTAAAATCATGGGATTTAAAAAAAAAATATCTAAAAAATGAGTAATCATAAAAGTAAGAATTTTTTTCAAAAATAGTTAAACTTAATACACTTTTACATACATTTTTTAAAGTGCAAAGTTCCGTAAAGAAATATTTACATCTATGGCCAAAGTTACCCGCATTCATTGGCAAAAGCTTCCCAATTACAAATATTTAAATACAGCATAAAAAGTAGTCAACTTAGAATAAAACAAAGGGTGTAATATTCTTCCTCATTAATAAAAGAATCGAATAGAGTGTTTTATTTAAATATTTTCAATATTTTTTAAGTGTTCCAGACAAAAGTTGGAAGCGATAGATTTTTGTCATTTTATGCTCGTAAGAATGAAAACAGCATTTGTAGTATTGCCAGATTTAGAATGAGATTTTTTTTTACATGAAATGAAAGGCGATATTTTCACCTTTCCAAAAATGTAAAACAATTTAAGATGAGATCATTTTATGAAGAGAAATTAAGAAACAAATCTTTTTCCGACGCGTGGCCAAAGTTACCCTCCGTGGCCAAAGATACCCGCTTTGACGGTACTGTAAATATTCACAAGTTCATTACAATCATACTATGTTTACAGATATTTAAGAATATAAGTTTATAGGCACACAACATCATGAAGGCGTCTAACTTCTTTAACTTTATTAAAGAATATATTTACCAAGAACTTTTTTGCATTTACTATAAACTCTGGAATAAGATAAATAACCCGGTGCACCATATCTAAAGTAATTTTAGAAAAATCTTCGAAGGCGTTGATAAAACTTTTTCCCAACAAAAGATATGGTTAAAAAGTTGCTAATACAACAGTGCCAAAAAATATGAAAGGCAATTTTCATTTCTTTTTTGAAGATGGCCAAGGTAAATAAGATTTTTTTCTGAGATAGGGGTAAACTTCGTTGCAACGAATAAAGAATTTACTTCAATGGTTTTGCAATGGTGTAAGGAGCAACTTTTCAAAAGTAAAATAGCGTCTCATAATGAAATATTAATAAAATATTGATTCCATATGGATGTAAAATGAAGATTAAGGAAATTTATGTTTAACCCTTTCAGTCCCAGTGATGCCATTTGGCATCATCACTTTCAATATTTTTTTTTCTAAATGTTTAGGTTCAGTTGTGACATCCAAACACACATCATTCGATTCTTCACACTTTTTTCTATTCGACAATATTTTACATTAATCTCAATAGAAGTCAGAACTACTATTTTTTTTTATTTCAGAAAATAGACAACAAGCGTTTCACCTGATTTTTGATAAGTTCACTTCAGTTCCACATATTTAAAACACAATTTAAACTATTTCGGTTGAAATAATTACTAAATTTTTTTTTAATAATATGGTCAGATACCTTAAAATATATTACTCGAAGTGTTTTTAGGTAATATATAGATTTTTTATGTTGCTGTTTTCTACAGTTTAAAAATTTTGGTATTATTTCAAAAACCATATAAAAAATTAAAATGAATTTTTTTCCTAATCGAACTCGTATATTTGACCTAAAATAAGCTCATTTTGTGAATATCAGAAGTTTCTGTAGTGTAGTAAATTTTTGGGACTGAAAGGGTTAAAAAAAAACTTCGATCAAGGCCTGTTTTTACGGGAAAAAATGTAGTATGTTACACTTTATTTGGTTAATCTCTGGTAGGTTTGTTAACAAACGGACGAAGAAGCAGAAAATCGTCAACGAACTGCACATGAACAAAATTATTAAAAAAATTGTTCTCTGATGCCATATTCCCTTTTAAAAAAATAGAATTTCGAAAATCGGACGGTTAGAGCTAAAATATGGACATATGAACGGATAAAAAGACAGACGCATAATAGAGACATATGGAAAAAAATGCATAAAGGTTAGTCTCTGTTGACACTTCTTTTAAGCATTTTTTTCATCCCTTTACCCTGTCAATTAATAATTTTTCATTTCATAAAAATTCTTTTTAATTAAAAAAGTAGGGAAAAAATTAAATTTTAAAACAACGTGCAAAAAAAGTTCACTTTTTTATATCATATTCAATCATAAATCGTTTCGAAAATGACAATTTACGTGCTTATGTCACAGACAGTGGCGAAAATGAGATTTTTGGCACTAGTGCGGTAAAGTAAATAAGAGTATCTGATTGGTAGAAAAACAAAATGATGTCATGAATATCTCCATGGAAACTAAATGGTCATGAAACTCACTTATTTCTATTGGTTCATTGCTTTTGCATTCTCTAATATATCCACGGAAACTAAAAGTTCTACAAAAATTATTAAAAGAAATTAAATAAGACAAAAGTAAGAACACAAATTTCACGCTTTTGCACGTTATTATCAAAAATATTGTAAGCAAGCACTTACCAAATAACACTTTACTAAGCTCTTGTCATTATTTCACTCGCTCGTATAATACACTCGCTTAATAAAGTGTTATTTTTGACACTTGTTGCTTAAATAACTATTTTAATTTATATGGAGTACGAAAAAAATCATAGCTTTTTCAACCTCATTCGTATCCTCAAAAGCATTAACGTAAAAACAAACTAAAATGCATATGAATTCAAATTAAAACTTTGTCAAACTCATGATCTGGTTTTTCTTGAAGCAAATTTCTTTGAAAAACGTATAGGTAAGGACACAACTTGCCCCTATAACTGGATTTATTTTTGAGGAAAATATTCTGAAAAGCTAACACAAATATTTATTTTTTTAAAAGATAGATAGTAGGATAAACAAAGAAATTGAAAGGTGAAATTTATAATTTATACATTGACGGGACAATATGCTACAGTTTTATGCATTTTTGCATGCTATAAAATAAACAAACTGTCAAAAAGTGTATGTTTTCATGTTAGAAAACTGATAAATTATATTTTATATTACAAACTTTGCAAGCCGAGTTACTTGAAGTGTAAATAAAATTGTTTTTAAGTATACCTTTACATAAAGTCTGAAGCATAAAGTTTTGATTTATAACAGTAAAAAAATATAAAATAAAAATTCTTGCAGCAGAGTAAATTACCCATAAAAAATGCAAACTACGAAATAAAGTATAGTATTATCATATGTTATATAAAGCTCTTCATGAATTCTTATACTAAAATTTTCTGTCGATGAATCAAATAACTACATCCCTGAATAAGATCAGATAATCAAACCCTGGCAATAATGGACTTAGATCACTTTAAAAAAGTATGCATACTTATACAAATATCAAGAAAATCTTAAAAGATTGAACTTATCCCTTTAAATCAGTTCTCGCAGTAATCTAGTTTATTTCAGTAAATTATGCAATTTCTTTGATTTTCGAAGTCAAGATTAGGTACCGTCAGTGCGGGTAACTTTGGCCAAAATCAGAGTTTTTTTCACAAAAGAAGAAAAATTTAACTTCAAAAACGATTTAAACACTTAAAAATCCTTATGCATTCTAAGTGTTGTACATTTAGGAATAATTTTCAGGCATTTTTGTTACATTTTATAAATTAATAAAAAAAATTGGTATTAATTTTAAAAAATAAGACACTGTTAGGAGCCGGGCGGGTAACTTTGGCCACCCAAGAAATACATAAGAAACATACTTTTTAACATCCTTAAAAGCTGTGTTAACGATTTAAATAGCAATATTAAAACTTTGAACCCAAAAATAACAAAGTTATAAGACATATAGTTATTTAAAATGGTATATATCTTAACATTTACATTGCAGTGCATCGTGGAATGGCATTACACGTTGAATACTAGTATTGTTTGTCGCTTAAAAGAAAGAAAAATAAACTTCTATTTTAATAAGGAAAAAAGAACTTTTTTGAAGCAAGATTTAATAACAAATATATTTGTAAAAAGCAAACGATTTTATTATAAAGGTGAAAAATAATATATTTATAATTAGGAATTTGAAAATGTTTACCTTTCGACATTTGCGATTTTGAGTGGAATACGTATCTTGCATTCTATCTATCTTTTTAATGTTTAAAATCATGAGATTTAAAAAGAAATATCTAAAAAATGAGTAATTATAAAAGCAAGAATTTTTTCAAAAATAGTTAAACTTAATACACTTTTACATACATTTTTTAAAGTGCAAAGTTCCATAAAGAAATATTTACATCTATGGCCAAAGTTACCCGCATTCATCGGCAGAAGCTTCCCAATTACAAATATTTAACTACAGCATAAAAAGTAGTCAACTTGGAATAAAACAAATGGTGCAATATTCTTCCTCATTAATAAAAGAATCGAATAGAGTGTTTTATTTAAATATTTTTAATATTTTTTTAAGTGTTCCAGACAAAAGTTGGAAGAGATAGATTTTTGAAATTTTATGCTCGTAAGAATGAAAACAGCATTTGTAGTATTGCCAGATTTAGAATGAGATTTTTTTTTACATGAAATGAAAGGCGATATTTCCACCTTTCAAAAAATGTAAAACAATTTAAGATGAGATCATTTTATGAAGAGAAATTAAGAAACAAATCTTTTTCCGACGCGTGGCCAAAGTTACCCTCCGTGGCCAAAGATACCCGCTTTGACGGTATTTTAAATACAGATACAAAAGAATGGAACGCACTTGTTAGGCAATATCGTCAACATATGCCAAGCTAAATTTAAATTGTTTTTCACACACTTAATAAAAGTTTAAATACATTTTTAAATTCAAAAAGTTTTAAAATTTTGATATTTTACCTTATCAAATTTGTAAATAAATTTGTTTTAATAAATTTGAATTTATACATTTCACCACTAAGTCGTTAGCTTTTGAACGTTGGTATTAATCTATCATTCACAAATCATTAAATTCACCGAATTCAGGAGACAATATAATCTTTATTCGGACATGAGCATAAATATAATACTTACTGCAAAATTGATGATAATCTGAATCGTTTAGAATTGCTAGCGTGGCATAATATTGTTCTAAAAGTTTATTCTACAGAAACTTATTGTCGGTTTAAAATGGTTTTATTAGAAAGCAAAATCGTAGAAAAGTATAATTTAAATAAGTTACTGTAAAAATGCTTAATGCAAATAACAAGCCTTCAGTTTCTTTTATTATATACTTTAAGTAATTAGTACAAAAAATGAAGAAAAAAATACCAATCTGTAATATTTCATATTATTAAATGGAATATCACTTTATTTTTTTAGCCTACTTTTTTTTAATTCGAGAGAATAAAAAAAAAGGAAAATTAGAATAAACATGCTGAAAATATCCGCATGTCTGACCGTCCGTAGCTCTCTTTAAACATTGATTCTATCCTTAGGATCTTAAAAATTCTTTTTGGTCAAACTGTATGACATCAGAAACTTAATATTTATACTTTTTGTTCATCTGTTCATAAGTCCAGACGGACATATGCCTACCTTTCTGTCGACTTACTACTCTCTGAATGAAATTCGGAGTATGTTTTAACACTACTAAGTATTGTGAAAATGTTGGGTTTTACAATTTGTTTTATTGCTACTTATTAAAATATAATAAGGTCAAGTCATTTAAGACATATACAACATTTTCCAAAAAGCGCGGGATATCACTGAACTGCTAGGATCTGACTCAAACAATTTTATAAAATTATTTTTCTTCGAATTGTTTAACAAACGATAACGCTATTTGAGAAAGAAAAATAATGAAAATGGCCAATTTTGGCTTTAAAAAGTCTAAATTACAATTAGATGCTTTGATTAGCAGTTTTGTACTTCCTAAAATGTATAAATCTTGTATGGAATCAATAGTAGATAACATTTACTATAGTAGACATTAATTGTAGTGCATTTATTCTTACAAACCTATTTGTTTTTTTATCAGAATTTCAATAAGTATTTAAGTAATACGAAAGTATACTGTTTCAGTTATTTAAAAAAAATTGTTTTAAATATAAAGTAATAAGAAATTTCATAAAGTAATGAAATAATGTACATCTATTCAAAATGTTTAGTAGTCATCAAAATTTATTCCCACGAAATTTCTACTTGAGTATTTAAATATCTTCGTTTTAAAAATGAAGAAATATGAAAGCTTTTCAGAGAACATTGAATATTACTCTTAACCCAGTAACGCCCCATGTGTGAATGCCATTAACACCTTTATTACCAATATAAAAAAGTTAAAACTTAAGTTTTAAAATTCTTTTTGTATGTTACTGAATTTTTCCTATATAGAAATTGAAGACCTTAGTGGAAGAACGTGCTAAGTGACACTTTTGAAAAAAAAATGAGATTTTTGTGTCAATAAACATAATTATTCCCTTCTTCAAAGATGTTTATGAATTAAATGTTTATGAGATGGGATGAAATGTAATGAGATGTTTATGAAAGTTTATGAATAAGGCACAATTTGGTTAAGTTATATTTTTTACTTTTTGTAAGTGCCGTTTATAACACATCTACACTCTTAAAACAAACGAGCAAATTTAACTCAATTTGAGTAATTTTCACTCTTTCAATCTTGAAAATGCACTTCTCCGAAAGGAGGGGATCCTTTGTGTGTTAAACCGCCAACATTATCACTCCAAACGAGTGATTTTAACTCAGTCTGAGTTAATATTCACTCCTTTCCAGTGTCGAAAATGCACTTCTCCAACTGGATTTCACTCTTTTGATTTAAGAGTGTAAGTGCGTACAAAAATCTTTAAATCTAATTTCCTCGTTTTCACTGTATTGTCATTTAGCGCGTTTTTCCACTACACTCTTTAACTGTCGTGCACAATAGTCTTCTTATGACTATCATTTTTATTTCATAGAAACTTCTAAAAATATTTATTGAATAGGTGCATTAAAGCAATTTTGGGCGAAAATTGGTTAACTTAACAGGTAAACATGGTCTTTTATTCTTTCAGCACAAATTTTCCATACTTTTTGATCTCGTGAACAGAAATAAACTGATTTCGGTATTCTTACAATTTTACTTTATTCAAACGTCACTACTGTTTTATTCAATAACTTTGGATTCAACTAAACTAATAAAATAGCAGTCAATTGCCAGAATGCTTGCCATTTTATTATGCTGTTTGAGATAGATGTTCCGTTATTACAAAAAAATATAACACTTCTCTTTTAAAAGAGAAGAAATAGGGGATTGGTTTAGAACTTTAGAATAATTTTGCATCTGTGTTGTGCTTTATCGACTGTTAAATTGCAATTCATTGTATAATTCATGCTTTCATAAATACTATAAGCTTCTTATAAAATAAGGCCAAATTCAGTTAGCAAAGGTAGCTCTTTCTTGTAAAATATAACAAATAACTATAAAGCCGTTAGTTACACAAATATTTTGTTTAGTGTTTCTTCGTGACGTTTTGTGCAAATTTACTGACAAGTGAAAATTCAAAGATCGATAAAGGTTTTAAACTATCGATTTACAATATGTTAACGTCTTTTTTTTTAAGGAAAATAACCATACATTTCTTGAAACACAAAATCAATTGCACTTACAAGAATATAACTTTAAAGAGCATAAAATGAAGTTGGAGGTTTTGTCAAATATTTTATTTATGTGTCTTATATTATGTTTTTTAAGAGAAATTTACGCACAAGGATTATTTTTCTTAGCAATTGTTTTGCCAATCACCTCAAGGAATTAGTAAAAAAACGACAGTAACCTTGGCTAAACTTATTAAATATAAAATATTTGATACTAAAAAATAATCTGTAAATAATTGTATTGATGTCCGAGTAATATATATAAAATAAATATTTCTGTAAACAAATCTGCAAAATATCTGTATTTCGTAGATAATTAAAATACATGATCGTTAAGTACGATTATTTTTCGCGATTTTATGAGAAGTTTAATGCGCATCCGCATTTCAAAAGCCGTCAGCACTAACCCATTAAGGCCTGCATTAAGTTTAAACAATGTTAAATACATGAGGGGGAAAGGTTTTAGATTAGTAGTGAAATCTGTTATTCATAGTTAAACGTACGATCAAGCCTGAAAGCGTCAAAGAAAAACCTGCGGAACAGAAATTATGGTTTTATGGTCAACGCAAATTGTTTTTAATTTTGGTATAGGGTAACGGAGGGCTTTCATGATTGAAATGGATTTTATAAAATTGTTTGGAGGGATATTAAAAGTAATTTAAGACAAGATACATTTAAAATAATAATGTACTATTTGCATTGAAGAAAACTCCCTTTAGGACGAGACATTTTATTTTATGGACAACACAAAATTACAAGACATTACAAACGTAGAATTCTGAAGAGTTACGAGTGACGATGTTTAGCAGTAAAATTCCTATTAAGTTCAGACAAATCTTTCACCAAAGCGAACACTAATTTTTTAGGCATATTCTTTCAATCACTTCAGTTCATACAAAAAATCAGTTATTACGAAAAAAAATTATCTGCAATAAATTCACGTCATTACAGTACACAATAAAATAAGACAATAAGAAAGTTAATACAATGCTTTGTAATTTAAAAATATACTGAAATAATACAGGAATTCAATTTAAGGGCGTTTTGTTTTTTTACAAAAAATATTTCATCAATTATTCTTTTCAAATAAAATATCAATACCAACCAATACAAAATGTTAAATATCAAAACCAATAAAATGTGTTCGGAAAGGAAAACACACAAAAAAAAGTCGTGCAATTTGTCGATAAATGCTCCTCAGATTTTCCCGTTTGCTGCTATTTAATATCAAACATAAAAAAAAATGTCAAGATCCTTTGAAATTCTAGTCTTGTTTTGTTGGACAGAACACTTTCCCAACTCGTTTCCGCCGACAAAACTTTTTGGAAAAAAAAAGATAAGGGGGGGGGGGGGCAGAGAAAGGGTAGAGGAGATAGGAATCGGTTAAAAGTTCTCTGAAAATAAGTGGAGCGAGGAAATTTCGAACTAGCGCCTGGATGCCCTTGGCCAATACATGATAGCTAAATGGGCACTTCTTTGTGTCGTCGATCTATTTACAAATCATGGCTTCTAGCTAAGAAATTTTGTAGTTCATGTCGAAACGATTGCCAAGTTTCTGACTTTCCAATTTTGTGTTTGTTCCTTGTTCAGTTACTTGTTTTTTTTATGATATTATAAAATGTATTTTACCGGAATATTCAAGGTAACTGCCAAGCTAACAACTTTTAAAAACTACCTACATTTATCTGTGAGCTCCAAAATAGGGTATTTAGAAGAAATATGCGATCTCGTTCAAGTAAGCTCATACAAGTTAGTATAATCGAATTATGTACAATGCCACATTACAAATCAGTGAAAATTTTACAATGGGTATCCAAAAAGTTTGATTTTTTAAATATATATTTTAATTCGGTACAATTTTTACCAACCACAACTTATCTAATTTGAGTCCCGTAACTACTATATTTCTAAAATAACAAGCTAAACATATTTAACTCAACAACTATCAGACGCTCTTTCACACGTCATCAGATACTTGGCTCTCATTCTGAAAGGGTATTTTCTAAACACGATGTTCACAAAAAAAAAATCGGTGAATCCTCGCCAAATAACTTTACAAAACAGATTTACTTTACACTCGTTTCAGAGCTTCTTTGCTGTGAAATAGTTTCGTTCATTCCGCCCGATCAGTCAAGATAAGGATCAAATCTTCGGAGTAGGAAGATGTAATCCATTTTAGTACTGCGTTGTTTTAGTAAAGTTTAGGCAATTAGTTCAGCTGAAATGAGTTTCATTGGAAATAAAGAAAAATGACGTATATATATTTCTTCTATAATTGCTTTCAAATTTTTGTAAGAATTGCTAAATATTTCGAAACATTAAAAAAAAAGTCTCGTTTGATTAATTTTTAAATACATTTTTACAATACCAATATTGAACCATAAAACAACGTTTTCGATGGTATGTGCTTTTTTTAATAAGATGCTTTAGCAATTAATGCCTTCCAACTAAACCAACTCCACATTTTAAATCATATTGATTTCAAAATCGTTGCACACCTTCTTGGGAGGCAAAAAAAAGCAGTTTCATTCAACACTGTCAGTAAAAAAAAATCACAATTTCATCAATATTGCTTCTGCCTTTTGGTTCTAAAGGTTTCTAAATAACTACCTATCAGTATTTTTTTCATAATTCAGATAATGAATGTTAAACGAATTGAAAAGTACTTATTGCATTATAACCATAAAAACCTCAAAATATCAAAAACTTAATGAACGGACATATAATAGGTATTATCTCTCTATATGGTGCCGTAATAATTAAAGAACTGATTTAGAAGAAAAATTACTATTTTTGAAATTAATTCAAAGATGTAATAAAATACATCCTTACGTCGGTATCTGCAAGTCATTTAGTGTAAAAAAAATAGTATCAAAACCTCGAAAAGTCTATACGGGGTGGTTATAAAATAACGCTCGCTATTCGGAGTGGTCTGTAGCTTTAATGAATAATCCAAATGCAAAAAACTTTGAGACACTTACTAATCAAGAAGGGGGGGAGGGAGGAATCATAAAAAAAACAAACTCGTCACTTGACCAGGGTTCTAAATTACGAGGCGTAATTGGATGTGTTGGCCATAATTGACGACGCCTCGAAATTTAAAACCCTGGTCGAGAGACGAGTTTGTTTTTTATGATTATACTTTTTTTTATGATTATTTTTTTATGATTCTGTCTTTTTTATGATTCCATTCTTTTTCCCCCTTCTTGATTAGTAAGTGTCTCAATTTCTGATGCATTCGGATTATTCATTCGAGCTACAGACCACTCCGACTAGCGAGCGTTATTTTATAACCACCCTGTACACATTATTCACAAATCTGGCTCTTATTCCTACACTGACTCCTCAAAACAAGCACAAACTTAGATGCATCTCCGCCAAATCTTCACCCCCACTTTACAAAACAGATTCCCTTCACACTCGTTCCAAACTGCTTCCGCGGTGGAACACGAGCTCTTTCCCTTCCACCCCATCAGTCAAGCTCGCTTTCCGCCAGTACCCAGGTGTGAGAAACCAGGTGTGCGAAACTCGGAGCACAACTCTTTTTTTTCCTGGCACAGGTCTTTTTACTTGCGAAAGAATCTGTTATCCTTCCTAACTTTCTTTCAGTTTCAAATTGAAACAATGGATAAACAATAAATAGTTTTATTTCTCTTGTTGAGTTAAGATGAATTATCGTCGCACTAGAGCTACACTCGGCATCATAATTTAGAACTGCAATCAAGTGAAGAGTAGACGCCATTTTTCTTGTTGAGATACGTGCTAGGTAAAATTAAATACAACTACGGTAGACTAACCAGTGAATGAAATAGACCAAGAGCCCAGGGCCCCCAGACCTAAGTCATTTTGGCAAGGATGAAATGTACGTGATTAGGTTCGGTTTTCATTTACTTTTAGTGTATGCATACCCGTTAGAGTGGACCGACGGCCAATTTACAGGAATCGGGTGCAAAAAGTAGGTAAAATATAACTTAACCTAAGTCATTTTGGAAAGGCTGATTTTTACATATGTTTTAGAAAATAATGTTAAAAGTTCGTAATAATTTTCCCAGACACTTTCCGTGGGCCGATATTTCTCCCAGACGCTTTAAACGTCTTCATCAAGCTCAGACTTTGTCAATCACATCTAGTGGTGTGAGATGGCGCTACAACCGTTCTCGGACATCAAGAAAGGGAAGTTAAGCAAAAAAGAACTATGTGTCGAATGGAGATATGGTTGATTGATTGACATATATATTCCGGGTTAGCGTGCTTTATTACTGGAGATGTGAAAATGTAGTAATCTAGACAGCTATGATAAATTGTTTATTAATCCATTTTCGGATTATTTTTTTTCAATTAAACCGATACGATATTCTTTCACCGGAATATAAGTCAATCAACCAACCATATATCCAATAGACTCATAGTTCTTTTTTGCTTAACTACCCTTCCTTGATGTCCGAGAACGGTTGTAGCGCCATCTCATGCCGCTAGATGTGATTGACAAACTCTGAGCTTGATGAAGACGTTTAAAGCGTCTGGGAGAAATATCGGCCCACGGAAAGTGTCTGGGAAAATTATTATGCACTTTTAACATTATTTTCTAAAACATATGTAAAAATCAGCCTTTCCAAAATGACTTAGGTTAAGTTATATTTTACCTACTTTTTGCACCCGATTCCTGTAAATTGGCCGTCGGTCCACTCTAACGGGTATGCATACACTAAAAGTAAATGAAAACCGAACCTAATCACGTACATTTCATCCTTGCCAAAATGACTTAGGTCTGGGGGCCGTGGGCTCTCACTCTAAAACGTTTAAGACGTCACGTTCGCCAGTGAATGAACACCAGGATATAATGACCAGGACAACCAACTATTGTCAGATAGCTTCCTACTACATGGGAGGAAGTCAGTGTTACCAATCCATCTAGTGGAATGACTTTCAGTCCTTAATTTTTTTAAATTATATTTACCAAATGTTCATTCACTGGGGCCTGTTCACTCACTGGTCAGTCTACCCTATAATATTTAGTTTCTTACGGCTTAAGTTCCCAATTTGAAGACTTTTTCAAACATTCTCACAAATATTTGTTATGTTAGTTTCGAAATTAACGGGACCCATTTGGCTAAAGTCTGTTTTAAATTATACTTTACAGAATGTGCTTCAGGTTGCTCATGAGAAGCAAGGTTCATTAAAATTAAGTTATATAGGGCACAATAAAATTTTATTGTTCTTGCACAAAAAAAGAGGTTGCGAGCTATCAGTTAGTGTAAACTTTGTAATTACTGTTTGCCACAATATTTGTGTTACAACGCAACACTGGGACAACAAATGTAAACCGCTTCATTTATTAATTTAATTGCTGTTGATAGTGTGACCTTCATGTTTTGCATAAGTGAAATCTGTTATTTTTAAAAGTTGTGGTTTGGTTTAGTCATCATCTAGTTGAAGTTTCTATTGTTTTAATGAATTACCGAAGGCAAAAGAGTCTCCCCCTCCTCTCTGGAATTACTACGGTTGGTGAAATTTTAAACTTGCTGTTGCACTGCGATAGTTAAAGGTTTATATATAAAACTGAATTTTATTCAAGCAGTTAGTTTAGATATTGCACACAACCTTATAAATTGAAATATTGTTAAGCCCCAAATGATAAACTGTACGATACAAGTTACATAACACTAGCCGTCTTATATTAAAATATTTTTTAAATTTTCAGAGACAAATTAGTAGAATGGATAAAAAGAATGGAGTTTTATTATGATATGAATATTACTTGAACGGACAATGTTTTATATGCATTTGAATAAATGTAATTTACATTAGTAATACAAACTATTTTTTACTTTAAACTACAAACCAAGTTAATACTAAACCCTAAGATATGGTTACCAAAATCATTCTTGTAAAATAAATCTCAAATCATCAATTTAACTCCTTAATTACATAAATGCAAAAAAAATGGTATTGTATCATTAATTACATGATTTTTTTTGTTTCTTGACGCCAAAGAAAAAATTTATAAGAAACTTTAATTTTATTCAAGTTTAGTTTGTGAATACTCGATTTGATTAGAAGTCGACAATGTTAATGACCAGCTTATAGATGTATTTCAAAGTTTACCTGGGGTAAATATCTGCTCGGGTTTGCAGTTCCAGAGTTAAGACAGTTAATTTAATTCACTTATAATTGTTTTTTTAAAGTTCTTATATATCTACTTAAAAATACTAAACAAATAGTAAATTGAAAAAAAAATAATCCCATACAACTTTTTTTTTCTTTACTAGAAAATAACAAGCTTAAGAGATTAAGAAGATACAAAGGCTCGTTTTTTTTCTTTCTTGGAACAAACTTAATTTGTAACATTTTTTAAAAACTAACTTTTCATTTTATAGAAATGCTTGCTATACTCTTCTAAGGCGACGCTTAAAATAAAATAATCTCGGCTATTAAAACAGAATATTCAGTTGAAAATTGCGAATAACACTCATAGGATAAATTATTCTGCAAACTACTTAAATAAATTCATTAAAACGTTCATTGTAACTTTTACTAAAAACAGGAGGATCCAATAATAATGATTCCCGCTTAATGCTGCGCAGTATTCAATGGATATATTTATTTTTGGATCAACTTTTATCATCCAAAGGTGTTTAAGTTTGCACCGACTATTTTTTTAATCTAAATTATCTACTTTGAAACATAACGTAAAGAGGGTATTGTGAAGAGGCTGAAAATCCTAAAAATATATTGAGTTTTATTTACACTTTTGGGTATGTTGATTAATATAAAGTGATTTTGAAAAGTCCGGATGTCTGCCACAAACCATTCTATATATATACACCGCGTTGCAAAATGATAGCACCACCTTGTTTCTTCTGAGTAAAAACTGTATAATATATGTTTGAATAAGTTTGTTATACTTCCAGAAGCTAGAACAGTATAATTAAGTAGAATGCAGGATATCAAGCTGTGAGAACCATTGGGTTTGGCTTAATAAGCAAATGTTTAAAACAAATGGAGATTTACTGTTTCAAAATGATAGCACCACTCTTACTTTTAAGTAAACAGGCGAAATTGCATGTGTTAAAGCTCCTCACGGAGGTTAGAAATAGGCAACCCGAAATATTTCTAGCCATAAAAGCTTTGTTTTATCTAGTTAAACTAACCTTGTTTGCATTTATTGTGAATAAGTCAATTAGCACTTTTTCAAATCTATTGATTTAAGTATGGGTAGGAAAAAGCAGTTATCAGGTTTTGAAAAGGGGCAAATTGCAGCTTTAAACCAAGCAGGATTGTCGTCACGGAATATAGCAAGACATGTTGGTCGTTCACCGAACGTGGTTAATAACTTTCTCCATCTTAGATCAAAATATGGAAAGAAGAAATCAACTGGACGACCTCGAAAGCTAACAATTCGACAAGAAAAATTAGTTGTAAAGAAACTAAAAGTCGGGGAAACATTGACCAGATTATCACGAGACCCCACCATCAACGTTCACAAGTCTACTTTATCAGGAGTGGTTAGGCGGAACGAACATCTTGGGTACAGCTGGGGAAAAAAAAACGCTCCACCCTTCGTTTCTCGGCTGCTATTGGTCAAGGAACTTTATGAAAGGTGTCATTTTTCAGGAAATAGCGTAAGGAATTTAGAACTGGCAACAAAAATTGCATAAGGGGTCGTCTACATATTAAAATGAGCACCAACTTTGAAAATTCCAATGGCAACACCCAATTTTTTTTACATAAAAATGTTCAGCACCTTCAAAATACCCCATGTTTAAAAAAGTTTTATCTAGTTTGCATTATTTGCTGAGATATTAAAGCATTAATTTTGAACTCGTTTAGGGGGAAATCTCTAAAGTGAAAACAGTAATATTTGGGTTGCGTCTTTTCAAAACAACAAACTAACTGGGTTAACATAATCTCGCCAACGAATGCTAGAATTTAACTTTATTCACTAATATTGTGATTTTTTTAATGTTTTTTTATTTTGAAGTTATAAATTCAGAAATAAAATAAAGACTAGAAGATAAAAAGTTTTAATTTTAACCTAAGTCGCATATACGGTTATTTATAACGAACAGATTTTCAAATGCGATTAGTTATAATCACATTGACTAACATGATTATTGCATTAATGTTTCACATTTTTTATGCAAATTTTTGTTTCATTAATATTGCTGCAAAAAGTTTGTTAAAAATTTGTCGCCCTTTATCGGTAATATAAACCACGAATTTCAAAACGAGGGCTACAACCTTAACACGATATTTAAGGAAAGCAAAATAAAATTATTCAGAATGATTGGGCAATGATTTATGATCAAGGAAAGTGGGCACTAATAATGTTAAATAAGCAATGTGGTAACAATAAAATGTACTGAAAACCGAATTCCAATTATATTTTAGCATATTTATTTTTGATACTCACTTCTTGAAATTGTATTGGAAATAACACTTATTTAAAAACATAGTAATCGATATAATTTAAAGTTAATTCGACAAACAAAATACATTGCATGCACTTGAAATAAGAAAAGATTTTTAGATTTTTTTCAGACATCAATAATTTGAATAAACATTTATCAACAAATGCTTTTCAATCACCAAACGATAATGCAAGTTAGGATCGAATTCGCCAAGTAATTTTTTACACGATCCCTAAAATTCGTCTTTTTCAGTTTTTTTACAATAACTCGGCAAATAATTGTTTTTGAATTACAAAATTTGGGAATTTGGTTCTACTTCATCTACTTTATCGATTTATGTAAAAAAAATTGGGGGTTTCTATTCATGTTTTATTTTTTATTATTTAAATTTAAATAAAAAATTATTAAAACTGAAAAATTGATGAAAAAACTTGTGTGATTTGTTTTTGGAAGATTAAGAAGTATATAATGAAAAAAAAAACTTTCTTTAATTCCTTTTATTTGTGGAGATATGAACAAAAGTTTATGAAACTTTTTTAACATTATGGGCGTTCAACTTTGAATGCTTATAGCTTAGCAAATAATGCAAAGTAAATAATTATTTTTTACACATGGGGTATTTTGAAGGTGCTGAACATTTTTATGTAAAAAAAATTGGGTGTTGCCATTGGAATTTTCAAAGTTGGTACACATTTTAATATGTAGACAACCCCTTATACAATTTTTGTTGCCAGTTCTCAGTTCCTTACGCTATTTCCTGAAAAATGACACCTTTCACAAAGTTCCTTGTCCAATAGCAGCTGAGAAACGTGGGGTGGAGCGTTTTTTTTCCCCAGCTGTACAAGGAAAAGAAAACACAACCGAGACCTACAGAGCTTCACCAGCGAAATATTATACAATGGGCTAAAGAGCATATGACTTGGAAAGAACAGTAGCTTCAATAGTATTCAGTGACGAAAAAAAATTCAACTTAGATGGCCCTGATGGATGGGAGTACTATTATAGATGAATCTCCGAAATGAAGAAAGTATTTCCTCTAAGAGACAGTGGAGGGGGACGATCGCTAATGGTTTTGGCTGTTTTCGGAAGCGCAGGGCAGACCAATAATGTGATCCCCTCTGGTCGAATGAAACCAGAAGACTACCAAGACATGTTGGAAGACAATTTGTTGCCGTTTGGAGAAAAAAAATGGGGTCCATTTTGGAAATTCCAACATCATAATGCCAGTATTCATGTTTCCAACTCGTCTTGGCATTGTTTCCTGGATAACGGAGTGCAAGTTATTTACTGGCCAGCTTGTTATCCTGATTTGAACAAAATAGAGAATGTTTGGGGTAGCTAAGCAGGGCCGTATACGCCAGCGGAAAGCAATATACAACTGTTCAAGAATTGGACGACGCTATTATAACAGAATGCGAAAATATTAATGCAGATGTACTTAAACGTCTAGTCAAAGCATGCCTGATCGAATTTTTGAAGTTATGGCCAAAAAGGGTTCTGTTATTAAGTATTAATTATGACTGCTCCTATCATTTTGCAACATAATATTTGCATTTTTGTTTCATTACACGAAAATTTAAACAAGTATTGTGTTTTTATTCTGCTATTTTCATTCTTATTACGTATATTTCCAATAAAGGTATTAATTTCAATAATTTCCTTCAATTATTTTATGTTACGTTGAAAATACATGGTGGTTCTATTATTATGCAACGCAGTGTATAGGCCAAACTAAACAAAATGCTGCGGACTTCAAAATTTTTAACGGGTTCCCAGTTCCAGTCGGACGTCATAATAAGGTTTCCGAGAAAACTAGCAGCTCTCCCTTGTCAATGCTCATAGTACTTTTTAGCTTTTAAAGTTTTTGAAATTATGCTAGAAGGTTTAATTACCCTAGAATGTATAATTAGATAAAAGATTTGAAAGTATCGATTTATTGAACGATAGTTGAAAGCCATGTAGTGTTACACGCCCCTCATTTCAAAAGCATTCACCTGTTTTTACTTTACCTATGTTTAACTTCTATAATACGAATGCATCAGTTTGAAGCTTATTTATTCGTGTTTCCAAATCCAGACAACCAACCGACTAATATTCGAAGAACTATGATCACGTATGCGTTATCCATCGTTGGAGTAAAATAACAGCGGGATTTGAAGACCATATACCATCCCATAAGAGCCCATTTTTCACCCATAATCACTCAGACACCAAACCCCCTGAACCAGACAAGTTCGGAAATACGAGTCCAGATTTCATATTTTATTCAAAAGACTTATAAACTCGGGAGAAAAGCCGCTGTTATGATCCTGCCACTCAAGAGTCACCAAGTAATGCCCTTTCTGGAGAGGATCCAATGGGAGGATAGAGCTGTTCAAGTGAAGCCTAGACAGTGGAACGTAAATAAACAAACTCGGTCATACAAGTTAAAATATAGATCTATGTATTTATTCTATCGCAATTAATACGAGTTTAAATTATCTTAGTCCGTGTTTTCATTCCCGTCATGGCTGTTTTTGAACTGTCAACTTCGAAGGTTTTGGGTGGTATTTCGGGGTTGAGAAGGGTGATCTAATGTGTTGAGAATGCTGGAATGTTTAGTTTTGAAACTTATAATAAACAGATGCAGAGATTTTATCATTGATGTTTGTTTTTGCCTTTCATTCAGGACGTGTTAAACTTTTACCAACATTTATTTTTCTTATTTTGAATGTTTGTCCTTATAATGGAATAATTTACAGGAAAGTCATAAAACTTGAAACACTTGGAAAATAAATAAAATATATCAAAATTTATTATAAAAATTATTGAATGAATAGCTCTTCTTCTTCTTCTTCTTCACAAGCTCAACAGCCTTTTGCAGGCCAAGGCTGACTCGCTGATCCTCCTCCAGTTGGCCCTATTAGCCGCAATGGCTCTCCATCGGTTGACTCCTAATATTTTGAGGTCCCTTTCGACATCGTCTAACCATCGTGTGGGTGGTCGTCCCCTACGTCTTGTACCTTCAATTTTGGAAAAAGTCACTTTATTGGTGGGAAAGTCCTCGGGACATCTGTACAGATGGCCCAGCCACCTAATTCGGGATGCTTTTATAGTTCTCACTATGTCGGTCCCGCCAAATTTACCAAATTTTCTGTAAATTTCATAGTTGTAAAGTATTCTCCACTCATTGTTCTCCTTAATAGGTCCAAATATTTTCCTTAGCAATTTTCTTTCAAATATTAGCAATTTTTCTATGAATTGCTCTACATTTCTGAATAAATTTCTTGCATTAATAGCCAATTACCTATCGGAATAAAGAAATATGGTCAATTGACGATGATAGGGATATAATATTTTTGAATTTGTACTAGTTATCAGCATTTTCCAAAAGATTTAACAGTTGGTGTTTGTTTTGTTTTTTTACCTTGAATTCAGGTTTATTTGCGTGGATTGAATATCTTAGGAGTACATAATATCCTTAGAAGATAGGAATAACGAGAGTGTGGAAGCTTGATTTCTTTTAATTTATCAAAATATATTAAGCAAACAAATTTAGTTTCCTTGAAACCGAAGCAACTTAATATGGCTGTATTTTAAAGTAAAACATGAGCAGAATTAACCCCGTGAGGGATAAGAGAATTGACTGAAGTGTTAGATTTGTTCTCGCTGCATACTAATAAAAATTTTAAATTTCAATTAAAAATTTCAAAATTATATTTCGGTAGCTGATAACTGTAAATGACTCCTCCATACTTCAAATTTTAAAATTTAGTAAAATTATAAAATTTATGTCTTTCATTTCATTTGTATGATGCTGGGAAACGTGACAGTCAAATGACGGGTTTATGACTGTATCCCTCTGAGGATTAAAATTAATAATAATCAAAGCACAACCACACATTTCATTTTTGTTTTAACTATTATTTAAAGGTCATTACACTATAGTATTTCAAATATTAAATTTATTTTATGATTAATAAATAACGACAAACCACGATAAGATATAATTCGAAATAATCTGTCAAACACCGGAGACTAACAAACCCTCAAGTTATTTACAATGTACTCTAACCCAAACCAAAAACAACGAATAACAATTTTTATTTAATATTGTTTTTTTTTAAATAACTTAGACACTTTTTTACTATAAATTATTCTAATTAATGCGATTCGTAAAATATTGTCGCATTAAAGTCATGAAAATGAAAGTAAAATGGAAAATGTAATGAAGATATCAAGCTTTCAGCTCATCAAGAGAAATGATGCTGAATATTTTAAAATTAGCGCAAATTATAACTTAAACTCCGAATTTAAATTGGAGCGTGGTTCAGCTGGGAAAGCGATATAATTTAAGCAACAAATATTGACATTTTACCTAATAAATTAGAGATTTTATACCTCAAACGCTAAGATTTTAAATAATTATTGAAGATAATTAAATAACATTGACATGTAAGTTTGAAATATATTTTTCAATTTCACTGGATATAACAAAATTAAAAATTAATTCAACCAAAAAAAAAATAGAATTCGTTTTCTAGTGCCCGTAATTATATAATAAAATATTATGCTACTCATAGGAATAGCACTGAACGCATGTTTTTTTCGATTTTATGCACTAGTATATATTTCAAATTACTTTTCAAATTAATTTTGGAACAAGATCACGTGCTTTTCCCAGTAAATCATCGAAAGCTTTTTTTATAGTTCCTCCTTTAAAATTTTTAAAAATGGTACAATGCGCTAATGAGTAAATTATGACATTTTGATACTAACTTTGGGTTTCTAACTTTCATTTAGTAACTCAAATATTTCAAAACCACTCTAACACAAAAAATTTAATTATTTAGAAGGTTTAGAATCAATTTTAAAGCACGTATTCTAGTGTTAAGAATAATTAATTAAACAGGGGAAGCGGTTGTTTATGTAAGAAGTTTTCCAAAAGAAAATTTCAGCGAATAAGAACGTTTTAATTATGAATTTGAGAATGTAAAAATATTAGAACTAATACTTAAAAGTCGTTGAATTCTCATTACACTTTAAGTAAATTAATATTTGAGCCATAGATATCCTTTATTAAATTGAAAGAAATTGCGGTTTAAAGACTGGATATATTATGCAATTGCTTAAACTGCAATTCTGGAGGTTTACTGCAAATAGTATTATTTTTATAAAATGTAAAAAGTATTTTTGCGTATTTGTTATAAACATTTCTAATAGGAAAATGTATATTTTTATTATTAATTTCAAAACTTAATTAAAATCTTAGTTATATTTTTCGATGGGTGGATAGAAGTTTTTGATAGTCAATAGTTGTAATATATTTGCCTATTCATTGGCTTACCCATCTTTATAATATTTATGTACTTTAAAATAGAACCGATTTGTGTCGGGTAGTTACTTTTTTTTAATGAACGATAAGCTAAACAAACTTATGTAAAATTGGCATTTTGTACTTACATTTTCCAATTTTCAAAAACAGTTGAAGTCACAAAAGCTGTCCACAATAGCTTCAAACCAATCAGTTTTTGCACATATCGTAAACATGACAACAAAAACAACCATGTTCAGTGCTTTAGAAATTATTTAAAAAATGTCCCGTTATGAAATGTTATTTTAAAGAATTGCACAAACGAAGCTAAACATTTTCCTGTGAAAATAAAGATTCAAACCACCTGATGACACCATATTTAAAGAGAGTAATTGACGGTTTCAGGCTAGAATGCAGTTCATTAAACCTATATATTTCATGGTAGGATGCAGCATTTCATTCATATAGAGAAATTCAAAAATATTTTTCTATTCATTTCAATAACATAAAATATTTCTATAAATGAAAAATGTTTATAGCATACAATATCGTCTAAAAAAGAGGAGTAAGAAATAATCAAACCCCCGTTGGCAAATACAATTTTTACTGCAGAGGAAATGCTGTTTTTTGTTCTGCAAATCCCTCAAATATCTTTTCGTTTAAAGGGAGTTATCCAGGAGTAGCTCTATTTATTGGCAGCTTTTTTATGACTGTTTCTTGTTGTTCAAAGAAAGGTCCAATGCTGGGAATCCTCTAGGGACCTGTGTTCAGTTCTCCAATTCATTTCTTGCGTTTGATAAAATTGTAACTGGCCATTTTAGACAATACATTAATTTTTGCATAAACTAACGTTTTAAATACATAAACTACGCCAACTACTCTTCACTAGTGTGCAGATTATTTGTTTCCCTAAGGTTCCCTTTGTTTCCCTATTTGATTACCCTAAAGCAAGGACTAGCATGAATTCGGTTTGAATCTGTTGTTGGTTGTGCAATTGGTAAACTCGTGACTGATGCAGAAAATTATTTCGTGTTTCTATTCTATGTGCTACTGGCACTGTAGCTACAAATAATCACCATACAAACGCGTTAAATGTTATAAAATATTAAAGTTTTAATTATAAGCACACTAAAAAAAGATACTAAAAAAACGTCTCTTCAAAATGGTGTCTTGAAAAATGCTACGATAAGTACAATTTACGAAATTCATTTCGTCAGCTCTAGAAAGTTCCTTCACATTTAAATAACGACATTTTTTTTTACTTTTTGACGCTGAACTTCGTCAAAAAGTACACAATTTGTCGAAACTTAACTTTCGGATGACACCTTAAATTATACTTCTCATCGGACTTAACGGACTAGTCTGCACATCGGACCCCCGTAATTAAGTGTATTTTATTTTTTAGTACAAATCAGTTTAAATGATGTCTAGGTGTGAATTTGGAAATTGCAGACATGGAATGCAGATTTATCTATATCTTGACCCATTGAGACTCAACTACATAAGTTTACATACGACATTTTTTAAAAGCATTGGCAAATAAAAAAATCCAAAACTTTATATGAATTTTGATTCAAAAACAGTTATCAGTTATTTGCCTACTGATTTCAAATTAAATTTAAAACTTGACAACTCGGCCTGCAAAAGGTAGAAAAAAACATTTCAATAGAAAATAAATCACCAAAAGTCACGCTCCACGCTCCTCACGATAGAAGGGTTGTCAAAAGTGAAAAAATGCACTTGGATGATTGAAGAATTTTCAAAAGTTATATCTTTAAGAATTTAAAGACTCAATACAACATTTGGTAACGACTCGTCAACGCAGGCAAATACCCTATTTTAAGTTTTCAACCAGTTTTTATTCAGTCTTACTTTGCTAGTTACAGCTTTAGCACACCAACGTCTATAATTGAAAGTAAAATGCGCTACTTTATACGAAGTGTCCTTTCTGAATGCTGTTTGCTAGAGGGGATTGTAAAAAGAATGTACTGCAAATCCGGTTTTTAAAGATGGGCTTAAAGTTATGTACCTGAATTTGACGCGATAAAAATGAATTCGTCTTAAAATGATACGTTTGTTTAGGCTTAGTTTGAAAATAAATATTATAAATATTTATAACTCATGAAGTATTTAAATACGAAAGAACTTATGGTATACATTTAAAGATAATTTATAAAATTTGGAACTTAATAAACAATAATTGAGCATTATATTTCCTTAACTTTGTCTCTCTAATGCATAATTTTATATGCGTTTGAAAAATATTTCCAATTAAGTTTTTTTGTAAAATTATTCCATTGTAAGATTTTCATATGGTTAAGCAAGAAAATATTTAAAAAAAAATTAATTGTGGCATATTTCTAATAATCTACTTTTTTCATTATGTACCCCGTTTGATTTCTTTCCCTTGTATTTTTTTTGCTTAAAAAAGTTTGTTTGTAAAAAAAACTTGATCATTTGAAAAATGTTTCCAAGGCATTTTTAAAAATACATTTATTTATTCATTTAATGGACTCAAACTACTTGGTGATAACCTAAAATTGTTTTTTGTTTTGATAAATTTACAAGAATTAAATTGGTATCATTGTAAAAGGGCTTAACTGCAACCAAACTGCACAAATAAACTGCAAAACTACTCTATATGTTGTAGCATTGCAAGCTGGAAAATATACAAGATTTAACTTAATGTTTTGCACTCTCGCCCAATACAACTTGAATTGCTGATTGTTTTCTAACATGCAAGCTTGAAAATGTTATCATTAAATATGTATAGCCCTATAATTTTTTTAAAAATGTATTATTTTAAAAGATATCATTAAGTAAGCTTATGCTTTCGCTACGATCGAATAAGTCTTCTCATAATGTTGTAAAAAATATCGTTGAAGATTGTTAGTATAATAATGAAAAGCTGACATTTGTATTAATACTTAAAACTTCTTCAGGGTCTTATGCACAAGAAACGCAAGTTTAATTAATGAAATTTCAAATTCGAGCAATAATTATCAAGTATTTCCATTTAACGATAATGATCCAATTAAAATCTAATATTGAAACACCCCCCGCATACAATTAAATAAAATATTTCGAGGTACGTGTGATAATTCAAACAGTTTTAATAAACCATTTAAAAAAATCCTTTTAATATTAATACGTTTTATTATTCCCCAGATTCCTTTAGGCACGAAAGGAAAAAAAAATTAAAATGTAAAGCAGTTTAAAAAATGCATTTCGTAATTTATTGAAACGCACTCATATCTAGTTTTAATTGCAATTTGTTTAATTGATAGTTCCTCGACAATAACACGTTTTAATTACACTTATATTCACTCTGAGTGGAAAAGTGAAGTATCTGAAAATTTGATTTTATAAATAAGTTCTAAAATATTCAAAATAACGTGTTTCTCTTTAATGCTCACATAAATTCATATTATCCGAACAGATGAACGGACTAGAAGTGCAAGGTTACCGATGTCATATTTTTCAAAGAAGAAAACTTTTGATGTAAGAAGCTTATAAAGAGCTAAAATAACTTGCTTTAATCTTACTTTACTGTTTACAGATGAAACCAGAACAAACATATAAAAGTAGAATTTTGTCTGACATGTTTGTGATGTTGAGAGAATGATGAGAATGTTTGTGATGACATACCTTTCAAAGAAATAATTTTTAAAATCGATCTGTTACAGTTTAGACAGACAGGCAGAGCAACGTCCGTCCTAACGTTCATACAAAGAGACAAAAAATATAGTTCTAATGCTATATTGCCTTCAAACAGAAATTAAAATTTTAAAATTTGTTAAAATGGGAACTGAAATGAGGTGCAGGCGGACGGACATCAAGGATGTTTACATTTACTTTTTTTTGTTTAAAAAAATCTATCAATAAAAAAGGGGGACAGAAATTTTGGGCCGCAGTTTTTTTTTAAAATTGCATATTGACAAGCTATTATTATATAGTTTGAATTTGCTGACAAAAAAACATTTGTATCAAGGGCAAACATTGAAATACTTCTGTAATAAATATTAACCAGATGCTAGAATTACTATAACGTCCACTAGAAATGAGTTTTAATTTATATGAATTATAATGTGGTTCAGCAGAACCAGCAGTTCGAAAACAAACGAAATGTTTTTTCGAATAAAAATTACATGCACATTGTAATTGTCCTGATTCTATTTGTTTATTTATATACAGGCTTTAAAACAAGTCATTCCATGCGAACTTGTACAATCGATTATTGAATCGATAGTTTTAAGAAAACACCTGTTTAAAATGCATTGATAATATCATGTAAGGGATTGTAATTTTTGTAGTAATTTTGTATTCTATAATATAAACCAATAATGGCTTGGAGAAGATCTGTATAATCTTAACTAAAATCAAATATCTTTTTGTGCAGTTTTTTCGTTTAAACACCGTTGCTTAATGAAATATTTCCAAAAAATAAGTTCAGATTTTCGTAACTAAAGCTAAGGCAAAGAAAAATACCAACAGTAACAAGATAAAGATCCATGATGAAAAAATTTTTGAATTCGAAATAAATACAAGCATCCGACTCGCAAGAACAATATCTAATTTAAAATACATTAAAAAACGCACTAGACTCCTGCATTTAAACTAGGTTATATATCTATTTTAAGACTATGCAATAATAACGCACAAAAATTATGTTATAACAAAGGACAATGACATTTTTTACAACTGCGACAAATTAAATTGGATTTCGACTACATAAGAATGGGGTCTATTTGTATCGTTAATACTTGGTAAAACATATGTCTACGTCTGAGCGATTGTTTGAGTTTGGTGCCAACTTTTTCCCAATTAAACCTACCGAGCGATGTAGAAGAGCCAACTTATAAAAAATATTTTTTCCACAACCTTTTTTTTCGCTATTTAACACAGGTTAGTGACATTAACAAGTTTGAAATTGATTCTATCAATGAATAGGTAGTCTGTATATTTAATGAGATAATTTTTTTCTTTCTAACACTTGGAGACTATAGCTTACCCAACTCTATTTATGACCAAAATGACTTTCAGATGTTTGGCTTGTGGAGAGGGGGTTGTAATGTAGTAAAATGGATGTGCTAACTTCCATTCAAAATTAGAAATTGGATTTATTTCTTTACGTTCCCAACCGTAGTTTAAAAAGCAACTCTATTCGAAATATAAAATGGAATAATTAAGTTACGAAATATAAAATAAGGTTTTTAAGAAAAAAATACACTACCTAGAAATTTTAAATATTTAGATAAAAATGTGGATCTAATTTTTATCGAAAATTCAAGATTTCGGCAGGACTTCAACTTTATTTTAGTAAAATTCTTTTTTTTTTCAATATTTATAATTTATTGAATTTAATATCATTACAAGTCATTTTAAGTCCATTTAAAATAAGGCATGATAAAATCAAAGCATAACAGTGAAGATTATTTATTTTGGATTCTTCAATACAGTTACTAGTACTATTTTTTATAATAATGTTTTTACATACATAGTGAGCCATTTACATTACATAAAAAGTCAATTGCATTGAATATTTTTGCAATTTCTATAGTATCCTTAAAAGAAAAATACTATCAACTAATGAACTGCATCATCAAATATAAATAATATATAATATGATTAACATAATATCTTCGTTATTGTTTACATACTCAGACAGCTTTCTTATCGGTATGCGCTTCGAAAGTACTTATAAACACAAGTTAAATATAGTTTATTGTAATTTAAATGTTCATGCTGCTATTTTTTTTTCATTCCGTTATTTGCACTGAGATTGTTGAAGTTAAAGAATTTCATTAAATCTAAGAAAACGTGGTGGAATGAATAGATAAATATATTTCTGATGCCTCTCTTCTCTCTAGCATTGAAGGAAATATGCAGAAATTAATAAATATACGTAAAATTTACATTATTTTCTCACTCTTACTTGAATAGAATAAAAATAAAGTAGTCCTTAAACCTACTATGTGACATTTCTCAAGAAAAATCTATGTTCAGTAAATCTAAAATGAATAATCATTTGAACATTCTGCCGTTTATTCATAACAAAAATACTTGTGTGGCAGTTCTACTCACAACGAAACGGACTTTACCATCAAATTGCCAGGAATGTTGATTACACCGCGATTCCCCCACGAGCAATTAAGTCGAGAACATTCCAAGTGTTCTCTCGAGAACAAATAATTCCTCCCCACTGTCCAAGACACCGGGGTCTATTGTTGCAGTATTCCACAAAGAATAAAACAAATGGAGCCATCTAGCCGCTACCAACACATTCCATTGGGCGACAAAGAATGATCGGTAGCAGAGTGACTACACAAGTAATCATCTTCAGAATTTGTTCTTAAACGGAACTTATTTTCAGACATTGAAAAATTTGTTTTATATTTTATATAGCAAGGAATGTTTATGGGGAAATACATTTTTAAAATCACACTTTTAGAAAAAGGAATTTTAAAATTTCGACTTAAACAGCCAACTCCTTTGTTTTCAGGATTTTCTTTTTATCAAGCCCCACTTCTTTTACAAGTAAATTTGATAATAAATTATATTTTTATATAAAAGAGGATGAAAATTTAAAACGTCTTTAAGTATTTTTTTATTACAAAACAACTGTCGAAACATATTGATATGATTTTAACTGGTTATATAAAAACTTGTAAATTATTTATGCACAAGTTTTGATTTTTTTTTTTTGGTAAACAAAAAAAATATTTATTTCAGTGCAAGTATAAAGCATCTGACTATATTTTTATAATAAATATTGAAATTTGATCCTTGTAATTAATGATAAATGTAAGGCCACTTAAAGGATTATTTTAGGATTTATTTTGGTACATACCGTTTCGCAAATATTAAATAATCCACTTAGTAAAGTTTGTAGAAATTCAGAGTGGCATAATTAATTAAAAGCTTTTAACTGTAGCCTTATCACTGGCGAAACAAGTATTCTCGTTAAACATGATGCTCAAAATTAAAACGTCAACACATTAGAAATTTAGTATCGTGATCTTTATCCATGTACAAATTTTCCTTTCCGTTCTACCAGTAAAAATAAATACAGAAGGAAACGCCCCCATACAACTTAAAATTTTCACACACAATTTTTTTTTATCACATTTACACCCCTTTTCAGATAAAATCTTGATTTCCAATACCTTAGGGAGGAAAGATGTTGCATATAAAGACAAAAAAAAAATCAGGGAAAACAGATTTTCTCACAGAAAACATCTTTGCGAATGGGTGAAGGGGACGTTTTATTAAAGACAACGAGAGCAGAAAATAGTCTTTCAGGGACGAAATGCAACAATGGAAAAGGGTTGTCGTTACCCCTTATCCCTTCCCCTAAGTCGGAAGCTGAAATCGGTTTCCGGAATATATATATTTCGCGCGTTTTTGTTGCTTCGTATGTTTGGTTGTGGAACATCTTGCTAAGTCACCGCTTTCTGATTTCCGCGGCGCGAGCTCGTATTTTATCATTTTTTTTTATTCCGAGCGCATTCCAAAGATTGAGTCGTTCGAATTTTTATTCTCCATCTGGAACTGCACCCTCCCGAATAAAAAAAAAAGAACATTCTTCCACGGTGTTCCATTTTTCTTCCAGAAACGTAGACTTTTTTTTTCTGATTTTCTTGTTGGTTTTGGAGACGCAACGATTTCTCCTCGAGGGCGAGTTGGGAATGTTTCTTTTATTTTGTCAGAGTGCCACACACGGCTGCGTTAAGAAAGGTGTCACCAAAAAGATCAAACTGTGGACTCTTTATCAAAAGGTAATAAATTCTTTAAAGCTTAACGTGGACTTTCTGGATGTTATAAATGTTGGCAAAAAGGCTGTTGAATGAACTCTTGCCATGATAAAAAGGATAGAAATACTTTGTTAAATGATCCTCAAACTGTTTTTCTTTTTCAATGTTATAAGATATATCCACTATTTTTCTCCCGTGACATTTAAGGATATTGTATTTAATGTGCTCTATACGTTTCATTGTAACGATAGTTTTGGTAACTGTTATTTAGTAGTTGGACTATAAAACAATAACAAAATAACATTACTTTAAAACTTTTTTATCAAGATAAGTAGTTTTTGAATATAATTTACTTATGATAATCTATAAACAAAATGTAAAATATAAAAAAAAATTGTTTCATCACCGCGTTTTTGAATAACTATTACTGTTTTAAAGGACAATCCTCTTAAGCATTTTGTTTGGGACTTTTAGATTTTGGTTTCATCAAAATTAATTATGTTTTAAACAAATAAAAAAAGGGGTATTTTTTTTACCTTTTTTCCCTAACTACAAATATGTATTGCATTTGGATAAATAAAAAATTGGCTTGTAAAAAAGAGAAGTATCAACTCATAATAAAATTTTAGCAGAATATCAAAAGCATTAAAAGAATCTAAAGCTTTTTGTCCCCAAAAAGAAAATAAACTCAATTTTTAAAAAAAAAAAAAAACATTTTTTAACAAATTCCTTGAAAGACATATTTTCTCTAATAATTGAAATTAATACTAAACTCAGACAAAACAATTCTTTGTAAAACAGGATTGCTTTAATGATATTTTCTAATTTAACCTGGTTTAACTGTTTATGCAAATAATTACTTCTTTAAGAAAATTAAATCTGTTAATTGTATTCTACAAAAAAAGAAATTCTGAAATAAATATTTCCTCTTTTAAAGCTTGAATCAATTTTCGAGATAATGAATAACGTTTTAGGGTACAATTTATTAGAGTAATAGTTTGAAAATAAATTCTTGAAACCAAATAAATTATTACGATTCTAAAATATTTATTTTTTGGTAGTTTCAGAAATGACTTGTTGCACAAGCAGCTCTGAAGTCATTTATCCCGTTACTTTTTATGGCACACCGGTGATATAAATTTTGAAACACTGTAAATCGTAATCACTGTAATTTCACAATCGTAATTCTGACATCTTACATACAACGCAATTACTGTCAGCAATACATTTTAGTAACACAACATTTCAAATGTTCAAAAACCTAACATCCCCAAGTGAACACAATTCGCAGTTGCCTCTACAATACATCATTGCGGGTAAAAAGAGAAACACTACGAGTCATAAAGAAAAAAATATAAAATATTCGTTATTTTTTACCTATTTTTTTAAACATTGTAAAACGCCATGTTTTTATGAATTTCGGAGAAAAAGTCCCATCTTTTATTTCTTTGAGCATTTCGACCGCATTGCAATCCACATAAAAATCAATATTTTTTTACGTCAATTAAATAAAATCGACACATGTCTTAATACTAAATTCAATCTTACCAAATGTGTTTAAATTCAAATTTTAATTTCGTTAAAATCCATCTTATCTTCCTAGGTTTTTGTATTGAATCGAGGTGACTTTCAATGATAAAAGCACAAGCCAAAAAATTCTTAAATTTCGATCGACTACCTCATAGTAAAAACTAGTGAATTTTAAACAAATTGTTTGTGTTGTACTAAATTTTAAAGCAGCGAAGTATATATATACTATACGCAATGAATAGACGTAACTAACTGATGACTTTTAGGATTAAAATCGCTAAAATGTGTGTTTTTTTTTTAATTTATCCACTAATGCAAGTTTGCGAGTAATCAATAGAAAATTTTGACTACAATAAGCAGTGAATCAATAATTTTTGTACAAGGAAATTAAAATGCAAGAAATACTTCGATTAAGCTAACTTCGGGTTTTACCAAAATAACAATTTTTTTATTCGTTCCTTTATCGTGTATAATGTAGGATTGCGAGTGGTTGATTTAGGCTTCGAAAACTACCTAATGCTAATACAATACAGCTGATCAATCGACGTGATATTAAAAAAATATAATGAGTACTTTGATGTTATTGTATAATTGTTATATAAGCACCAAATTCATAGCAAAACGAGTGTTATTACAAGTAAGGTTAGGTCAAAAATTAAATATTTCTTTATCGCAATATGGGTTATAATTTATAATAATCTTTATTATTTTCAACTATATTTTATTTTGGTTCTAAACACATGAGATGGCGCCTATATTGTTTTAACTTGGAATTCATATACTTAATAATGTATTGAATAAAATAAATTTATTAACTGACGTTATGCGACATTGCGTCCAGTCAATGATATTTTAGGTGAAATCCTGTTCTGTACCTCTCAACCTGGCGTTACTAATTAGAAAATATATGTCTACATCAAAGGGAAAGCTTGATGAGTTGCCTCATTAATCTAGTAGCTTGGAACAGACAATTGGACCTTTACACTATCATTTTCGAAATATTCCTTTAATACTTGGTATATGTGTGAGTATAAGATTTTTCGAGATCATAATTGCTTTCAAGGGCCAGAGACCAGAACCCCAAAATTTTTTAACCCCACGTTAAATATGTCGTGGTCACAAAGTGCTACATGTTCCCCCTTACCAAAATAATACTTTTTGGGTAACCAGATCAGGGAGTTATCGGTCTTTGATCTGGATCAAAATTCCGACATGCGAGTGAGAATGGACGTGTGAAAGGGACCTCCCGTAAAACGGGTGTGTCACGCTGGCGAGCATATGTCGGACTTCATCCCTAGTGGTGCTCAGTAAAAACAGAAGCCGCCCCACTTCGCCTTAAAATCGGGTAGTTCTCATCTCCGGGTTCGGTTACAAGTGGCAATAGTAACAACTAACAAAACTTCCTTACTTAACCCTTTCTGTCCCAAAAATTTACTACACTACAGAAACATCTGATATTCACAAAATAAGCTTATTTTAGGTCAAAAATAAAAGTTCAACAAGAAAAAAAATTCATTTTAATTTTTTATATGGTTTTTGAACTAATTCCAAAACTTTTTAACTGTGGAAAACAACAAAATAAAAATATATATATTACCTAAAAACACTTCGAGTTATATATTTAAAGGTATCTGACCACATTATTAAAAAGAATAGTAATTATTTTAACCGAAATAGTTTAAATTGTGTTCTAAATATGTGAAACTGAAGTGAACTTTTCAAAAATCAGGTGAAACGCCTGTTAGCTATTTTCTTAATAAAAAATAGTAGTTCTGACTTCGATTGAGATTAATGTAAAATAGTGTCGAATCGAGCTAAGTGTGAAGAATCGAATGATGTGTGTTTGATGTCATAACGGGACATAAACATTTGGAAAAAATATTGAAAGTGATGATTCCAAATGACATCACTGGGACTGAAAGGGTTAAAAAGAAACAAACAATAACCACCAACAAAAGTTCTTTAAAAGAACATCGAAGAGTACTTCCCACACACCCCGCCTTCCCCACCATCTGGCGAGCACCTTGTGACAGTCCCAGGGAAGATACATAAAGATTTCCGATACTCCCACAAGCACCCCTCGTATGTGTCTCCCGAGACACATTCAAGACACCGCGGCACTTAAAAACGCCATTGAAAACCGATACCTGTTTGAATAAACGTCAAGTCTCGTTTAAAACGGCGATAAGATATGTCAGGTTTTAAAACACGAACGGTTATTACCGCTTGAGGAAATCGTGTTTTTGTTGTGTCGTGCTTAGACAACTGTCATGGAATGGGAGGTTGTGTAAGAGATTAAAAAAATTTAAATGGAGAGGCTTTTTATGAACGAACGATTTTGAGTGTTTATTTAGTGACAAGGGGACATTTATTGAAACACTGATTGGTTTTTTTTGTCAATTGTAGATTGATATGGGAGGTTTAGTTTATTGTGGAGCTGAAAATATTTTTGAGGAGGGCATGTAAACTAGATATTCTGGGACCAACTATTTACAGCTGATTTTAAAAGATTACGAACGGTCAGGCAAGTGTAATTCAAACCTTTATACTTTATTAACAAGGAGCCATGAACAAACTACATCATTTTCAGTTTAAATGTCCTCTGAAAAATGAAGGCAAAACCACATAATCATCCTATACAAGTAGTTTGTGGTTCCGAATCTAGTAAGTAATTGTATTGCATAAAACACAAAAAAGTGGTTTAAAGAAACAAGACTATTCATATAAGTATATTTGAAATAAAAATGACGATATTATAGGAATATCTCTCTCCGTGAAAGATTAAAAATATTTAAATGGGGAGGCTTTAAAAAACGATTTTTAATGTTGTTACAAGGGGACACTTATTGAAATGCTGAGGTTTTTTGTTAATTGTAGATTGATATGAGAGGTTTGGTTTATTGTAGAGCTAATTTTTTTTTATGGAGAGCACGGGAGATAGCTATTCTGGAACCTTTTGCTTACAGCCGATTTCAGAAGATTACTGACGTTAAGAAGGTTACGAACCAGTGTAATTCAAACATGTATACTTTATTAACAGGAGTCTTTGGTCTTACTTTTTTCGTCATATTGGTTTAATTCTCCTCTGGCAAACACAGGCATAACCCCATAATCATCTTTTAAAAGCAGTTTGTGGGTCCCGGTCTAGTAAGTAATCGTATTGCACAAAACACAAAAAAAAAGTTGTTCAAAGAAACAAGACGATTCATATGAGTACCTTTAAAATAAAAATGATGATATTATTGGAATATATATCTTCACAACTAATGGCGAAATGGCGTGAGGTCCGTAAGTGTTTGTCACGTCATAAATTTCTTTCAATTTATATTTTTTTGTCATCTTTTTTGAAGACAACTTTCAAATGCCATGTTACGTGGAAATTTATTGACCAAGTAATACATAAGATTTTTTAAATAGAAGTTAGAAAAATAAAATATTTTATTCCCAGTACCGATAAATCTATGTTTTCTTTAGATTGTGTCAATAGTAAATTATCTTTGTGTGAGAGATTAATATTTATTATTTCATTTATTTCATCTATTTAAATTTCAGAATTTATCTTCCTTAAATATAAAGTTTATATGAACGTTTGTTGTTAATTAACTTATTATATTTAGCCAGTTATTTCCAGTATGATTTAAATTAGTCAAAGCGGATTTAGTTTGAAAGTTAGAACAGACTAGAGCAAAATTTACCCTTATGAACAAAACTGACAGTAAGACTTTCTTTTCCTTAATATCAGTCCATTAATACTCCTAAAGGAAGATTAATATAAAAACAAAAAGCAAAATATAGCTCTCACTAAAGCCGATTAAACCGTGTAATGCACACGCAGTAAGAAATCCACCCTCGTAAGAACGCAAGAAAGTCATAATCCAGCTAAGCGTAAGGCAAAACCGGGCGGCGAGGAAATACTTTAATTTCCGAAATATCGACCACTCCATTTGCGACAACGGCAATCTACTTGAATCATAAGGGCTACTGAAAAAGCAGCTTTACTAAAAAAAATTTAAAGCTAACTTTCACTCTACAAATATATTAGAGATGATTAATAAAAGAATGCGTAGTTCTTGTTTCACCAGATACTAAGTTTTTTTTTCTTTTTAATATTTACAGTCACCGGAATGATCGTCATTAACCACAAAACCATATTATGCTCCTTTTATTAAAAATGTGCTACATACTCACTCTCAGATATAACACTTTCATTTTTGACGATTTATTAATCTTCAAGCCTCATTTCGTTAATTTTTAGGATTATTTCGTCAAACTATCACGTGACTTGAGTAAACGCGAATCCTCACTTTTACGATCGTGATTTGACGAATCTGTATCATGATTTTGAGGAAACTGAATCTCATTACTGTACTCAAATGCTCAAAAATGACGAAATATTTCTTTAGATTAGACGAAATTCGAATCCTCATAAAAATGAAGAATCAAATTTCCTCACTTTGAGGAAAGAAACACTCGGAGCATTTGCCAGTAAACGGATCGTCAAAATTAAGGAAAATTTCGTCGTTTTTGAGTATTCATTTCTGAGAGTGTACTCTTTGTATTACTATTTTCCTTAATCAATTTGATAATTTTGCAAAAAAGGCCTATGTTATAATTCTCATGTCCGGAAAATAAAATTTCGGTAACTTTAATTTCATTAACTAGCTATGTGTGTGTGTCCATGGCTCATGTCTACCATTCATTTACAGAGGGGAAAAAAATTAAGACAAGCCTGCTCCATTTCAAACCCACAAAAAACATGATCAAAATCTAATAACTCTCTAAACATAACACGCCCCCCACATCTCTCGGAGGAAAGTATTAAAAATACGTGCGATGCCGGAAAATGCGCTGCTAATTACATTTTGAGGTTTAATCTTGCGTTGGTAACTCGACGTTTTTCATAAGCAAGTCGTAATTACCCACGTCTATGGGCGGCTGCTATCGCGATTCTTTCACAAAGGGGGGGACGTCTTTTGTTGTAGCTTATTTTGGTGTCGAAGGAATGGGTGGGTTATTGTGTGGCTGGCAATAAGCCGGGTGAAATTACAAAAAAAAGTATGGTAAATTGTTAGAGTAGGAACTTGGCTTTTGTTCGAGAATAGATTAGTTATCTAATCAAGTTCATTAGTAGTTTTGATATGCATATAATAACTGTTAGCTAGATTTATTATAGAGCAACTGTTTATCGATTTGGTTTTTCTAATGACCAAGAATACAATAAGTGTTTTCTAAAAAGTATTTTTCCCCGTATTTTGCGTTATAATACATGAAGCTCTTTTGGGTTGGACTTTAATCTATAATAATAAAAATGAAGTTTTGTGTGTGTATGCCTCTTTTAAACTCATTAACTAGACATTTGTTTGCCTCGTAACTTGGCACAAATGTTTAGTCCATGCTTAAGTTACAGATTATGAACTTCCAGAGCTCAAAATGTTCTATTTTTAGAGAAAATTCGAATTTTCTGAAAAAACTACACCACTTTGGCTCAAAACCGATCATTTTTTTTTACTTTCCTGATGCCATCTGCTGAAAAAATAACTTAAACTAAAATAATTAAAATTGAAAATGTTTTTTTTAATTCTTTTGCCATTACCTTCAGAATCTAAATTCATAACTTGAAAATGTGATATAATTTCTTCCAGTTCCCATTCTAGGATTTATTATGGGTTTAGGATGATGATTTCTTCATTGATAGTTCTGTTGATAGAAAATAAGCATATTTAAGCAAAAAAACTTTGATGGTCAATAAAGGTCATTGCACTAAAGCTGCATATTAGGATTTTACGACTTCATTTTTTCGACAAATACGTTGCCAATCTCGCCAAATTATTAACGAAATCTCGCCAAATGGTCAAAATGTTTTTATTAATAATTTATAATATGGTTTTTTGTCCGAAGTCATTGTGTTAGAGCTGTATAATGGGTGTTTTTACACTCTTAAAACGAACGAGCGATTTTAACTCAGTCTGAGTTAATTTCACTCCTCCAGTCTGGAAAATGCACTTACCCGGAAGGACCGGATTCTTTGTGTGTTAAGCCTCCGACAGGATCACTCCAAACGAGTGATTTTAACTCAGTCTGAGTTGATATTCAATCCTTTCCAGTGTCGAAAATGCACTTCTCCAACTGGAGTGGATTTCACTCTTTTGTTTTAATAGTGTGGCTATATCTATTTTCTCATTCTTTCCCTTACGCGATAAATATTTTAAAAGGTTTATGCGTCAATGAGAGAATTGTGATTACATTTATGAGTGCATTTTACACCGTATTTTTGATTTTGGAATTTCAAAGCAATGAAACGGAATTTCATACTTGATAACGAGTGGAAAGAATAACATAAGTTTTTTATCCTACAACAGGTTATATGGTACACATACTTGGATTGATTTGATATTTTGTTTAATCCGTGCTGAGTACGGGTATGAAGCGCTAGTGATATCATAAAAATACTACCAATGCAATAACTATATGCATCTTTGTATTGATTTGGCTGAATGAGCTTTACACAAAAGCTACACATTGGTAATTGACAACAAACGTCGATCAATTTTTCTAAGGCACTAAACACAACCTTATAGATGCATGTGTAGACATAGAGTTAGGAGGGAGGTCAGGTTTTAAATTAGCTTCGCACTAGAACTACACGCGGGTTACTGACGACGGGGGTCGTACTTTAGAGCCACAGTCAAGTGACGAGCTGACACCTGAATAGGCACCCAGCACGACCGTTAAGATTAGGAAGGAGGAGTAGAGGGGTCTCTCAGTTCAAATGGTTTGAATCAGGGCTGTCAGGTTTTTCGAGCTACTGCGCATAGCAAACGGTCACAGAGGTATCCCAAGATGCATCGCTCTACACTCTTAAAACAAAGGAGTGAAATCCACTCCTGTAGGAGAAGTGCATTTTTGACACTGGAAAGGAGTGAATATTAACCCAAACTTTAAAATCGCTCGTTTGTGCGTTACTGCGCACATACATGGCCCGCTCTATTCTCTTTCCTAAGGCTATGTACACATGAGGGCGGTTGACCGCGCGTTTGTCAAACGCGCGTTAGCCAAATACATAAAAACAAATGGGATCGTACACATGCAAACGCGCGCTTTGAATCAACGTCGCCAAAACGCGACGGTTGTAGTTTTCCCTTCAACCGCTACGTTTGCAGCGCGTTCGAGTTACTATACTGGGCATTAGAACGTACACATGTGTTCAGTCGAGCGCGCGCTTTTGCTCGGTTTTGACGTGAATTGTGTGATCTGTGATCGATCTTACCATTGTTTTGATCTTTTTGTGTTTGTACAATGGATGTGGAAGCATTTTTACGATTAGTAAATTTGTTTCTAAAACATTACTTTGTCAATTAGGCTAATTTTTTTCTAATTTTGAGGTTTAATAAAAAATATTGTTGTCATTCTTATATTTAAAAGTATAATATGAATTGTAATAAATAATTGTAATAAAATACCTTAATGTTACAACGAGTTTTTCTTCTGGTGAAATTGCATCCCTCACAACATATTCACAAGGTGATATGTCATCAGTGATTAAAGATAATCATCAAATGAACTTATACTCATACGGAAGTAGTTAAAAAACTTGTTGGGGTGTTCCCTTAATTTTAGGTATAGCGTCACAAATGAACCCATGGTTAACCGGTAATCTATAAGGGGATGAACCCACCATCGTCTTTGTCTTCTTTGCTTAGCCTTATCTGCGGTACAATAACCGAAAACAGGTAAACTCTTCTAACTCCATGTGTTCGCACTGAGTACGCTGGTCCAACTGACGTATGCCGTGTCTTGCGCTGTCAGCCAACGTGCAATCAACTCGGCGTCTAACGCCCTCATGTGTACGGTTTCACAATTTGCCAACGCGCGGTCAACGCGCGTTGGCAAACGCGTCATGTGTACATAGCCTAACTCTATGGTATACGACACCTAATGATCAATGACGTCAGATTTAGCGCGCACAAGCAGTTTTTGCGTGGGGATTATATATCTTTGAATGGATTAATCTAGCGCTAGAGCTACATTTGGTACACGGGCGATGGGTCTGATCCGAGATCAAACAACTACGAACTTTGATCAGAGGTTACACATTTTTTGCTCGTGCTTCCAATGATGGTGTAAATGAGACTTTGAAATGATTTGTGTAAGGATAATGTTATTTAGTGTCAGAGTTTTAAGTTTTTTTAGGGTTAGATGAATGATTTTAACTACCACAAAATACTCTAATATTTAACTTTTTTTAAATAACAGAATAATTTGCTTTTACTAAAAAAGAAAATCAAAATGCTCAAATCCAACTAAGAAAAGAAAAGATTAAAACGTAGGTACAATCTAAATTTCTGAAATTTGATTAAAACTGCAAAGAAATTTAGTATTTTTTAAAAATATTCCATGAAATATTTTACATCCTTTATTATCATATTAAAGCCAAAATAAATGTTATTAAATAGTTCTCGTAGGAAACTTAAAATATTTTTAACAAAAGCTCATTTATGATACTATAATTCAAACAGTCAATTTGATCTTTTAAACTTTATAATAACAAAATGTAAAATAACTAATATTAAATGTTTTTTTCTCTCCTTGAACCTAAATGAAAATCGTTAAATCTAGTAAAACTTTTTCCTAAAAAAAATTTACCGAAAACTTTTCTTGAAAAAAAAAACAATTATTTAAAGTAGATATTTTACCTTTCTTCAGGTTCAACATTACTTAGATTTATTGCGCTCTCGTGAATAAATTCCTTGATAGTCTGAATTCAGTCCTAAATCTCAAGTCTCTTTCCTTTCTATTCTATGATACGTTTTCCTCCCATTCTTGTCTAGCCGTTCAGCCAAATTGAGGTGGTATTGATCGGCTACCCGATGCAGTGCTATCACAACAGAGTCGGAATTGTACAAAAGGATAGCTAGAGGATAGTTAAAGATGAGGAACGTTGTAAAATACCGGGTGGTTATAAAATAACGCTCGCTATTCGGAGAGGTCTGTAGCTTGAATGAATAATCCGAAGGCAAAAAAAAACCATCGAGACACTTACTAGTCAAGAAGGGGGGGGGGGGGATGGAATCATAAAAAACAAACTCGTCTCTTGACCAGGGTTCCAGATTACGAGGCGTAATTGGCTGTGTTGGCCGTAATTGGCCAAAATGGGCTACGCTTCGTAATTTAGAACCCTGGTCAGGAGACAAGTTTCTTTTTTTATGGTGCATTTTTTTAGGAAATTAAAATCAAATTTGGTTCGGTTTCGTCCAATGCTTTACTCGCTAGAGGGCTCTGAACACCTCACGTTAATTAATAACCACCCTGTACTATAACTTATAGCAAAATAAGTTCGTGTAACGTAAGTATGGTTAGGGTTTATTCATATTAATAAGGATGATAAGTTATTAACAAGATTTCTGCATTATAAATAATGACAAAAATTAAAAAGGGTCCGAAAGGTGTCCAAATTGTGATAGAAAGTTTACGTTACACACGACATCAACTAAACTTCCAGGCATACTTTTATTATAAAGTCTGTGAAAAGTGAAAACAAATATTTTATGTTTAAATAAATGTTTTCTATAAATTCTACTTCAATGTTACTCAAGAAAGAAAACTAATATAAAACACACACAATTTTTTTTTAGTTTTCAAATGCTATTTGATTTGCCTGTTTTATTAAATAAAGAAATTAGTTGATTTGATGTACTAGAATTGGGAAGCTTTTTTTTATAAAAGTGTCTAAAATTGGTCGATATTGTCTATCTTTTCATCCTCGAATTTGAATTAATTGCCTAAAATATGAAAGTCTGCTTGTCAATTCTAAAAAACATTTGATTAAACAAACTTGTAAAAAAAACTAACTTAATTATACAGTTCACTGATTTTCTTTGCTCCAAAAAAAAATCCGAATGCTTTGTGGAAAGTAGTATAGTATTTTCTAAACTAGAATGCTAATACTTTTTTAGCTAGAAATATGTTGGTATTTGGATTTGAATGAATTTATTTTCGCCAGAATACCTTTTTTAGTTTGAATGATAAAAAGAACGAGATCTAATCCATCAGTTATGAACTGGTATAACTTTACCTAAGCAAAAAATAAAGACGAATATATGAATAGAAATTAAGCCTGATAAGTAGTGCTTAGTTTCTTCAAATTATTCCTATTATATTCATTAACACACTTCCATAACGACATTCTCATTACCGCAAATAAAAAATACAATCTTTCAAGATCTGGAACTCTGTCTGAAAACATCAAGTTAACATCGTTCTATTCTTCATCTTAAAATATGCTCGTAACACGTGTTGCCAGCGCATGAAGCGAAACTTCCATTTCGAAGGAGACAAACAAATGAAACTATAAATAAAATAGAATTTTTTTCCCAACTTTAATTTCTTTTCGACCGCGCTTTGTCATAGTGTATAATTAACCTTCCGTTATTTTGGACTGATATCAAAGATGGTTTTGTTCGTCTAATCTTTTTTGCGGCGACGATTAAATGTTAACGACGCCATTAAAGCAGAACGATCTTTCACGTGGCGTATTTTTTTGCGATCGACATTGGAATTTTTAGTGCCAATACAAAAGTGTAGGAGAGATGAGCATTTTTCACATATGTGTAGTTAAAATTGTAAATAAAAAGGCTGAATCATCAAGTAAAGGTCTTAAAATTCCTTTCAATGATCGTTACATTAAAGCGATAGAAAAAAATCTTAATTGCAAAGGACAATAGAAATCATAATGGGCTTCCAAAATATTTTTATCGCTTTAACTTTAAAATCTTTACATGTGTCTTACTGACAAATTTATGCGATTCCTATCAATTTTCGTTTTAAAAATTTAAACTAAAAAAAACTTGACAATTTTACGTGAATTGTTTGAAAAGCGGCCAAATTAATGAGTATTTTTCAACAATTATAAGATTTCCATTCGAATCTACTTCTGTTTTGAAAATATAATCGTGCTATTGCTACTTTGCTTAGCTGGTTTGCTTTCTGTTATTTTGTTGCTATTTACAACAAATTAATGTTTGGTTATTCCACTTTTGCAGATGGAAAAGTCCGATAGACATTGAAAAATAACAAACTGACGATAAATGGACATCATCGTACGAGCAACAAAGTCAAAGAAAGGCACAAATCTGAAATGGGGAAGCCGCAGCCGTTAATGAGCCACACCAAAGCGTGGCTAGGGCAACTAGTTACAAAAAAATAAAGACATCCTACGGTGAAAATCATTTTAAAATCCAAGACCATTTTCCCAAATCCCTCAGCTAATTTTTTTAAACATCCTACAGTGTAAATAATTTTAAAATCATGACCACTTGCCCAAATCCCTGAGCTAATTAAAAAAAAAAACAATTTGGGACACAAATCTTTTAACTGCTAGAATAACATAATGGGATAAATTATAAATCGAGAAGCAACTATCAATAACACTCTCATAAAAATAATTTCACAAAGTTAGGCTAGTTTGAATTTGTCGCACTATAGCTACACGATGGCTATTGGCGACCCGACGGGTGTCGTAATTTAGAACCACAGTCAAGTGACGAATTACACAAGGACATTAACACATTCGCTGCCACTATATCATCGATAGAGGCTTCATCGATAGAAGCTGATAAAGTAGAAGAACATCCTGTCTTTTAAACCTGTTCATTACAATGGAAATAAACTAACCACTCTTTATTTTCGAGCAAGTACAAAACTTAGTTCGAGTTCGTAAAATTGCAAGGTTAGGTTGAATTAACGTCGCTAACCAAAGCTACACGACAACTAGTCGTAAAAATACGAGGAAATGTTCCTGGCTTTTTCTAACCGGATAGCTCATCATATGTCGCTAATTCTTGAATTGAAAGCCAATTACCAGATTTGCTTCAGAGATTAACTTTTCAACTATAAAATCATCAAATTTCCATAATTCTAATTTTTTGGGTAGTTTTTGCTTGAAAAAAATACAAAAACATAAAACAGAATATTTACAATTTTTTTAATAGCTAGATTGTTGAATAACAAACTGAATCACACTGCGAAATGCAGTATGTCTGGTGTCTGGTCGTCCTACACTTGAGACGAAGGATTTAATTTCCTCGTAATTTGAAATAGAATGCCTTCAACTCATCAAGTATTATTCCAAGCACTGCTGGTTCGTTTTCAAAAGTTACAAACGAACTTGAACTCTAAGAACGGTTGGCTAAATGATACTATGAATTTCATCGGAATGTGCTGTTATCGATGAATCGAAACCACGCGACTCCCTAAGGAGTCAGTGGCATCCAACGTGTTAATTCCCTTCCCACTGAAACAAATAAATAAATATATATATATACAGTGGTGGAAATTGATTTATGAACTGACAGTTTTTTAACAGTATTTCTTTATTAAATGCATTTTTATCGATTTAAATTTTATATACTATACAGGCTTTGCATTATAAACTATACACGTAAATAAAATTTTATATAAATTCGTAAACAATTTATTTTGTTGACATTTTAGTTTTAGCATAGGGAAATTGATTTATGAACTTTTGCATTCAATCTCAATTAATAATAGCTAAAACTATTTTTTGTCGCTAATGCTTCCTTGATTTTGTTTTTCATAGACAACACAAGACTTTGGGTCAAGTTTTGGTCAAGCAATTTGCAGTTTTTAATGATTAAGTCCTTCTATTCCATAACTGATGCACACTTCATTAAAACCATACTTCATTTGAGTAAATTATTCAAACCAATTGATCTCAGACATTATTCTTGGGGTTTAAGTCATGGCTATTGGCAGGATGATCTAAATGAACAACACTTAGTTCATTTAACCAGTCTTTAATTTCGTTTGAAATGTGGATACTTGCATTATCATGCATAAAAATCTAATCAAAAGCATAGTTTTGCAACGCAAAAAGGAATTAAAGAATTTTCTAGAACTAATCTGCAATAAAGTGATGTTTGTCAGCAATTCAGAAACATAACCTTGTTTCTTCAATCATAAGATATCGGGGCCCAAACCATCAAACTTCCACCACTAACATTTCTGCTGAAGACAGATCTTGCTTATTTCCGAAGATCCTTTCAATAACATTTTAAACCATCACGTCCATCCAAATTGAATTTTTTTATCAGCAAATGTCACCTTTTTTCCCATTTCTCTCCCTCCACCCCCACCCAATCCATTTTCATGTAGTTACGACTATATTTTAATAGCCTGTTCTTATGGTGAAGAGTAAGCTTTGGACCAGACTTCATTTTGGAACATTTCAAGTTCGACGACGATATCAATATTTGTCCTACTCTTCTGGGAGTTACAGGAAGTGATTGTTCATAACAAATTCGCCCTGTAATGCACAAATGGTAACTTTTTGGGATACCAGTCCAATAATCCTGCTTTTGTCCCTCGTCCCACGAGGGTTACAGCTTTTTTAATGATGGTTTTTGCCGAAGTCAGAATGATTCTTCAAATATTTATGAATTATATTTATTGATCTTTTAATTAATATGCTAATTTCTCTTACAGATTTGTTATAATATTATATAATGCTAATTTTTTACCTTTTTGGTTTCAGGCAGTCCCACAAGCTTTCCTATTTAGTAAAACGGGAATAAAACAGATAAATTTCAACAAATTTGGCCTTAATCTTATTTATAAACACTGATAGTAAGCTCCCCTGAAGTTCAAATGAAGAACTAGTTAAAATATTTGGTACCTGGGTTCAAAATAAATTTGAGTTCATAAATCAATTTCCATCATTTGACATGCTTAAAAACTAAAATTAGATATATTTTTATTTAATATCATTTTTTGAAAAAAAATTTGTGTGAAATTCCTTTATTGTGCTCTGAATATCCAACACACAAAATTTGAATTGTTAGCACTTAATACAAAGCGATATCTGGTGAAAAGAATGTTAGTTCATAAATCAATTTCCACCACTGTAGCTGGAGCAAACTATACAACTACCAAAGCTCTCATCTAAACACAATTTACAGTTATGCATGCTTATTCATACCGATAAATAATCGAAATATATAAAATTATTATAAACACTCGTATTAAAATAATTAGATAAAATATAAATGATGCTTTTGTTAAAGTAGATTTTTAAAGTACTGGGGATAGGGTAAATGTTATTTTTCTATTAGATTTTCATACTTGGGCACGAACGGTTTACATGTTAATTTCTTAGTGATATTTTGATATATACTTAAAATGCATGTATAAAAAAGGATGGGGAATAAATGTATTTATGTGCTTAAATATTTCAACGTAAAATCCTTAGGGATCAATCCAAAAGCATTTTACTTTGTTCTAGGATTAGTTGGAATTATACAGATATGGTTGGGATAAAACAACATTTTTACTTATATAACTTGTCTCTAAATTCCGCTGCAAACTCATACCGAGTTAATTTAGTTGCTGCCTTGGAAAAAAGTATATGGATTTATGAAAACTACTAAGTGGAATAATAATTTAGAGTTTGCTAAATTTATTTTAATAATAAGTTATATTAATAATAAAATATCAAAAACAGGAGATTTCTTTTAGCAAAATTTTGCGAGTAAAAGCATGAGATCTCGTGTAGTCGATTTTATTTCTGACAGAATTCTAATTCCTCATTTCCAGTTTAGAAGTTTAGTTTCACTGGCCCCTTATACCACATTAAGAAGAAAAATACTATTTAATTCTAAAATTACAAAAAAATATGGAAATACTAGAAAAGCGTTTCACTTTGTTTTAAAGTCACTAAAAATATTCCAAAATGCAGCTAGTATTTTTATGTTATCTATTTGAAATTTTAGAATTAAATTTTATTTTCTCGTAGCATTTTTCTCCTTAAAGTGGTGGCAACACTGGCTCCGTACTCTATTAATTTTAGTCTTCATGCGCAAAAGTCTCAATGCCATGAATCTTTTCAAATAAGTTGTTGAAAGAGTGCATGATGAAACTTAGTATGGTTACTTTTCTTTCGTGAAATATAAATTAAGTCTCGCAAGAAGTACTAAACTCCTTTAAATAATTCAAAGTAAAGTCAGTCCAGATATGCCCCTTTCCCGCCATGCAAAAAATTTTGCTCACGTTTATTTTTTTAACGTTTTATGGAGTAAGTTGAAATATATTTTGTTTGCAATAAACCTTATAATAAAATGATTTATGAGTAGTTAATTTTGTTGGCTGTAGAGATCCCTCTAGTATATGCAATAAATTAGTTGCAACAGGTGTTAAAATTGATTTATGCAAGACATTTCATTATTGTTTACCCAAATTTTAATACAAAAAATATTTTAAAACATTTGGGTATTCTCTTTGTTTTTCAACAGTGAGTTTAAAGCCTAAAAAGTTCAATGTCAGCTACTAATTACGATTAGCAATTTCCTAGAAAACCTTACTGTGGCGTCCAACAAGTACTACGAACTCGCGTACCAAATTTTAAAATCTACAGCTCTTTTTGTTTTAGGTGTAGAGTGATTTCAGACAGAAAATCTGGAAGACCAATCTTCAGAAACCACTTATTCAGATTCTAGACCTAATGGTTAACTTTCATTACCTAATGCACAAATCATATTAGGCCAATTGAAAGTAAAAAGACTGTCATCAGGATAACAGTAGTTTTCGTAATTATTCTAATGCTTACATAGTAGAACTATTGTTCACCAAAACCGAAACTCGGCACTATCAGAAAGTAAAATGAAGACATGGAAAGTGGGATGAGACATCCGGTAATTGACAGCAAACTCCAACAAGGAGATATTGAAAAGCAACCAAACAAAAGACAGCAACGCAGAGCCTTGAACATTTTTCAAGATTTAGTTTCTGCATTTTTCTTAGAAGCGCGCCCCTTCAAAGGAGATGACGTCACATAATCCCACAGGGAAAAGTGGATGTGTTTGACTTATTTATGAAACATTTTTTATTGATTTTAGTTCTTGGAAAATATATTGAAACAAAACTATTTTTAGATATTCAAATTTATGGTATTTTTTATTTTCAAAAGGAATGCATTCTTCATACTTATCTATTGATAAAATTTATTCAAATTGTTTTAATAATAACGTGCAACAGCTCCAATACATTAGTTTGTTTAATTTTATTAACGACGATTGGCAAGGAAATTCATTCATAAAATACACTGAACCCAGAATAACTCTTGTAAATTAAAAGTCAATAAAATAATTATTTAAATTACAATCTTCTCTTAAAAATATGAATTAAAAAGTAAGGTTATTCTTCTGATTGTAAATCAAAAACAATTTTTATGTAAGGAAGACTGACTAGTGAATGAACAGGCAACAATGAATGAACAGTTGCTAAATACAATTAAAAAGTAAGGATTAAAAATCATTCAACTGGATGGATTGGCAACACCGACTTCCTTTCATCTAGTAGGAAGCTATCTGGAATCTGATTGGTTTTTCTGGTCTTTAATTAAAATCCAACATTTTAATGACTGGACATTTTTGTGTTCATTCACTGGTAAAAGTGCTGTTCATTCGCTTGGCTTTGGTACCACTTTTTATTTGGACCCCCAAAAGACCCAAAGCAATGCAATATAAAGTCACCCCTTTTTTTGTAGAATTTACATATAATGACAGATGTATTCACATTGCCATTAACCCACAAGCTATACTTTTTTTAATGTAGGAATTTTCTTAAAACAAATTGTGCTTAAGCGTTCATTCACTGGTTAGTCTACCCTAACTAAGGAAACAGTACCATTGAAAAACACATATCGTTTTGCAGCATAAGAAAATTGTACAGGGGGGAGGATTCCGGGATTGTGTGCTTGATCAGAGACTCGCATATATGAGCCTTCGTCAAGTGAGACAAACACGTAAAGAATTTTTACTGTCACATAGAAATGAATTTACACCCAGGGAGGAGGCGGGAATCGAATCCGCACCCGTTACAGCGCTCAGACTGCTAGCGCAATGGATCGGCCATCCGGACCCCCAAGCAAATTGTAGTTACTTATGTTTCTAATTCTCAAAGATTGTCACATTTCCAGCTTTTAAATTGTCCAAAAATGAAATTGGAAGTTAGTTTTTAAAAAAAATTGCTATCACTTAAAGAGTTCTATCTATTGAAATCTTCAATTCAGCCTCAAGTTACATCAATTTAGACAGTGGCGCTTAAGATTCCTTAATTTGAATTGTGTTCAATGACAATGCGAATTTTCTGATTCTTTGCCTCATAATCCTTTGATGACAATATTGTTACTTTCTAAAAATTGTTTCGAAAATTCTATGTTTCGAAAATAAGTGTATATGGTGGTACTTATTCCAGTAAACAACTTCATTAATAAATAATTTATGTTAGTTAACACCATTTCAGTTTTGTTTGACAAAATATGTTAAAATTATCTATCTTTTAATTAAACAATAGTTTAAAGCTCTTTTGAAGACCAGATACTTAGCTGTCTTAATTACTGATGATTTTATTTAACTTATAATTATTTTCTCGTGTTCGTTCATTTTCTGTCATAGGAAACGTAAATTTTACCATAAATACTATTTTATATAATTTTTTTTAATTATTGTATTGATATTTCTTGATATATAATGTAATGCAATAATAACTTGTATAGATTATTTTAATTACGTTAAGTGAATATTTTGTACCCCTAAAATTTAGAAAAAAATCGACCTTAAGGAACACCATTTATGCCATTTTTTAAAAATGACCCATATATCACTGAAAACCGCTTTTTAGGTGGCATTTAACGAACTAAAATATTCAAGAGCAAAGCAAAGTTTAGTAAAAGAACGGTAAAACATTTTTTTCCTGCTCATCCGTTTATTCCCTACTTTATTAAATATTTAAGCTTTTACAAAACCCATAGGAAAACGAAATTACGAATTTCTGTGGGGAAAAAATTATTTTAATGCTTTAAATTAGTTTCTATAAACTCAGACATTCAAAGAGCTTAGTCTTTAAAAAAAAAACATTTGTTACTTTTATTTACTTTTTATCACTCTGATAAAATGCGGTTTTATAAAATTTTATTTTTTATGATGATTTTCGTGTTACTTTATTAGTTAGTGTAAAATTAGTTTTTCGAAGTTTCCTTTTGAAAAAAATTATTACATAAGTCTCCGCATAAACCGTAAATGTTTTCTATTGTTATAAAATTAAAGAACAATATCATCGTTCGGAACAGCAAAAACCCCCAATAACCCCGCATTCATACTTTTTATACGTTAATTTGTTTTATTTTAGAATATTTTCTTAAAATATATCTAAAGTTAACTTTGATGACCATCATCAAACTTTTTATGTAATTATAAACTTTATTGCAAATAAGATTTGTAGAGAATAAAAATTATAAAAGGAAGTTATTGTGAGCGAAATAAAAATTGCCTAAGTCTTCAGGGTTTTCAATTTCCTTTCAGTTTCTTGGATAATTAAATTTCTTTTCTTTTGAATTTTTTTTAGTTTCAAGGTTCCAAGACATTTCGAAATCCTTACAAATCAAAACACCCTGTTCCGAAGTACGGACATGAGTTTACTTTAGAGATATAAACATGCAAAAATATATCCCAGTTCCACAATAAAAAATAAACTCCCATTCAAGGCAAAACAACTCTGAAAAATTTTCCTCACGTCTTTCCTTATTCGTGGTGGGGGTGTGCGTTTTTTCATTTATTCAAAAACTGAGGGAAGAAATCTTGAATTGGCAAAGATAAAATAAAAATATTCCTCACAGAAAACATATTTCGTCCATTTATGTTTACCATACATAACTTCTTCCTGCAATTCCGTGCAATATAGGATCAGGGAAATCTCACTTTGTACCACTTGTGAATCCGGTAAAAAGGGTTTTCTTGTTAAGGTGTATTGAGATAAAATAAATTTCATATGTAACGTGCGCTTGGTGCATAACAAGTGAATTTCATTTTGATGTCTATTTTGCCGTAATATGTTCTTAAAAGGTTCAACCAGCAACTTATAAAAAAAGGGATAGCTAAATTTAAGTATTTTGGTTTGTGGTAAATGTCAAACTTTATCGTGTTAAAAAAATTATATTTGATGCTATATCATAAAACAATGAATTTTTTTAGATATGATATCAATAAAATATAACAGGACATTAAAAAATTTAGGTAAATGTCAAAAATGCTTCGAGTAAAATATGTAAAAAAATCTATTTTACTATGAATTATTCTGATATCAATTAAAACGTTTTTCGATAAAACCGCTAAGGAAACATTACCATAATTAGAGAGGCTCAGTGATTAATAAAGTAAAATTTAGGACATCAAAAATAAATTTTGTAATGTTTTCAGCTGATAAATCTTCCTATTTTAAAAATCTATGAGCTACCGTCAGTGCGGGTAACTTTGGCCAAAATCATAGTTTTTTTCACAAAAGAAGAAAAATTTAACTTCAAAAACGATTTAAACACTTAAAAATCCTTATGCATTCTAAGTATTGAACATTTAGGAATAATTTTCAGGCATTTTTGTTACATTTTATAAATTAATAAAAAATTGGTCTTAATTTTAAAAAATAAGACACTGGTAGGAGCCGGGCGGGTAACTTTGGCCACCCAAGAAATACATAAGAAACATACTTTTTAACATCCTTAAAAGCTGTGTTAACGATTTAAATAGCAATATTAAAACTTTAAACCCAAAAATAACAAAGTTATACGACATATAGTTATTTAAAATGGTATATAACTTAACATTTACATTGCAGTGCATCGTGGAATGGCATTACACGTTGAATACTAGTATTGTTTGTCGCTTAAAAGAAAGAAAAATAAACTTCTATTTTAATAAGGAAAAAAGAACTTTTTGGAAGCAAGATTTAATAACAAATATATTTGTAAAAAGCAAACGATTTTATTATAAAAGGTGAAAAATAATATATTTATAATTTGGAATTTGAAAATGTTTACCTTTCGACATTTGCGATTTTGAGTGGAATACGTATCTTGCATTCTATCTTTATCTTTTTAATGTTTAAAATCATGAGATTAAAAAAAAAATATATCTAAAAAATGAGTAATCATAAAAGTAAGAATTTTTTTCAAAAATAGTTAAACTTAATACACTTTTACATACATTTTTTAAAGTGCAAAGTTCCATAAAGAAATATTTACATCTATGGCCAAAGTTACCCGCATTCATCGGCAAAAGCTTCCCAATTACAAATATTTCAATACAGCATAAAAAGTAGTCAACTTAGAATAAAACAAATGGTGTAATATTCTTCCTCATTAATAAAAGAATCGAATAGAGTGTTTTATTTAAATATTTTCAATATTTTTTAAGAGTTCCCAGACAAAAGTTGGAAGAGATAGATTTTTGTCATTTTATGCTCGTAAGAATGAAAACAGCAGTTGTAGTATTGCCAGATTTAGAATGAGATTTTTTTTACATGAAATGAAAGGCGATATTTCCACCTTTCCAAAAATGTAAAACAATTTAAGATGAGATCATTTTATGAAGAGAAATTAAGAAAAATCTTTTTCCGACGCGTGGCCAAAGTTACCCTCCGTGGCCAAAGATACCCGCTTTGACGGTATATAAAAAAAGTGCACCGTTAATTCCATGCTCATCATACTTTCAAAACACATAACTGTACAAGAAATTTAAAAGAATTTAAATTAAAATTGGTAAAAAAAAAAGCTTTGATACGACCTTACGGGCGGAAAATGATGTAAAACGTATTAACAGTGCATATTAAGTCAACGATTACTCGTTAAGCATAAAAAGACAACTTAGAAATAGTTAAACTTTCACCACTATCTCAACACAGAAAATATATAAATACTTCAATTTTGGTTTAAACTCAAAGTAATAACTGGCTCACTACAGGTTATTTTAGCAAGATAAACAACATAACGAGAAAATAAGAAGTTCTAAAAAAGTTACTTTGATTCTCACTGAAATTCTCTATAAAACGAGTTCACACAATAATACACCTTAAAAAATGAATTAACAGACTGGTGGATATCTAAAGCACGTCAATTCAATTTCCCACTAAATCCTTTTAAATAATTGAAACGGAAAAGTATGGCTAAACATTTTTGTATGACAATATAATTTAAGTTATTAAATAGCATAAATATAAAGCTTTTGGAAATCTTTGGTAAAACTTTTCTCTGTAATCACTTGACAGCATGTGCTGCCAACAGTTTTACGGGAGCATCGATATGCCAAATTTTTGCGCATTACTAATATGTTGAAAAAAAAAACCTCTCAAATTACTATTAAAAAATATTGAAAATCTTACCAAACATAAAAAGAATCTTAAACCTGTATGACTTTATTGTTTTTATATGTATTAAAATATTCAAAAGAAAGCTTCCATCAAATTAAGATTGCCTCAGATATTCACCAATATTTGCATTTTAAATTAAATTGAATTTTTTTACATAATGATAAATATATGAATTAAATTACTCATTTCTTTTAAATCATACTTAAAATGAGTTCTTTTGACGTTTATAATTTTTTCAGATATTTATTCAAAAATATTTCAAAGTATATTAAGAAAATACCACTTGAATTAAAATTGAGTACCCAAGAGTAGTTGTGAAATCGTGATAAAAAAAATTGGTAGAAAAAAAATGGTTAAAAAATAAATCTGTTCATTTATTAAATTTTTTTTATATATTGAATGGAAATCTTTTGTATTTGATTATAACACCAAAAACTTTGTTTTATTTGATTTATAGCATGGTAAAATCAATGAAAGTAATGAATCGAAAACTTGAGCCCAGCCAACTAACGCCTTCAGCAACTCAAATTATACTTCCCCACTTAGATTCTTTGAAAACTAAATGTAATAAAAAAATTCTAATTAAAGATATTAAACAAAACAAACCAAAAAACAGTGATATAAATGTGTATTCAATACAGGGAATAAAAGTGCACTGCATATTTACTGCTGTCGTGTAATAGAATAAAACGTGCATTCATTTTTAAAAATATCAAGTAATCTTCACAAAAGTCCTTCAAATTATGAAAAAGTACTTGTTGAAAAATATGCAAACAAGTTAAAGGACATATTTTTCTTAAGGACTTGTCCATTTTTCCCTTTTTAGTTAATACTAGAGATTTCATTATTTTTGTATTCATTTAGTCCCTTCTTATATATTTTTATTACATAAGAGGCATTCAGTTTTTTAAAAAATATTTCTGCCAACCACTAACTAAATAAAAGACTTAAAAGATGTCACTAAAAAGTATTATTTGTTTGTCTTTTTTACTGGGACGAGAATGGAGATTTACAGTTTTCACATTTTTCTTTTTGAAGGCACATAAAATACTCATTTAGATTTTTATGTATTCCATAAACTCTGTCTCTGGTCGAAAAATATTAACAGGTTCAGAAAAGAAGATAAAAATTTTCAAAGGAATAATTATTAATATTTATTTTTAAACAGGTTTTTTTAATTATTCTTTGGTGTTCCGATGTTTTCAACCTGACCCACGCCCGGAATGCGCGGTCGGACAACCAGGCCACTGTCGAATGGGATAACTTCGGCCCAAGCCTAAAGCCTTAGAACTGACTTTTATCGACTATTTTTTTCCTTATAAGTCAATACTGAGATGCCACTAATATAAAAAGACGGACACATTTTGAAGACAGTATTCATTGAGAAGTGATTAGTTGTAACAGCATGGGCCAAAGTTACCCTCCAGGGCCAAACCCATTCGACGCTAAGTCATCGCGTTCGACAGTACTGGTTTTTTTTGTTTTCCCCAGTGACTGGCCTACCCGTAGTAGATAATTACACATTTATCTCTAATCAGAACATATGAGTTTGTTAACATGCAGGGCGCGATTTAGAAAAACTCGAGACTACAAGCACAACAAATTTTAGGAGTCCCCTTAACGGAAAATATTGTTCATGATTGCCCTTGATGATAGCTTGATAGTTTTCCAATGCATATTATTTTTTGCTAACGTTTTATCTATCGACTTCTCTATAAAATTGATTTAACCAATCACCTTATGTCCATGTCAATCTAAAAACGTCAATCTAAAAACAAAGCGTTGTCTTCTTCAAAAATTTTAAAAGTTCCAGAAATTCTGTTAATTAAGAGCAATTATCGTAATAGAAACTAATACAAAGTGGCCGCTAAAAAATGGGGCCCTAGGTCCCGCCCTGGCAGATCTTATGATAGATCATGACCTACCAACACGTATAATTATATAGCTATTGAAAAAAACCTTACTTCGCATACCTGATTCTTTAGTTGACAACCGAAAGGGAATCAAAGCTATGAACTTCTCTTAACACTCGCGATCTGGTATCTGAGCCAGATACTTTTGTTCCTTCTCCCATTTATATTTAGCGTCATAATTATGAAGCTTTGTCCCCTTACGTCACACCTGGACGGCCTCCAACACGTGACACGAAAATTTGTCTTTTCCCCGGGCACAGATGGCAACACGTAGACATGTTGATGTCTGGGGAGAAAAAGGGGTTGCGTTCGATTATGTTTGGAATTTTTCCTTCTTGTTTTGATGTTGTTGGTGGGAAGACGTCGTAATCAAATAACATTAATATACAAAACTCAAATTAAATAGTTTCAATATGATAAAATATTATAGGAGGGATAACCACCACGGACCCCTGTTTAGGTAAGGTTTGAATTATCGTCGCACTAAAGCTACACGAGGGCTATTGGCGACGGGCGTCGTATTTTAGAACCACAGTCAAGTAACGAGCCGACACTTGAATTGGCAACCAACGCAACCTTTAAGGGCGACATCGTACGCAGCGTTAGAACTTTGAAGGATATTTAACGTGCACTCCCTTACACGGGGTCATCGGACATTTTTGGTTGCGTGGGCCGTTTATAGGTCGGCAGCTATTTTGGCGATACCCGGACCCGAATCTGGGACCTTCCGCATGCTAGGCGGGTGCCTGACCGACTGGGCTCCCCAGCCCCTTTGATGTTATCGGTGGGAAGATGTCGTAATCAAATAGCATTAAGGTACAAAACTTAAATAGGTTTAATATGATAAATATTATAGGATGGATAACCCCGGACTATGCATGCGAAGTAAAACTTTACTCGTGAATGGCAATGTCCACAAAATAATCCTAGGTCAAAATACAAACGAACTGAAATTACCAACGAATTAAACTTTATTCAACTCCCATTGTATTAGTTCACATTAATTTTATGTACTAGGACCCCGTATTATAGTCATAGAAATAAAAATATATATTAAGAGTTTAAAGTTTTAAATTTAAACGTTGCCAACTGAAGCCATAAATAATTGAGTTCTAGTTTTCTAACAATTCCTTTTTAATTGAAGAAAATTCCACAATTTGTAAAAAAAAAAATATCGTATGCAATATGACAAAAACAGTCTAACGTTAGGAAAAATTCATATTTTCAAGCTTTCACATTTTAAGAGGTTTAGTAAAATCTTTTTTGAAACGAAACATAACTTGAAGATGTGTCTTGACATTTTGAAAAACATTTGCATTTGAACTTCTTATATTTAAATTTAGGCATCTAATACCAAAACATTTTGAAATTGTCTTTGATTAAAATATATTTGAAAAAGATTTAGAATTGTCTTTTAAAAAATTCTATTTTAAAAGTTTAGTACTAAATTTCTTCACACTATAAACAAATGAACTAGCTCTAAACCATATATATATTTTTTTTAAATTGAAATTTAGTATATTTGGTTTTAATATGTACATTTAATTTATTTTAGAAATATTATTTAAAATAATGTATGAAAAAATACTTTCAATACTGCTACTAGCTCTTATATTATTCTAAATGTCTCTAGTATAAATCGTTAACCTATTTAGGAATTAATCACATTATTCATTAATCCTTAAAATTTTCAAAATTTTCAACATTTGAATAAAAGTTTTTCGTAATGAGTAACCGAAAGTTAAAGACAACGTATTGGGATCTGTTTAGTTAAAACTGGTTCTTAGTCTCTTGTTGAATTTCCCAATTGATGAATTAAACCTTTTTTTTTTTAATTACACATGCAAACGAAATGCGAGAAGTACTAGTTAGAAATTGCCTAATATATGTGAATTCTTTTTATTTCAGAAAAAAATTGTTTTAATTTTTTTTAAAAAAATGTTATCTAAAATTCCCTATCGTTAACAAGGATAATGACGTACATAAATGTACTTAAAATCTAGATATTATTTTTTTAAAACGTACTTAAGGTTTTAAAAGATATATATTAGAAACAAAGTTTTCATCTTATATGTGCCATTTGTAAATAAAACTAATCCTGTCAGAAAATGTGCACCCAATAAAATAACATACGTTTTTAAATATGAAATAGTTGATTTTCTACACAAACTAAAAAGTTTTATTTTGATTTAAAAATTCAAAGTGTAACTTAGCAGCGGCTACAAATGTATATTAGCGCTTTTGTTGAACTAATTAGTATATTTGTTAAATTACCCACAGTATCTTGCATGTTTATTTCTTAAGCATTATCTTTATATCTGATACGAGTATGATTTATTCATTAAACAATAAGTAAACTGTACAATATTTTCAAAAAGAGTTAAATACAAAAGTAATAGTTGCCATTTTATAATAATGAAAATCCCAGTGGATTAAAATAGAAAAAAAAAGTAACTTGTTTATTAATGAAAAACGTTAAAATTTATCGGAACTTAACAATTTGAAAATTATTTCGGTTTTATTCTTCTTCGAGTTTATATTGTAGAACGAAATAAGCAATGAAATTTTTTTATCTATTGATTTTTCGATACTAAGTATCAATTTAAATAAAATGTAATCAAATACATTTCAATTCCGTTCAAAAACTACTTATTAGTTGGCAAATAAACATTTTCGTAAGTTAAGGGAATAAGAAATTTATTTGAATACGTTGACGAAACATCTCCAATCAAAACACTTTACTTCTTTCAAGCTGTTTCAAAATGTTATATTTAAAATATATTAGAATACAAAAATAACCTATAACACAATGTCTCCTGAAAGTTTTTAAATGTTATTTGACCCAAAATGAGATGCATTACGATGAAAATAAACTGTACAAGTTTTAAATCATAATTCGATAATATCTTTATTTCACAAGACACATTTTTTAAAATTGGAATAAATTTTGTGCGAAAAGAAGAAAACATTTTTTTTTGTTTAATATGAATCATTAAATAGTAGAAAAAATAGTTTGTAAGAAATAAAAAATTCGAAACTATTTTCCGGTACATTTACGTCCTTTTGTAGCAGCATATATATTCAGAATATATATTTGCTGTAAAAAGTTTTAATATATAAAAATATTTTTAAAAACTTATGAGAAATATATTATTATATTATTAGTTTTAAATATACATCTATTCATACAAATCAGTACGCAAGTGGTAGTGATATTCGGTTGAATTTAATTCGAATTTTAAATTTGGAGTAGTATGAAACTTTTGAAAACCTTTAACTTGATTTTACATATAGATCAAAACACATTTCACTTTCTACTCCACACAAATGTATAATTATCAAATCACAAATTAATAAATTCGAAGAACACTTCACTACATACCCACACACGATTCCATAAATCTCCTATCCCTTTTCATCTTCTCGACCTATCTAAACTATCGTCTGCTGTGACAACTTTTGGACGAGAGGGAACTGGCAACAACTTACCCTGCGAAATGCTTCTACTCGACGAACGAGGTTCCTACCACACTCGAACGTGGAGTGGTGATGGGCCAAATGATTTGGTGGCAAACCCTCTCGCGGGGCGGCGCTGCTGTCGACCGCCCCCGCGACCCACCTGCAATCCCAACTTGCAGACGATTTTTTATTTATTCATTCCAAGTGAATAAAATTCTTCCGATTGGAATTTCGTCCGCTTTGTTAGCGGAACCAAATAGCGACAGTGCGCGTGGAATATTAATAAGGGGTTTTAGAGCGATTTATTTGAAAAGTTTTTTTTAAAATAAATGTATAAAGTTTGTTTCGATAAATTCTTCACTCTAGAGGAACCCAGTGTGAGAAAAAAAAATAGTTAGAAAAAAATAATATTTATGTATTTTCCTGCATAAAATGTCTTTATTTGAGAATTGTGAAATCTATGTTTTGCAGTCAACTGTAAAAGACATTTTATCATATAAAGTAAGAAAATCTGCAACTACCGATTCATATTGTACTGTTGAAAACAGATTTTTGTGTGTTTTGATAACAAAAGGAAATTTTAATGCACAAATTACATCCGTACCGTGATTTGATTGTGCGTTCCCGACTCCACTGCGGTCGACAAGGGTTCATAAATATAAGACCATGGGTTTACATTTGATTTTTAGTGTACTTTGAGCTACAGAAATACAGATCATATAAGACAAAAGCACATGTATGATCTGTATTGCTCTGCTACTGGTTGAGTTAAGTTGAAATAACGACGCACTAGATCTGCACAGGGGCTGTTGGTGCTTTGCTACCGGAAACTTCCGTAAAACATTTTTTCTGTTTCATGGCCGATATTTTCTGCCAATTTTGTAGCCAGAAAAATTCAGAAATAACGATTTTCTTAGAGCATGTGTCAACGGCTTTTCAATTTTTCACTACAAACTTAGATACTAATTTAAAGCAAGCAACTTGAATTTTAAATTATTTTAATATATTATTAAAAAATGTAATACAATTCACCTAGTCGATTCAAAACAGTTTTAAGTATCGGTATGCGAGACATTTTTATGAATGTGAAAATATAAATAACTATTGTTATCTGATATGCTAATATAAAATGGTTGGGGAGTGTTTCATTTAAGATTTACCGTGCCTTTTAATAAAAAAAAAGTGAAAATAGCAGCTTTTAAGTAGATTTAAAGTTTAAACACAGATTATCAAATACAATTTATTTGCGTTTTTTTTATCTTGTGAAAACAACAAATATTTGTTACATAGAACGAACGTTTGAACAGCTGTAAGATAATTGTACAAATCAATTTAACAATCGATAAGAACGAAAAATACTCATGTAATTTTCTAATTAAAGGAAGAAAGACAATTTTCTTAACCTTAGTTTTATAATTAAAGTTTAGTATAATTAAACTTAGTTTTATAATTAATTTTTTAATCAGTTTTATATTGTCTCACATTCAGTTTTATGCCATCATTTTGCTGAAAAATTGTTAATATTTACACAAATATTTCCTTATTAAATATAAAGTTTCAAACACATTAAAAAATGTACTAAACAAAATAAATACGGTTTGAAATACATTCACATTTAAATGGCATAAGTCATAATTATATATAATATACTTAAAATAGTATGTGTTTATGTTATTTATGTTAAGAAAAAAATTCAAATCGAAACTTAAAATTGCTAACACGGGAAAGTGCTATGACTGAAAAAAATATGTTACGATTCTGAATTTTCCAATAGAAGATTTCAAATAACTGTACTTTAGCATTTTATATTTTCCTAAAACGACCACTGAATCCCCTTTTCTTCAATTCTTTGACAACTCAAAGCACAACATTAGTCAAAATATAAGTGTATATATTTTTTCAGGACCATAACTTTTCTTATTTCGTTTTCCAAACTGTATCACAACAGAAGAATTTTTTCGAGATTCGTGTTCGCATGTAAACACGTTTTTTCCCCATAGGTACTTTGTGAAAGATTATTCATTTTTTGTTTATAAATAAAGAAATTTCAAGGAATCATGAATTTTTTGTGTTGCGCACAATAAAACAATGATTATGGGAAAGAATGTCCCATTAACAAATTCTTTATATTTCAAATTCCTCATTTTTTCGCTCACAAATTACTATTCATTGTAAAATTGGATAATTACTTTCTAAACTATAAATTACATGTCATGAAAGTTTAAGAAATTACCTAACACAATACTCAAATGCCAAAATAATGCAAATAATTAAAAGCAAAAAAAAAATTATTTGCCATGTGCGACAAATATCAATTTTAATATATTTTCTTTATATCACATGAAGGAACGAACATGAAGGAATAAAATATTTAGTTATTATTAAAAACCTATTTTCTAAGACGAAAGGTTAAATTCGAAAATTTTCTTAATTGAAATGTTTCGAAAAGTGAAAGCAATACATCATCTAAATACATATTTCTAGGAGAAAATTAGTAAATCAAATGGCGATGAAAGCTAAGGTAGTTTCTTATAAATGTTTTTTACCGTTGGTGTTTATCACAATAACACTAATTTAAAACTAAAAATTTATTAAACAATTTGTTTTTCCACAAAATTTTTAAAATACGAATAATTAAACTATACCCATGAATTCATACTACCTTTATATTATCAGTTAAAAAAACAATTTGGTTTTTTGCATTGGAAAAAAAACTTATTTCATTTCACCTTACCGAAATCGTTTTTCCTATACAAACCCATATTATTTTTTAATCAAATTAAAAATTACTACCAATGATGTAAATTTGCATATTTTCGTATTTTTTTTTATTTCTACAAGTCACAAAGCGTTATGTCACTTTATGTATGAGTGTAATTTCATATACATGTAATAACTCTTTAAAACGGTTTTGTAATTAATATTTACGAAAAATTAAACGAATTATTAAGTAATCCAATAATGAAATTTCACTTTTAAGACTTATTACGCTGTATTGTAAGGGGAAAATAAATATATAACCTGAACTCAAGATCAAAAGAAACACTTAAATCCTCTCCCATAATACCTCAATAGAAATTTAAAAATCCCCCAAATACCGTAAAATCCTCGTTTCAAACTAGAACTAAACATTTTAAACTAAAAAGGATTCCGTGTTTTTCAAAACAAAATCCCAAAAGGGGTGCTAAAAACAAAGATACTCGAAAAAAATACTTTTACTACATTCCTCATTTCAGTAAAAACTGAAGAAAAAAAGCCAACAACTCAACTTGGATGATGTTTAAATAAATTTCAACAAGACACACGGCAAACTGTTATAAGAAATGAGCACTCGTTCTAAAAAACGGTCAAAGACCAAACCGAGACAAGTGCTAAGAGTATCTATTAAATAAATGAAGCTTAGTTGCATAGTTTAAGTTAAAAAAAATTCTTTTTAAAAACGAAAAATATTTGTTTATCAGTTATAAGTCGAAGTATTTAATACGATAACCATTTACAATATTTATTCGATTTTAGTTTGTTAAATGGATTTTATGGTGTACTATGTTTTAGGAAAGTGACTGAAGCCTTAGAATTTATTTTACATAATACGATTACTTACTAGTATGTTCTCCTTTTTTATTACTTGCGACTGTATATAAAATATTTAGTAAGGACTTGTTGCGTTTTTAGGGATTTGTTATAAGAATTAAGTATAATCTTTCTATTCAAAATATGAACTGTTCTACGTGATAAATAAAATGGCATTCTTACTGCAGTATGGCAAAAACACATTTGTAACACAAAGATGTTGTAATTAAAAAACGACCAGCGTTTTATGGGTCACAAAGAGAAAGTGAACTGAAATACATAATAAGTCAACAAGAATAAGGTTTAAACAGGGCATTTTGTAATTTTGTTTATTAAAACTATAACCAAATTTATCATTGAATCATGAAATAACACTTCTTTGACTCATAACTACAACTTCAATGTTTAGTTACTAAGTCTTTTTATTAATGAGAAATAAGCACCAACTCTTATTTGTACATAAAATAATCTTAGATGTTCACTAAACAAGTTCTTATCGGTATTACTCACTAAATATACTACTAAAAGAGCATTTATTATTTATTTTATACCGAATTCCGTGGTAGATTGAATCCTTTAGTAGTGTTGACATTCAAGCTTGCGAGAAATAGCGATTTCATCGAACTTGTTTTAAAGAAATAGATTTGAAAGGCTTTCCTTGTTCGGCGATTTCCGCAGATTATTCGGCATTAACTTTTTTTCTTTTCAATCAGGAGGCACCACGAAAAACCTCCGGTAGGATTAGTCGGAGGAAATCGATGTTTTGATTATGGCAGATTTCTTCGGGTTGATCGATTTTTAATGAATGGGAACGACGGGCATGGATTATCTGTTCCACTATTGTGGAAAAATGGAAGAAGACATAAAATAATCAATGGATTCTTTAATTATTTTTGTTTCACAAAAAATTATTTTCTTTTTTTTTTGTTGAGGACTTTTGTTGAGTTAACTAGTTGATTTCAACCGTTGCAAACACAATGAAATAGAAATAATTTAAAACACTATTCTATAATTGTTTTAGCATACTAAAAAAGAATTTAGTAATTTTTTAGCATACATAAATCCGTTTGAAAAAATTGCTTTAGTAAAACAAATTTTAAAGAAAAGTTTCCATAACGTACAAAAAAGGAAGAATCTTATAAAGATTATTTTGTATACGCGACGTGCTGTTTGGTTCTTTTGATGCTTTTCTCATGAGGGAAAAATTAATTATCCGAGTTTTAGATTAAGAAATTAAATCGTCTTCCAACGATGCATTAAATTTTTAAATTGTAACTAAAAAAATTTAATTTCTTTTATTCATTTTTTCATGAAATTCAAAAAAAGAACCTTGTAACAAATTATTAAACGGACACACTGACTAATAGTCTGGTGGCATGTTCGGATTATTTGACAAATCTGCAGATAAGATTACACTCGTAAAACAAAAGAGTGAAATCCACTCCAGCTGGAGAAGTGCATTTTCGACACTGGAAAGGAGTGAATATTTACTCACACTGAGTTAAAATCACTCGTTTGTTTTAAGAGAGTACATAAATTGCATCCATTAGAGTCACACGAGAAAAATAAAGTTTCATTTCGCAATAGATCAAAAAATATATATATATAAGGTTAAAAAGATGAATGTCTGTTTACTATTCTATTTTCTTAAACTAGAATATATTTAAAAAAATAACATATTAAAATTTAAGAATATCTATGAATTTATACAGTATTACTTAAGTATAAGGAGGCTATGTCAATCCTTAAACGATCTTTATTGGTTTAACCCTTTCAGTACCAATGACAATTTGGCATCATCATTTTAGAAATTTTTATCTGAACATCTATATCTATTTATGATATCAAAAAGCCCATCATTCGATTCTTCAAAGCCTCCCCCCCCCCATTAGAAAATATTTTTTATTAATCCCAATAAATGGCCCCCTATTATTTTTTTTTTAATGATCAGAAACATGATAATGCCAAATGGCATCCCTGGAACTGAAAGGGTTAATAAACGACAAAATACATTAAACATTTGGAGAATGAGTTTTTTTCTCTTTAAAAGCGTTAATAAAGAAAAATCTTACTATGCAGGTATGTCAAAGTGATAAGGTAACAACAAAAACACCTGAACAATCAGAAAATAAATAGGCGTATTTATGTTAATAGATTCAGTCATCGCCTTGTTTACCTTGTTTCTAACACATCGGCGGCTTGCATATCATTACGAGAGGGATGGTTCAATGCATTTTGCTTGCGTAATTCAAAATATGTATTGGTTGTTTGTTTTCTATTCACCTTACGATAAAATGTTATGCATTAAACTTTCAAATGTTTTCAATGATTGTCAAAAAGTTAGATATTCTACACTTTCTATTTAAATGAAAATGATAAAATAAATAGAAAAGGATCTGAAGAAAAATAAAACGGAATGTTTTGAAAGCTATTTCACTCCATTCAAATGTTCAATTACAATAAGGAAAAAGCAGTTTATACACTTCAGAGAAATTTAAAAATATATAATTAAAATACAATGAAAGAAATTGCGTTATTTTCGGTTGTTAACAACGTTCGAATATAATACTTCAGAATCCAGTTTAAATAAATATGTATAGCAAAGAAGGTTTGGGTTTGGTTTGAATTATCTTCGCACTAGAGCTACACGAGGGCTATTGGCGACGGGCGTCGTATTTTAGAACCACAGTCAGGTGACGAGCCACACCTGAATAAGCACCCAACGCAACCGTTAAGGGCGACATCGTACGCAGCGTTAGGACTTTGAAGGATATTTAACGTGCACTCCCTTACACGGGGTATTATTCGTCGGAATTTTTGGCTGCACGGGCCGTTTATAGGTCGGCAGCTATTTTGGCGATGCCCGGACCCGAACCTGGGACCTTCCGCATGCTAAGCGAGTGCTTAACTGACTGGGCTCCCCAGCCCCCAAAGAAGGTTTGGGTATATCAATAATCAAAAACAAGTATTTATTGTCAAGTAGGTTGAAAAATTGGATTTGAATCAATAATTTTAATGGTATTGAGCTTCACAGAAATATAGCTTCACTGCAGTAAAGCCTCGGAATTTCCACTTCGATTGACAAGCTTACAGTCATTAGCTGACCGGTGGATTCGCTGTAGAAGTGGTTTTGCTACGTACGTTTATTTATAGAGGGAAAGCAAAGATACGTGGTTTTTTAATATTCATTTCTTAATACTCTTTTTTTTTTACACCTAACGATCTGTTTTAGCGATTTTCACACATTTTTCAAAATCAAATATATATATTTAATATTACAACATTTCATCTAAGAAATAAATATTAGAAATAATACTAGGTAAAGGAATCTCGTAACTAATTGTAGTTTTTGCAATAAATTGATTCCCAATCACTTCTCAAATATACTTTTTCCGACGATAGATAATTACTCATTTGTTAATTGGTACACTTTAATAAGATTTTAGAATTTATTAAACGTATCCTTAAGGGTATTGCTACTAAAATGAAAAAGCAAATGCTTCATATTTCAAAATATATATTTCAAAATCTTTTTTTATTAATTGATAAAAGAAAACAAAGTTATACCAATTTTAAATAATTTAATTATCATAAGATATTTAATTTAATATATCAATTTTAAATATCAATTTTTAATATATCAATTTTAAATATCATAAGATATTTTTCATATAATCAAAAACTCCTACCCATTAAAAAACTAAATGAATTAATTGAACTTTACAGATTTTTTTTTTAGAATATGTATATTTTACAAAATAATAACGAATACTTCCGAAATGCTTTTTAAGGCCTTAAATTATTTGCCGCTTTTTTTAAAGAAATATTTTGATTTTCTTTTCTTTTTTTTTCCCGGTTTACCCAAAACAAAATAAAAATTTTTAATAAAGTTGAATGAAAAAAACCTATCACGCATATTTTCATACAAACTTTTTTATTCAATATATTATTGAACTTAATAGAAATTATGCAAATAACTATTTAAAAATAGGCTAGAGGTACTCGATTTCAAAATTTTGCATTTTTACTTATTACAGAAAATGTTTTCATTGTATAAAACCATTGTGAAATGGAAAATTACTAATTTTTATGTTGCATATGAAAATCAATTCAATGCCATCTAAAATTTTTATTCGTTATTTTTTTTCTATTTCTAATCAACGAACAATTGGAAGTTTCTGAAAAAATAAAACTTTAATAAAAATATAACAAAAAAAAGTATTACAGTAATTATATCTAAAAATGTCTTGAATGTGTTTTCGAAACTCGTGTAAATAAAACTATGCTAATTCCTGCAATACTATTTTCACCTTGTTTTTTTAACGTTTTTTTAAAAGCCTATGACTTTTATACGAGCTTAACTGAAATAAAAGAAAAATTATTTATATTTGTTTAACCTTAACCATGGATTATCGAAAACATAATGAGTTTTATAACTTTGAAAACAAATATTTTAGATTCAATTAAGTTTAACACCATAAATGCATATTAATACCTACACACTATTTATTAAAATTTTAACTTAAAATATTAAAATTTAATTGATAATTTAATAAAAACGAATTTTAAATGATAACTTTAGGGTCGTAAACAGTGTACGCAAAAGTATAAAATTTTCATAGTATTTAAATTTATATTCATTAAAAGTTTTACTCTATAAAATTGTTATATTTTTTCTAACATTGGAAAAACATTAAATGTTATTTTAAATACATATAGTCTTAGTTATAATCTACAAAGTTCTTGAGCGATTTTTTTTGCACTAATCGACGGTAAATTTGTTCATCTACGAACCTGCCGTTTTGGGATCGAATACGTTCCACGATTAAAACTCAGATATCCATCCCTTTTGTATTGATAAATGGACAATTACAGCGTTTTCCACAATTTTTTTAAAATCCTATTAAGCACATTTAGAAACTTCTAGATGTAATTATTACTGATTTTAAAGATTTATCTATTTTTAAATTCATTTTTGAAGTTTTTGATTCGTCACTTCCGTTAAGCCACCTCTTGATTCCACAAATGACGTCATGCATGGCTTTTGAGATTGGTGTATTATTTGACACGTTTCAGTTTATCACTTTTGACACTTTAAAACTAGTTATCAAACTCGTAAAAAAGTTATGCTATAATTACAGCACATGTTATGCTCATTCCAGTTAACTTATTCAAACCTTCAACGATTTCAACCGACTATTCCAATGAGATACAACAGTCAATACACATAAGCGCTCTAGTGGGTTCTTTGACTAAACAACCAAACCTTGGAGCAGAATGTTTAAATTCCTTGATAGAAGCTTGTTAAAAATAATATTTTGTTCTTTTAATGATATTTCGTATGAATTGTAATTTTTACTAGCATATAAAGTGTTTTCAAATATTACGGCCGTAGATTTTGAATTCAGTGTGACTTATGAAATGAAACCTTTTGTAAATGTTTAACCATATAATCCAAATCTATAGCTTCTAATTTACCAGAAAAAATATGTATTCTGCATTTCGCGTTCCATTAACTTTATCCATAAAATGTATAATGTTTGAAATACCTTTGCCAACACTTACAGTAGCTATAATTAAACTAAGACGCAAGGCTATGAAAAAAAAGCTTGCTCATAGAATCAGAAGAATTAATTTACCATAAAAATGTTTAAAACAATTTTTTTTGAAAATCACATTGAACATATTTGAATTTTGTAGGGTTGATGATATCGCGATCACTTTAATTTTTTTATTGATCAAGAGTACATTCTAGTAAATTGTAAGAGTTTTAGCATATATGAAATGAAAGATAGAATTTTAGATATACTTTTGAATATGTTTTTAAATGACTTGTTAAAATGTTTCACATCTGCACTTGTGACAAACACTGCTAACATATTTCTAAAAAACGCAAAAAAAGAGTTACCAGTTTATCAAGCATAAATAAAAACCCATTCAAAACTAAATCCTTCCTCATTTCCCTCTAAACATTTGAATAAGTGCTCTCGCGGAACATATTTTACTATTTACTAAAAGAGAAAGGATTAAATAGAAATATCTCTTCTTCAAGCCTCAATTCCTAGTTTGAATGATAGATCCTTCACTTGCATTTTTTTCCTTTTTTTCCTTGGAAACCTTAAAAAGTCATTAATCTTACTTACTCTCCATTTACGAAAGAAAAAGAAAACTTATAATTATTCTAATAGATTATTGGGGTAGAACTGGATCACAATGGCCAAGACCTTTTCGCAGATAAATTAAGTAATTAAACATGACCGTAATGTATAGGTTAGTAGCAAATTTTAATTATTCAAATTGCTTCAGAAACTTTTATGCTGCTATATAACACCATTAGAGTATTATTGAAAATTCCCATGTTACTGGTTTGATACATGATCTTTAAATATTTGGATGAAGCTCCATGATAAATGATTAGTCGGAAAAGTAAATTGAAGAACCTTCCATACATACTATTCTGGAATCATAATGTTATATAAGAATTTCGAACCAAACACTTTTCGAATTTAAATTCAAGATTTATCAGCAAATGAGAGTTGGAAAACACACTTTCTTAAACTACTATTGCAACAATATAATTGCAATTTTTATATATATTACACTTAAACCTATCCTTAACAAAAAAAATAACTCAAAACAAAAAATGCTTTAGTTTTTAGTTATATGTTGAAACAGGATTAGCATCAAAATTACTTTGATGGTCGTCAAAATCTGAAGGTTTTAATGACTTCAATCTCTTTTGAAGTTAATAACAATATCTTATCTAATAAGGAATACCATCACAAAATTATCACAAACTTTAAAAATGAAAGTCGTATAATAACTAGTAGTTTTAAATTCCACATAATCAGTTTATTACTTCTTTTCAGCTTACTGGCATAATTACTGATTATCGGCATTTATTTTAGTAATAATGTTGTATTTAAACAGTATTTATGAGAAAGTTAGCACATAATGGATGCATTTTTTCCTACAAGCGCCATTCATAGCGCATCAGAAATTCTTGAATAGCACTATAGTAACTCTAAGTGCTGTTGATCGGGCGTTTTATGGCTTCGAAGTTGCGTTTACGACAGTGTTTTTTCAGTAAGTGTTTGACACCTGGGAGTCGATCATAATAATGGAGTAAGTTGTTTCATTTAGGCGTTAGAGATGAGATAATTTTAGGATAAAACCTGTTTACCAAAGAGGTTTAGGTTATAGAAAATTAAGAAAACTACCTACTCTTCTACAAATATGCGTTTTTTGTTCGAATTTATATTATGTAAATTAATGTAGTTATCAACTAATAATATTTTTTAATAATAAAAACATTGGATTTATGCATTAGTTCCCGTAAAAAAGATTAAACTAAATTAATCATATATTGCTACTTGTTAGTTTCTTAACGGTATTGAATTAGATTCATTTAAGTATGGTGCTTTTATCTCTGACACATTTAAACTACTTACATTATCTATAATGATAAAAATGAAGTTTTGTGTGTGTATGTATGTCTCTCTGAAACTCACAAACTAGACATTTGTTTGACTCGTAACTTGGCACAAATACGTAGTTCATACTTGAGTTGCAAAATAAGAACTTTAAGAGCTCAAACTGTTCTATTTTTTGAGAAAATTCGAATTTTCTGGAAAAACTACACCACTTTGGCTCAAATCCGATCATTTTTTTACTTTCCTGATGCCATCTGCTGAACAAACTAAATAAAACTTTCAACGAAAACAAATAAAATGAAAAATGTTTATTTTTGTGTTGCCATTACTTTCAGAAACTAAATGCATCATTTGAAAATAATTGATATGTTTCAAGTGACGTATTTCTTAATAGTCTTCATTATTTTGAGATTAGTTGATGATTTCTTCATTGATGGTTCTGTTGATTGCAAATATGCATATTTAATTAATAAATGTATAGTTAAGCTATTACTGAAATGCGATGGTTAATAAAGGCCGTCGCATTGGAGCTGCATATACGGGTTTTATGTCTTTATTTTTTCGCCAAATATGTTGCCAATCTCGGAAAAATTATTAATTAAAACACTAAAGCTCTAGATTAGCGGTCGCCAGTCGCCAACTGGAGACTATTAAATCGAAAGTGGCTACCTAAAAATCGAATCCCAGTCGTCAAAAGTGGCGATCATAATTTTTAATTTTTATTCAACAAATAACTAATACTGAAGCTGCATTTCTAAAATAAATAAATAATAATAAGTCGGCCTCCATGCGACGTAAATGGAACTGGGCGACGAAAATCTTAAATGCAAATTTGATTTTTTAATTTTGCCTTACGATCACGGCAATTTACAAGTGATTGATTTACAGCTGATTAAGATCTCAACTATTCCTTTGAACAATTCTGATACGAGAAAATTTCATGAACAATCGTGGCGATTCGAATTTTCTCCTTCTAAGAATGGCCAATCACATAATACTTACATATTTGGTATATGATCCTTTTTTTTACTGTCAATCTTTTCATATAAAAAATGTCTTTAATAAAATTGTGTTTTGTGGAAAATTGCAGTTTATTTTTGTCGTATATACTTAAATTTGAAGCTGGCTACTAAAATCCAAATGTGGCTACCATTTTTTTTCAGTCTGGTAGCCACTGGCTACTATTAAAAATTAACAGTCTAGAGCATTATAAAACACGCCAAATGGGCAAAATGTTTGTTAAGCTATTACTGAAATATGATGGTTAATAAAGGCCATCGCACTGCAGCTGCATATTAGGTTTTTATGTCTTTTTTTTCGCCAAATACATTGCCAATCTCGCCAAATGGGCAAAATGATTGTTAAGCTATTACTGAAATGTGATTAATAAAGGCCATCACACTAGAGCTGCATATAAGGGTTTTATGCCTTTATTTTTGCGCCAAATATGTTGCCAATCTCACCAAATTATTTAAAACTCGCCAAATGGGCAAAATGTTTGTTAAAAATTATTTAGAAGCTGGTTGGTTGTGCTAAGGTCATTGTGCTAGAGCTGTATAATGGGTGTGTTTGTAGCTATATATATTTTCTCGCCAAATTATTTCCCAAAACGTGCCAAAAGAGTTAAAAGGTTTGACATTAAAAAGGTTAAAAGGTTTCGCCAAATGGGCAAAATGTTTGTTAAGCTATTACTGAACTATGATGGTTAACCCTTTCAGTCCCAGTGATGCCATTTGGCATCATCACCTTCAATATTTTTTTCAAAATTCTTATGTCCCGTTATGACATCAAAACACACATCATTCGATTCTTCATACTTTGTTCTATCAGACAATAATTTGCATTAATCTCAATAGAAGTCAGAACTACTATTTTTTTAATTTAGAAAATAGTCAACAAGCGTTTCTCCTGATTTTTGATAAGTTCACTTCAGTTCCACATATTTAAAACACAATTTAAACTATTTCGGTTAAAATAATAACTAAATTTTTTTTAGTAATATGGTCAGATACCTTAAAATATATAACTCAAAGTGTTTTTAGGTAATAGATATATTTTTTATTTTGTTGTTTTCCACAGTTAAAGAATTTTGGCATTGTTGCAAAAACCATATAAAAAATTTTAATGGATTTTTTTTCCTTATGGAATTCGTGTATTTGACCTAAAATAAGCTTATTTTGTGAATATCAGATGTCTCTGTAGTGTAGTAAATTTTTGGGACTGAAAGGGTTAATAAAGGCCATCGCACTAGACCTGCATATTAGGATTTTATGTCCTTATTTTTTCGCCAAATACGTTGCCAATCTCGCCAAATGGGCAAAATGTTGGTTAAGCTATTACTGAGCTATGATGGTTAATGAAGACCATCGCACTACAGCTGCATATCAGGGTTTTATTCTTTATTTTTTCGCCAAATATGTTGCCAATCTCGCCAAATTATTTATTAAAACTAGCCAAATTGGCAAATTGTTTGTTAAATTATAATTTAGAAGCTGGTTGGTTGTGCTAAGGTCATTGTGTTAGAGCTGTATAATGGGTGTATTTGTAGCTATATCTATTTTCTCGCCAAATTATTTCCCAAAACGTGCCAAAAGAGTTAAAAGGTTTTATGTATTTATGAGGGAATTGTGATGGCATTTATGAGTACATTTTACTCCGTATATTTGATTTTGGAATTTTAAAGCAATGAAACGGGATTTCATACTTGAAAACGAGCGGGAAAAATAACTTAAGTTTATGATCTTATAACAGGTTACATGGCACACATACTTGGATAGATTTGATATTTTTTTAATCCGTGCGAAGTACGGGTAAAAATTTGCTAGTATATAATAAACTGAATCTTGCTTATTTTTAGTCGGAGAAAGATAAATATAAAAATTGTGCGGATCAATGTTAAGTTATGTTGTACCATTTTCAAATATATAGAAGAAATAGCCAGAAATAAACCATTTAGAAATATTCCTGAAATAAATATGAATAAACCCTAACATATACTAGAATATTTCCCTTTGTCAATGGAATAACTATACTACATGTTCCTTTACTTCATCAGTGGGCAATATAGTTTCATGAGATTAGATTAGAAAAATAAGGATTTTAGATATGTTTATAAATAGGTGAAATATATTTTTACAAAAAAAGCAGTTACTTGGTAAGTGTAACTTTAACTTGTATAAATCTTGAGAAGAAACGTTTATCTATCTATAAAAAGAGCCAAACTTTTAGTAGCAATTTAAACCTTTAAATCCCCGAAATTAGCGATTTTCTTTAATTTTCTTTCACAAACGAAATTAAAGTTTTATCGTTCACTAAATTTATTTGCTGTTCGAAGAATAAATACGTAAAATTACTTGTGTCAAATCTTAGTATTTTGTTCGGTGACACTTGCCTCGTAGAAACTGTGCTTAACACTTTAGATGACACGAAATGCTTAATATCCTTAAATATGTATAAGTTTAAAATTTGCGTCGTATGTAAAGTTTGCTAAAAATTTATATCTTAATATTATGCAGTGCAGAAAGTTTACACTTCTGCCACTTTGCTTATACAGGGTAAGGCAAACAAAAGTGGCTCAGGTCTAGAGATAGGAATACGTTGAAATGCTTGGCGAGAAAAACTCTTGAAGCCACCTGATACCAGTTTTTACATTGGTTGGATCGGATTAGCTTCACATTAAAGCTACTCATAGACTAGTGGCGAGTTCAGATCTTAGTTCATAGTGTATGAAGACGTCCCATAATGCAAATTTTGTGTCTTGCAATCAATTTAGAATGTTTTGTACTATTAACAAAAACAAAAAGGTCCGATTCTCTAGGATAAATAACGATCGAAACAATCAAATAATCACTAGTTGGAACTTTTGGGGGGGCTTAATATTGAAGCGATCAATAGCTTCTGTAAGCAAACCTGTTTTTGTATTGGTTTTAGACTTAGACACATATCTGTCGTATTATTATTATCATTATTATCTCTTGACCGGGGCCACTTGTTTGCCTCACCCTGCACCTCTGAGATATATGACGAAAATCAACAAGGACTAAATCCTAAAAAAAGTACCCTAAAGTAGTTATAGCAACATTATGTCCAAGACCAAACAGCCTTATTTATACTCCGATATCTCCTATTTGGGAAATTTATGGACTACAAGGACTTAGAGAGACACACGAGGACCCGGAAACGGGTCAGCGGCTGACGTCATTTGTTAGCCGGACCATTTTTTGTCCGGTTTCCCGGGCACTTCTCGAATGACAGAATCTGTGGACCGAGTGGGAGTAAATTACTGGTATACAGTTTCTGGTCAGAGTGTTTATGTCTCAGAAATATAGGTTATTGTATAGAGTTGATCTTGTTTTATTGGGATTGGATACCATGAAATGCTTGACATTGCAAGTTTGTCAAAAAAGAGCATTGGACAGCATTCGCAATTCTCTGAAAGCTATTTAATTTTTTCGTGGCTTTGTTATTCTATTGGTAGTATTCAAAAACTAAGTACTAGAAATGTCCTGGTGATTTTTTTAAATTAGCTTCTAAAAATTCTCCAGAATGTCCTACAATTAGTAATTAAATAGGTGAGTGCAGAAACAACGTCAGTCACAAAATTCAAATTTTTCAGGAGGGAGAAAAAACTTAATAACTCTTCCTCTATTTCTGCACTCAACACTCGAAACAAACGTCCTGTATTTACAGAACTACTCAACAGACAACGTAGTTTTTGCACTCAACACGCATCTTGCCTTTCTACGCTTATTTTCATTGAAAACGAGTTTTCGGATTTTTTTTTACTGAAGTGGTTTCTGCACTCACCGATTCAATTGTGAGTGACGTATTTGTCAAAATATGGGATTGAAAATTGAAATATAGGAAATACAATCAAGGTTTAACAAAAGGATAAAAGTAAAATACGACACAATTGAACGTTGAAGTTCTTATGCGTTTTAACGTTTTATATATTTTAAAAACAATCATCGTCACTATGGAAAAGCGAATATTTCTCGAAAATTACAAAGGTATTGGTTTTTTTAGTTCTAGCTATTATGTAGCTAAAAAATTACATTGGTTGACAAAGATAATTTTTGTAAAAGTAAAAACAAATATTTACATTTGAATTAAAATTTTCCAAATCAGTTTTATCGCTTACACCTTTAAGCAGATAAATATTTCAAGTGTACCACATTTGGATCCTAAAATTGCGATAAATATATTGATTTACAATTTGCAAGCTAAAATGTTTCAAATGTTTAAAAGCCTCCATCGATCTTCTGCTTGTGGTCAAATTTCAAACATTCTCATTTTCGAAAAAGGATTCCCAACGAAACTTTAAAAATCACCCTGAAATTATCAATCTCTAAAAATCAGGTCAATCCATTCCCTTCAAACAACAACAATCCGATATGAAATATCACCAAACCTTTCAAAAAGTTTCCGTATGCCTTTCATTCATAGTTTTTGGCGGGAATAGGTCTTCTTTTATCATAAATTCCACACAATAGAGCTAAAGTCGGCCAACAATGCCAGGGTTTTAAATTACCCTCAGAGGAATAACGCTTGTTGGATTTCAAAGATTAGAAAGAAAATGATTTTTCTGTCAAGATTTTTCCTTTCGACGCCATTCCTCTTCGGTTCTTACTTAGACATAAAAGAAGTTTCCTTACATTATTCCTTGTTACCCGTGTTTTTTTATACCCCTGCTTTCTTAAAACTACAGTCCGGATTTAAATTCTTTCATTATTCTGATTCTCTTATAAAGTAACCTTTTTTTGGGGGAAAGTAAAGTTTTTATATTGGGTGTTCTCACCTTTATAACGATTGAGTGATGTCTTTACTTATACATGAATCATCTAAAAAAACGCACTCAAATTTGTATGTTTTCGTCTAATCAAAACCTAAAATAATAGTTTTATTTAGTAAAACCACAAACAAGCACTGTATACGTTACGTTGTTCTGTCCGAAATAGCAAAACGCACTGGGTTTCGCTATTTCAGACTGAACGTTTGCTCATTGACCATTTGTTTACATTTCTTGTATGCATTCATTATAGAACAGACAATTGCAATCAAAGGTTATTCTATGTACATTCACATAAGCAAACACTTCATTTCAATTAAATATTTAATGTTTATGAAATGAAAGGTGAAGTAGCAAAATTTAGTTTTAGAAAGTATAAGGTAAAAATGTCTCATGTCCGGTACTTGGGAATTGACAATCGTTAAAAGTCAAAGTAGAGTTGTTTCACCTATTCCGATATCAGGGGATATATATTAAAGTATAGCTCTGAAGATATTGGGTACAAGACCAGCAAAAAAAAATATAACCCTATTTATATCTTTTACGATAACCAAAAGTTGATACCAGAATATCTTTTGTGTACTTTAGATAATGCGAATTGTGCAAGTTGACCTTTCAAATGCTTTCCTTTTTACGATTTATGCAGTGCATTTGAGGACTGCAAATCAACCATTTATTAAAGGGAAGACTGAAAAGTGAATGAACAGCCCCATTGAATGAACAGTTGGTAAATACATTTAAAAAGTAAGGATTTAAAATCATTCCACTGGATGGATTGGCAACATTGATATCCTCCCATCTTGTAGGAAGCTATCTGACAACTGATTGGTTGCCCTGGTAATTAATTAAAATCCAACATGTTTATTGACTGGACATTGTGTTCATTCACTGGTAAAAGTACTGTTCATTCACTTGGCTTTCGTACCACTGTTTATTTGGACCCCCAAAAGACCCAAAGAATGCAATATGAGGTCACCTTTTTTGCAGATTACATATAATGACGGATGTGTTCACATTATATTTATAAAAAATGTATGAATGAATTTTCTTAAAACAGATTGCGCTAAGGCGTTCATTCACTGGTTACTACCCTACTCAATGTATGTTTTGTATTTGACATGCCACCTTTAAAGATTGTTACTAATAAAAACAGTTCAGAAAACCTTTAGATAGTATTTAGTTCAGAAAATCTTAAGAGACAAATTCTCAACAAAAAATTCTTCTACAAAATATGACGAATCAACAACAGTTCATTCCAAGAAACTCATACATTAGAAACTTGTACTTCACTACTGAACTTGTGTGACGTATTATTACCCTGGCCGGCTACGGCAGCTTGCGTGATGGATGGCGGTCTTTATTTACTGTGGGAGTGTGATTGATTCATATTTTGCAAAAAAATAAACCGATTACTTTTATTGTTATGGTGGACGATATTCTTGCACATAAAAGTGACATTTGTGAAATTGATGTGTTTGGGAATTAACTGGCCTATTTGCTTCTGAAAGAATTTTATGGCACAATGGGATGCAATGTTTGGGCTTCTTATTTTATTATGCAACTTATACAAAATATTGTTAAATATTCCAAACTACTAAGGAAAAATAAGACAAGTCAAGAACATGTTTTAGCTTAATTTTTAGCGAAGCGTAATATTTATTCTCTCAATTTTGTATTTCATACTTAGAATATTTACATGTTCGGAAATTTGAATTCCACATTCTAACAGGTTATGAAGATATTTTGAGAGACAAGATTACGACTAGGCGGTATCGTAAGACTCTTAAATATTTATATAACATCATGTTAGCTGTTTTCTGTGGGCAAATGTACCATGAATTTCATAAAATAAAGTACATTATAAGAAAAAATAGCTTCATTTAAGAATAATGATAAATTTGAGAGGCATGAAAGTCATTTTATATGTAGTACAAAAAGTTATTTTTAGGTTAAATATATTATTTTTTTACTTCTTCTAAGGTTGTTTCTAGTAAATAACTTGAGCAATACTGCAGCAGAGCTGCTCTTAAATGATAATTAATCATTTAAATGTGTATAAAAATTCCTGGAAAACATTGGGAATATTTAAACAGATTATATTAACTGAACTGTGTGTTACTAACTAAAAAATTAAATTAAAATTTTGCATTTAAAAATTTCTTGTCTTTATACATTTGTTTAAATTTAAAAATATTTAAACAAATGTATAGGGGTAAGTGGTGTACCTTGGACGTATGTGTACCTCGAACCTATGCTGATTCTAGCTCGATTAGCTTAGATATTGAAACAACACCACATGCAGTTAAAGTATTTGCTACTAGGGATCTCAGTGAAGTTCTATCTGTTTGTTAAAAAAAGTAAATTTATTAAAGAGGTTTCGAAAAACTAAATTCACAGTTCAAAAGTAAATTTTTGTCAGATTCTTTAGTGTAATTTTTTACTCAAATATGTAGTGTTTATTCAGAAACGATGGTTATGCAATGTAAAGCAAAGTTTTAGCTATAAAACAGTGTGCTTGAAATTAAGTTAAGTCTAACCTTAACTTGGTGATTAACTATTTTGTTTTTAATATCCAAGTGGTGTACCTCGAACCTAATACAAGTGGTGTACCTTGAACTGGTCCAAGGTACACTACTATAGGTCTTATGTGCTTCAGATTGTTGAAAACCCTTTTTAAAATTCAAGTAAATTCTTTCCTTTGAAATATTTATTATTTTAAGCTATTAATATGCAACCGTGATTTGTAAAATCTGGAAGAATGGAAATTTGTAAGAAATTTTGATATGGTGTGATAAAGAATTTTTTTTGTAATTAATTATTTAGATTTATGGAAGTTTATAAAATTTTAACCATATTGATATAATATAGAAAATAATTATTGCATGCTCATCTAAAAAGATATTTTTTATAATAAATATCTAAGCAGAACATCCTTTTTACGTTTAGGCCTAGTTGAATAAACATAGGGGGAAATATTTGAGTTGTTTTTCAAATTTAAGACAGAAAGATAACCAAATGTTTTTCTATGGCATAAAATAACAGTTTAATTTTATGTTGCATTTTAACGGATACACCCGAGAAAGATTGCATTGCAGCTGAAAAAGAAAAAAGGGCACTAAAAAAAACTAAGGAAATAAAACCCCTTACTGAGCCAATTGACCAAGCATAACCAATTACTGCAATCTTGGCTATAAATAAGAGTAGGTTGTAAAATGTATTTTTGAATTTTATGTGGCTAATAAATATTGGTTATCGGACTGTAAATCGAGTCTCTTTACCTGTTAATAATTGGTCCAAGGTACACTACCGGTTGGACCAAGGTACACCGCCGGTGGTGTACCTTGGTCCTAATTACAATTTTCTGTATTTATTTTTGTAATAGTTGAAATCATTTAAATAACATGTTAAAATAAATATATGTTGTATATAACAACATAAAGTATTTAGTAAAAATATTTTTAGTCACTTTTTGCAAGTAATTAAGAAACTAAAAATTGAAAAGTCAAAATAGGTCCAAGGTAACCCACCTTCCCCTACAAACAAATTATTAATTATAATTTTTAAAAAAAAATTCTAAATAAATTTGATCTTTAACATTTGTTTAAAAAAAAAGTCAAAATTTTGCTAATCTTGTTGTACAGCATACAAATGAAATAATTGAAAAGCTAAAACTTAAAAGAAAACTATAGGGATACTTTGAAACAAAAAAGGTTTCACATATTCTACTTTTGTTAGTCAACCAATTTTATAAAAATACTTCATTTATCAAAGTAATGTTAGCTTTAATGGCTTTTTTTTAAGTTTAGAAAAATAATATTTTAAAAATATACCTCGAAACAAAGTATATGATCCCACTTTTTTACGAAACAGAATATTTCTGCAATTACTATAAATAAAAAACAAATGCCAAGTAAAAAACGAAACATCTAATAGCCATTTCTTAAAGCCTTTTTTCCCCGAAAGTTTGAGAAAAATCATTGAACAAGAAAAAATACTTTCACACCATAAAACGAACTCCCTAATTATGGCCAAGGTTATTATAGTTTGTTTTTACTTGTTGGAAACCTCAACACAAAAATCAATATTTAATACTAATGAAATGTTAGTTGCGACTTTTTTCATTTTAAGACTTTTTTCACAACGGAAAATGTCACTTAAAATAAAAATGAAACTTCTCGTAAGAAAGTACCAATACAAGATCCAATTTTGCAAGAAAAAAAAACTTTCTTAAGAGTAGTTCTAGCTTTTATTTTTTTTCAAAAAAAGTTCAATTATAAGATACTTTAAGTTTAATAACAACCACGCCACTCTAAATTTAAATAATAAATTTTTTTCGAAGTGTTTTTTACCTGTAATGTTTTCTGTAAAATATTGGTCCTTGTGAAAATATATTTCGCATTAATAATAAATTTAATTGGTTTTTCGTTAGTCTCTGTTTGAGGTACAAAATGATGTGGAATGGTAAAATAAGTTAATGTTAGCGTCATATTTAAAATTTTCATTTCCGTACAAGAGTAAAAGAAAATATATCATCATCAAGAATGAAAAAAATCCGCATTTTCTCTTTTAGTCTGTATCTCTATTTTAAATTTTTAAACATTGATATTTGTTTAGGGCAGTAGTTTATATAAAGTACTTAGCTAGTTACTTAATAAGATAACTTGTAATACAACGTGTTCCCACTTGCAAGATTTATTCACTTTTATTATAGTAAAAAGGAATTTATTTTATCAGTACTAAACCGTAATAAATTGTTTCCAGTAATACCAGTAATAAATTGTTAGATTAATAACAATTTATTACTTTGTGTGGTAACTATTTAAGTATTATTACCTAGAGACAAAAGTTACTTGAAATAATTGGAAATTTGAATGTTTTCTTGAATATATCCAGGAATAATAAGTTGGAGTGCTTTCGTTTCAAGAATGTTTGAATTAATTTATACCATATAATGACGTTAAAATACCAAAATGTGTTAAACAATCTACAATTGAAAAACCTCTTGTTTCTTGCGCGAAAACACATTAATAAAATAGTTCTTAAGTACAAAAAATAAAACGCTTTGATTATTAATTTAAATTAAGGTTGAATAGGTTATTTTTTTAAGTAACAGATTTTATTGATGATTTTTATTAAGTTATTGTTGTAATAATAAGTTGTGATTTGCAACGCTACACCTAAAAAAACCGATTTTGATTTTAATTATATAATTTGTTTATGCATCTAATAAGGTGATTTTTAATGGTCATAATACTGCGCATGTATTTAGTCTTTCAATTACGACTCCTAGACCTTATCTTATTTATTATAATTTAAAATGTTAACAACGATTTAAGAGGAAGTGTAATTCACATTAATGAAACCTGGACTTTAAACCAAGATGTCCAACGCCCTCTAGAAACTTTCGAAAGAAAAATACTTAGAACTATCTTTGGTGTCATACAAGAGAGAGGATGTTGGCGAACGCGATTCAACTTTGAACTATATCGGCTATATAAGCAGCCTCAAATCGTGAAGATCATCCGAAGCAACCGACTGAGATGGCTCGGACATATCTGGAGAGGCCATGAAGATAACCCCGCAAAAATTGCCACCTTTAAGAATCTTCAGGGGTCCCGCTCCAGAGGTAGACCCCCTACTAGATGGCTCAACGACACCGAAAATGACCTCCAAGTCCTAAAACTTAAGAACTGGAAAAGTTGCCATGGACAGGGGGAGCTGGAGAAGGCGTGTTGTTGAGGCAGCCAACGCCTGCAAAGGGCTGTTGCGCTCATGAAGAAGATAATTCACATTCTTTGGATCTTCTATTCAAAATCCAAAATTGTTTTAATTGCATTAAGTAAGCAGTTCGCTTTTCAAATAACGAAAACCAAGAACTTAAAAAAAAACATTCATGAAAAGCAAATAACTAAGAAGTTTCAAACTATAATCAAACAATTCAGTAGGCATTCACAACAAAATAGTTGTAGTTTCTTTAATTTAAAAATAAATATCTAAATATTAATACAAAGAAGATTATAGAAGCATTCTAATCGAAACACCGCAAATCAACGTAGGGTTATTCCCGAATCAGGAAACTTTTTCGGGAAATAGCATTGAACCATTTCTTGCACCAATATTTGGCATTCTAGTTCGTGAATAAGTAAATCATTGACAGATGCCTTCGGTGTATTGATTTGTACATCGTATTAGAACCGTTTGGATAAAGATATCTTGGACTGTATTTGAAATAGGATTCAGCCGTCTTTTTTTTTTAAAAAAACCTCTCGCGTTGAGCTTCCCCTTTACTATAAGCGAAAGCTAATGTAGATTTTTTTTACTATTTGGAATTTTTTTCTCCAGCATAAAAGTGCAAGGGAAAAAATTAAGCTAATGGACTTTTTTTATCCAGCTAACAGGAAGCCAGTCAAAATGAAAAAGTTGGGAAAAAAATCGCAACATCATTTTGTTTGAGGGGAAAAAATAGCTTCAACAGGTTGTTGTTACTGAAGTACATTTCGGAACTCTAGTAACAATGTTTTTTTTTTATCTAATTAGGCATATTGTAGCTGTACCTTAACTTTGCCAGAATTAAATTACCTTTCAATGCACTTAAGCAAAGAGATATTTGAAAATGTGTAGTAACTTTCAACTGCAATGCAGTTAATATTTTGTAATAATTAAATGTTCAAATACTTGAAATACATTTGTAGCTAATGGAAAACCTAATGTTTCATCATTAGTATGTTTCAGCCATTTTAATATTATTTTAGAATTTTTTTTCTACAGAACTTTAAAAAAAATTATTAGATATTGTCCATATAAAATGCAATACAGTTACCAAATATTGCACCATTGTATATTGAAATCTGTTAATAATAGTGTACTTAATTTTGTCTTCATTGCCTTATTTTGCCGAAAAATATCTACTGAATACTTGCAATAGGTTATTTCATATTTACTAAAAAGATAAACTATGTTATGTTCAAAATATTAGCATTGACGCGCCATATATTTACACGGATAAATGATGTACAGCACTTTTAAATCCAAAGTATGAAAGTCAATTTTAAAAAAAGCAAAGACTATTTCTAGGTTTTAATAAAAGCGCGCTACAGTTCAATAGAAAGTTCTTTATAACTTGAAGAAAAAATATTCTTAATTTTAAACTTGAGGCGGCGTCTGACAGTTGAACAAGCCCACTAAAATTAAAACAGATATTGTTTCCAGTAACAATTTAACAAAAAAATCTCATAAATCCCCCCCCCCCCATCTCCAACCCAAAATATTTCATTCCGAAGTGGCAGTAATTTTTTTAACCCAACCTTTCTAACACAAATGACTGAACTTCATCTTACTTAACAAACCATACGACTCTGACATGTTCAAACTCTAAATATCGCAGCAAACCGTTCTACTGTGTTATTCCGTCGCAGTCCATAAATCCTTTTTAAACATCCCCTCTCCCATGGCGTACGAAATACTATTAAAAAAGCATATCCACATCACATTTCTTGAAGAACGAAGAACATGCGCTCTCTACAAGGAAAGTGATTGAACTCATATTCAGTTAACGTAGCAGAAACTTCATTTTTAAACAAAATGGACGGTATTATAGACTAAGAGTCGTTAGTTAAAGTTCTGTTACCTTGCAGACTTATATTTCCTATCTTCTCGATTCCTTATTTCGGGAAGGGATAGACGTTGAATACGTGTTCTTTTGGCAGAACAGATGTTCATTTTTGAAATACGGGTACATATAACGTCACTAGCAGTATGGTCCCGCCTTACTGGGAACCCGTTAGCTTCGCATTGCTTCCTTATAGATGCACGCTTACTTGTGAAAATACACTCAAAATCCAAAATAAAATTAAATTCGTGGTGGCTCATGCGAACTTAAAAAAAGAAAACACAAATAAAGGATGAAGCAGCCTTCGGGCGAGCGCATATCTCAACCAAACTCAATCAATCAAACTAATAGAGGATGGCGTCAAGCCCCCGTTTCGGCCCGGTTCATGTATTTTCAAGCCATGTTATGGTCCCGCAATCCCACGTGGATGACGTTTTTTTAAACTAATTATATTAACTAAAAAGCACAATCAAATATGAATAAACTAAGCCTCAGGTGCACACGTAGGTATCAAAAGGAATCTATATTAAAAATTTCGAATTTTTTTAGAGCAGTCTATGTAGGTCTTTTGCGATCTACAGACATACACACAGACAGACACTCTTTTATTATTATAGATTACAATATTACCCGAACCACAAATATTACAAATATGATTTCAAATTTTAGCGAACTATCGGGATAGGTAACATCTGTACATTTTAATAATTTTGAATGAAAATATGCATTACTCACAAAGTTAAAATTTAGCCTAGTTAACCCCCCCTTGAAATATTCTTTGATTTATATTTCTTGCTGTTTAAAAGGTTACAAATCACTACTTATTAAAAAAAAATGTTTTGTGGTTAAACTGCCCCTATAGATTTAGATTTTTAAAAAATTAAAAACCACTATGTTGGGATAGCATTCATGTTTTACAGTTTCAATGAAATGAGATTTTGGGGTCAAAGAAAATTTTGACTTTAGGTTATATTTAATCCTACAATTCCAAAATAAAATATTTAAATTAGTTTTAATTTTCTGCTCTCAAATGAATGTGAAAGACTATTTTTATAAAAAGTTTAAATAAAACGCAAAATAACTGCTTTTCATATGTTACGTTTTAGGTTGACCACAAGAATCAATTTTCAGCTTGTATTGTAATATGGTCGTTAGTGCTTTTAGATTTTTCAAGATTGAGTAACTTTTAGTTTAGATTAATGTAAGCATTACAAGTTTTTTTTTTCATGAAACTTAGTTTTAATTATTGAGTTTACTAAAAGGTGATCCTCTATGTAACTATGCATTTCTTTTAGAAAACAGTTTCATCCTCTATTTAGGCATTATTAAAGTAAAAACATCGCGATGGGGCAGATTTTCTTAAATTTTTGCAGAAAAAAACCTGCACTGCCTGAGAAAAACGTGCTCCAACTTTTATATACGAGGCTTAATATTCCTAAAATTTAATAAGTTTAGAACCAAGTGATATAACCATACATTAAGTTCTAGCGTAAAAGGTTTTTTCGGGATTAATAATTTTACAAGTCCTTCTAATAACTATCAAGAATTGATGCCATAGCAGAAAAACATCCAATAACCAAGATATTCTCCATAGATAACGAATACTTGTATTGCTAAAATGTGTCAATTCGCACAGAAATTTGTTGTCGAATTCCCCAAACCTTACTGCATGTGATAACTTTAATTTGTAGCAATCTTTGGCAATACATTAGACAACCTCTAGAAAAAAAGCAAGCTATTAGTTACAAAAAAGGGGAAGTTACACAATTTGCGAGAGCTTTAGGAGAATCATTTGACCTTTATTGAAATTTCTTAATAAAATTTTGTATAATACATTTTTTACAATTTTTAACTATGTTCTAGATGTACTCTTTCTTATAAAAAAATATTTAATATTTTGGAAATATTTTTAAAATATTTCCTTTTATAAAAAAAATTACATAAATAAGAATAGTTGGAAAATTTTTTCCATCAATTTTCGACAGTTTGGAAAAATAAATATCGTATGCGATGCACGTTTTCCATATCAACATGTTTGCATTTATCCCTTTGTTGCCACATAGTACGTTCACTTTTTCGAAAATTAGAAATGCTAGTTTGCAGATGTAAATAAACATGTGAGGATGCAATGACATCTTTTTTGGCCCACTTTTCTTTTTTTTTAATTCGAAGAATTTGAAAAAAATGAAAAAGTAGGTATTGACATGCTGTCGATGTCCGTCCGTCTGTCTGTCCGTACCCCCCTTCCAAAATCTGTTCTATCAATCCGATCTTAAAAATTCTTTTTTATTAGAAAGGTATAACCTCAGACACAAAACTTTCACACTTTTTGTCCGTCTGTCTGTACGATGGGACAGACATAAATCTACTATTTGTCGATGAATTTCCCATTGAATTAGCATTGGAATTCAATTTCGTGTCATTTAAATTGCTGTTGCAAACTACAAATGCTACGGACAAGTGAGCTACGTCAAAAAATTCAGCGTACCGAAATGAGATTAAATTGAAAATTTTAGAAAATAATTCGAATTCTAAGTACATACTTTTATTATTTAAAAAATACATACTTTTAATTATTTAAAAATTTGTACATACTTTTAATTATTTAAAAAAAACTTCAAAATTTAATGCTCATTTAAAAAGCATAGGAAGCCATTTTTATTAGAATTAAATCACCATTGCCCATCGCAACAATCGCTCGTGAAACTTTAATTAATGCAGACAATAAATTAAAATAAATTTATTTTTGCGACATCGATCAGTTTGAAATGACGTCAAATATATTTCACTTCGATATTCTTTGTATGTTGGTATGCAATGTTTTCATTCTATTTAAAAGCGAAAACTATTACATATTTATTCTTTGAAATATAAATTTTTGCAAACGATTTAAATAATAATTATTTAATTTTCGAAATAAAATAAATAAAAGTAGCCGAATTTAGTAGCCTTTTTGCCTGTTAAACACAACTGTTGTGTGGAAGCGGGTTAAGTGACAGATTATGTTACAAACCTACTTGTTAATTTACATTTCCTATTTTAAGTGTATTTTGGAGTAGTTTTATGGTTGTTGTTCTACGAATAATTAAATATTTATTTATAACTGCAAATAATCATGCGTACGATAAGTAATATTTATTTTATTAGCGATAGAAATTTAATGAAAATAATTGGCTTTAAAAAATTGAAATTATAGCTGGATGCTGTGCTTAGTGAAATTTATTCTAATGTATATAAATTTAATGTAGAAAGGTTTGTTGATGTCACTTACTGTAACGAACCTAGTTTTTTCCAGATAAGAAATTCAGAAAGTATTTAAGTGACAGGAAAGTAGGCTATTTTACTTCTTTTAGAACTTTTTGTTTTCATTTAAGTTCAATCAAGGGGGAAAAAACAAGTTATGGTCGCTAATACCTTAGATAATCTAAAACCATCCTAAGAATCAGCAACCGTATATAGAATTCGACTTCACCGCAGTAGCGCGGAAACATCGATTTCAGTTATGGTCGCCAATACCTTAGATCATCTAATACCATCTCAAGAATCGGCAACCATATATAGAATTCGACTTCACCGCAGTATCACGGAAACATCGATTTCAGATATGGTCGCCAATACCTTAGATCATCTAATACCATCTTAAGAATCAGCAACCGTATATAGAATTCGACTTCACCGCAGTAGCGCAGAAACATCGATTTCAGTTATGGTCGCTAATACCTTAGATCATCTAATACCATCTCAAGAATCAGCAACCATATATAGAATTCGACTTCACCGCAGTATCACGGAAACATCGATTTCAGATATGGTCGCTAATACCTTTGATAATCTAAAACCATCTTAAGAATCAGCAACCATATATAGAATTCGACTTCACCGCAGTAGCACGGAAACATCGATTTCACTTATGGTCGCCAATACCTTAGAGTCAACATTTTGACACGCTTCAACTCAACTTTTGTAAGCTAATTATTTTTTTAGATTCTACAAACAGATATCACAATCATAACAAGAAGTTGTAAAAGAACTAAAATAGCCTACTTTCCTGTTACTTAAATACTTACTAAAACTCTTATTTTGAAAAAACTAGGTTCGCTACAGTAAGTGACATCAACAACCGTTTCCTACGTTGAATGTATATACATTAGAATAAATTTCACTAAACCAAGCATCCAGCTATAATTTCAACTTCTAAAGCCAATTATTTACATTAATTTTCTATCGCCAATAAAATAAATATTACTTATCGTCCGCATGATTATTTGCAGTTATAAAGAAATATTTAATTATTCGCAGAACAAAAACCATTAAACTACTTAAAATTCACTTAAAATAGGAAGTGTAAATTAAAAAGTAGGTTTGTAACAGAATATGTCACTTAACCCGCTTCCACACAACAGTTGTGTTTAACAGGTAAAAAGGCGCCAAACACAGTATTAATTCTATATTAAACATTTACCCGCTAAATTCGGCTAGCTTCATTTATTTTATTTCGAAAATTAAATAATTATTACTTAAAACGTTTGCAAAAATTTATATTTCAAAGAATAAATATGTAATATTCCTCGCTTTTAAATAGAACGAAAACAATTTATTTCAACATACAAAGATCTCGTAGTGAAATATATTTGACGTCTTATTAAATTGATCGATGTCTCAAAAATAAATTTATTTTAATTTATTGTCTAAAAGAATTAAAGTTTCTCGAGCAATTGTAACGATGACAATGGTGATTTAATTTTTTAAAAAAAATGGCTTCCTATGCTTTTTAAATAAGCATTAAATTTTGAAATTTTTTAAATAATTGAAGCACTTAGAATTCGAATTCTTTTCTGAAATTTTCATTGTATTCTCATTTTGAAGCTCTGAATTTTTTGACGTATCTCACTTGTCCGTAGCATTTGTAGTTTGCAACAGCAATTCAAATTAATCGAAATTGAATTTCAATGCTAATTCAATCAGAAATTCGTCGACAAATAGTAGATTCATGTCCGTCCGATCTTACAGACAGACGGACGGACATAAAGTATGAAAGTTGGGTGTCTGAGGTTAAACCTTTCTAATAAAAAAAAAAGAATTTTCAATATCGGATTGATAGAGCCGATTTTGGAAGGGGGGTACGGACAGACAGACGGACGGACGGAGATCGACAGCATGTCAATACCTACTTTCATTTTTTTTAATCTTCGAATAAAAAAAAATTTAAAGAAATATTGCGACAAAGCTTTAAAAATTAGAACTAATCTCCGGTTTAAAGAATATCCGGTTTATAATCCGGTTTTCACTATCGCCTTAAATATTTCTGTAAAATTGAATTCCATTTAAAAACATTAAATTTATTAGCTTAATTTTTACTGGAATACTTTTAATAAGGGACACCCGAGCAAGTTTTAGAGTATTTTTTATTCTTTTACTTTTATTTATTTAGAAGAAAACAAGATATCATTGCCTTCTTCTTACATTTACCTATAAACTATTCATAAACTAAAACTAGCATTACTACTTTTATAAAGTAAATCAATACTTTTGAATAGCAAGTTATAAAATGCAATCACGTTGAACTACAAAATGCGTCCCGTATACTGAGTAAATTTTTCCATCTGCCAAGAAATCAATGAGAAAAAAAAATTTGCAACTGTTTTTTTTTTTTTTTTTTTAATATTTCCCACACAATTGTTTTTGTACATTTCTTGTAAACTCAAACATAATCCAAATGAGCATAACCGGAAAAGATTGAAACATGTATTGAAAAAGAATCATGTTTATCATACCAAAACTGAAATTTAATCCATTTCAATAAATATCATTTTCTTAAGAATCGCTATGAACTTAACAAATTGAGTCACTTTTCATGTGACCTTAGTTTAGTACTGGTTTATAAAAGTTGTATAAAGTATTGTCAATGAGAGAATTACCAAGAAGGGAATGGAGTTATTGCATGCTCTGAAGTTTGGTGAGATTGTTTCCTTATTGTTTTTGTAGCCAGCCATTTGACTACAATCTTTTTGGTGCCACATGATACATTTTACAGTGCAATTATTCACGATCTATGTGGAAATATCTATGTTTATAAATGTTTTTCTGTTAATACATAGTTATTAGAGGTATGTATATTGCTTCAAAATAGTAATTGAAGGAAAGCTGACAGAAGATAGTACTATAAGAAAGAACAAAAATTTGTTTTAACATTTAGAAACCTAGTGTATGCTTCGATTAATTGGTCACATGATATGTTAAAACATATTGACATTTCTAGAATGTTAGTTTGTAAAGATTCGAGCACCTTTTTTTTTTTTTTACAAGATATCGTTTGGAGTTCTTGCCCCGTAAAATTTTGGAAAAACTGCCCATCACCATAATTTCGACTTTAATAGTACCTTGAAGAGAGAAGGTTTAAATTACTTTAGAAATATTAAATAGCTTACGTAGAGTTTGGAGCCATATTTTAATTTAGCAATAATAGAACCAAGTTTAATAAAAGTACCTTTAATTTATGTTTCAACGCAAGACTGGAAAGTTACTCAACGTTGAAAACATAATGTCATTAAAGCTGTTTTTCTGATAGCGAAAAAATGTCTAGTGGGTGACATACAATTTCATACAATGCCGGGTTAAAATTTTACCCTATTGTAAAACTAGTTCTGTTTGTCTAGCTTATGCATAAGTACCGAACAAAAATGCTCCTTCTACAAAAATATCCTCAACAATCTCAGAAATAAAACAGAAAGAGCACCCGCAACGTATAACAAAAAAACTTTACTTACAAAATTTAACTGTTGGCGGTAATCATGGAAACGTAAAAAATAAGAAAATAAAAATGACATCTGTGTAAAGAGTTTATTGACTCATAAGAAAGTTATTTTTTAAGTTTGTTTGCTCTGTTGTAACGCTGTGCGTTGTAATGTTGTGTGTGCAAAAGAAATAAAAACCATATAAATTTTCCATATGTGTAACTCGAAAAGTTTTATAAATTACATACTGGTCAATTTTAGCCTATTTTTACTAGGAGCTGGAACATTCACATTTTTTGAAGTCAACATTTTTGCCAATTTATATTGCAAGTGAAAGGTAAACTAAATCCTCATTAAAGTACAATAAAAACAGTTTAAAAATTATTATAGCTTGACTATACATATCAAATAAATTGTGATGAGAAAATGCACATGAAGTTATTTAGTTAAAGTTGTATTAAATCAATACTTAAATTATCTTTAATATACCGATGGTTCTTATTATTATGGAAGACAAATCCTTTCCAGTTAAAAATTTTGAAAACTTTTAAGCTAATAGGAAGCCAGTCAAAACAAAAAAAAAATTAGAAAAAAATGCTAAGTCATTTGGTTTGAGGAAAACAGCTACAGGTAGGTTAGGTTCAGTTTGAATTATCGTCGCACTAGAGCTACACTAGGGCTATTGGCGACGGGCGTCATATTTTAGACAGAACCATAGTCAAGTGAAGAGCCGACTCCTGAGTAGGCAACCAACGCAACCGTTAAGGGCGACATCGTACGCAGCGTTAGGACTTTGAAGGGGTATTATTCGTCGGACATTTTTGGCTGCACGGGCCGTTTACAGGTCGGCAGTTATTTTGGCGATGCCCGGACTCGAGTCTGGTACCTTCTGTATGCTAGGCGAGTGCCTAACCGACTGGGCTCCCCAGCCCCAGCTTCAGGTAGCTGATACTAAAGGATATTTCGGAACTCTTGTAACAGTGTTTAATAATAAAATTAGGCATATGGTAACTTAACTTTACTCAAAATTACATTACCAAACAAAGCACTGAAGTAAAAGGAATTTTGAAAATTTTAATAAATTTTCAAATGCAACGTGGTTAATTTGTTTTAATATTAATGTCTTAAATACAAGTAAATATATTTTTTAGCTAACACAAACTAAAGATTTCGTTATTTAAGTAAACCATTAGTAAGTTTTAGTCATTTTTATGAAACAATGTTTATTGAAATCTGCTAATACAAGTACTTTGTTTTGCTTTATTGTAATATTTTGCTGAAAAGTATTTAATGAATACTAGTAATTGGAGATTTTACATTTACTAAAAAGAAAATATTGCGAACATTATAATTTAGTTTAACATTGGCGTGCCATATATTGTACGGACAAATGTTGTACAGCAGTTTTAAATCAAAAATGTGGAAGTCAATTTAATAACGAAATGCAAATAAAATTTCCAGGTTTTAATAAAAACGAGCTACAGTTTAACAGATTTTTTTAACTTAAAAAAACATTCTTAATTTTAAACTTAAGACTAAGTTTGACAGCTGGACAAGCTCACTTAAATTAAAATAACAGATATTGTTTCCAGTAACAATAATTAAAATATCTCATAAACTACAACTTCAACCCAAAATATTTTATTCCGAAATGACGGTAATGTTTTTTTACTCAACCTTTCTCAAACAAATGACTGAACTTCATCTTACTTAACAAACCATACGACTCTGACAAGTCCAAACTCTAAAAATCGCAGCAAACCGTTTCACTATGTTATTCCGTCGCAGTCCATAAATCCTTTTTAAATATCCCCCTCTCCCATGGTGTACGAAATACTTTTAAAAAAGCAAATCCACATCGCATTTCTTGAAGAACGAAAAACATGCGCTCTCTACAAGGAAAAGTGATGGCACTCCTATTGAGTTAACGCAGCAGAAACGCCATTATTGAACGAAATAGACGGTATTATAGACTAAGAGTCGTTAGTTAAAGTTCTTTTACCTCGCAGACTTATATTTCCTATTTTCTCGATTCCTTATTTTGGGAAGAAAGGGATAGACGTTGAATAAGTGTTCTTTTGGCAGAACAGATGTTCATTTTTGAAATACGAGTACATACAACGTCACTAGCAGTATGGTCCCGCCTTACTGGGAACCCGTTAACTTCGCATTGCTTCCTTATAGATGCATGCTTACTTGTGAGAATACACTCAAAATCAAAACAAGATTAAATTCGCGTTAGCGCATGCGCACCTAAAAAAGCAAGCACTAATAGAGGATGAAGCAGCCTTCGGGGGAGCGCATATCTCAACCAAACTCAATCAATCAAACTAATAGAGAATGGCGTCAAGCCCCCGTTTCGGCCCGGTTCATGTATTTTCAAGCCCTGTTATGGTCCCGCAATCCCACGTGGATGACGTTTTTTTTTAAACTAATTATATTAATTAAAAAGCACAATCAAATATGAAAAAACTAAGCCTCAGGTGCACACGTAGGTATCAAAAGGAATCTATATTAAAAATTTCGAATTTTTTAGAGCAGTCTAAGTAGGTCTTTTGCGATCCACAGACATACACACAGACAGACACTCTTTCTTTTATTATTATAGATTACAGTATTATTACCCGAACCACAAATATTACAAATATGATTTCAAATTTCAGCGAACTATCGGGATAGGTAACATCTGTACATTTTAAAAATTTGGAATGAAAATATGCATTACTCACAAAGTTAAAATTTAGCCGATTTAACCCCCCTTGAAATATTCTTTGATTTATATTTCTTGCTGTTTAAAAGGTTACAAATCAGTACTTATTAAAAATTAAAAATGTTTTGTGGTTAAACTGCCCTATAGATTTAGATTTTTTAAAAATTAAAAAGCACTATGTTGGGATAGCATTCATGTTTTACAGTTTCAATGAAATGAGATTTTGGGGTCAAAGAAAATTTTGACTTTATGTTATATTTAATCCTACAATTCCAAAATAAAATATTTAAATTAGTTTTAATTTTCTGCTCTCAAATGAATGTGAAGGACTATTTTTATAAAAAGTTTAAATAAAACGCAAAATAACTGCTTTTCATATGTTACGTTTTAGGTTGACCACAAGAATCCCTTTTCAGCTTGTATTGTAATATGGTCGTTAGTGCTGTTTTTCAAGATTGAGTAACTTTTAGTTTAGATTAATGTAAGCATTACAAGTTTTTTTTCATGAATTTTAGTTTTAATTATTGAGTTTACTAAAAGGTGATCCTCTATGTAACTATGCATTTATTTTAGAAAAAAGTTTCCTCCTCTATTTAGGCATTATCAAAGTAAAAACATCGCGATGGGGCAGAGTTTCTTAAATTTTTGCAGAAAAAAACCTGCACTGCCTGAGAAAAACGTGCTCCAACTTTTATATACGAGGCTTAATATTCCAAAAATTTAATTAGTTTAGGACCAAGTTATATAACCATACATTAAGTTCTATCGTAAAAGGTTTTTTCGGGATTAATTATTTTCTCCTTCTAATAACTATCAAGAACTTCTAAGTCTTTCTAATAACTATCATGAATTGATGCCATAGCAGAAAAACATCCAATAACCGAGATATTCTCCATATATAACGAATAATTGTATTACTAAAATGTGTCGATTCGCACTGACATTTGTTGTCGAATTCACCAAACTTTACTGCATGTGATAACTTTAATTTTTAGCAATCTTTGGCAATACATTAGACAACCTCTAGAAAAAAGCAAGCTATTAGTTACAAAAAAGGGGAAGTTACACAATTTGCGAGAGTTTTAGGTGAATCATTTGACCTTTATTGAAATTTCTTAAAATAAAATTTTGTATAATATATTTTTTACAATTTTTAACTTTATTCTGGATGTACACTTTTTTTATAAAAAAATATTAAATATTTAGGAAATATTTTTTAAATATTAAGGGTTTATTAAAAAAATTACATAACTAAGAATAGTTGGAATTTTTTTTAAATCAGTTATCGACAGTTTGGGAGAATAAATATCGTATGCGGTGCACATTCACTTTTCCGAAAATTAGAAATGCTAGTTTGCAGATGTAAATAAACATGTGAGGAAGCAATGACATCATTTTTAGCCTACTTTTTTTTTAATTCGAAGAATTTAAAAAAATGAAAAAGTAGGTATTGACATGTTGTCGATGACGGTCCGTCTGTCCATCCGTCTGTCTGCCCGTACCCCCCTTCCAAAATCAGTTCTATCAATCCGATCTTAAAAATTCTTTTTTATTAGAAAGGTATAACCTCAGACACAAAACTTTCACACTTTTTGTCCGTCTGCCTGTACGATGAGACGGACATAAATCAACTATTTGTCGATGAATTTCTCATTGAATTAGCATTGAAAATCAATTTCGTGTCATTTAAATTGCTGTTGCAAACTACAAATGCTACGGACAAGTGAGATACGTCAAGAAATTCAGCGTTTCGAAATGAGATTAAATTGAAAACTTTAGAAAATAGTTCGAATTCTTAGTACATCAATCATTTAAAAAAACTGCAAAGTTTAATGCTCATTTAAAAAGCATAGGAAGCCATTTTTATTAGAATTAAATCACCATTGCCCATCACAACAATCGCTCGAGAAACTTTAATTCTTTTAGACAATAAATTAAAATTAATTTATTTTTGCAACATCGATTTGTTTGAAATGACGTCAAATATATTTCACTTCGGATTCTTTGTATGTTGGTGTGCAATGTTTTCATTCTATTTAAAGCGAGAACTATTACATATTTATTCTTTGAAATATAAATTCTTGCAAACGATTTAAGTAATAATTTTATTTTCGAAATAAAATAAATAAAACTAGCCGAATTTAGCGGGTAAAAGTTTAATATAGAATTAATGCTGTGTGTAGCGCCTTTTTACCTGTTAAACACAACTGTTGTGTGGAAGCGGGTTAAGTGACTGTTCTGTTACAAACCTACTTGTAAATTTACATTTCCTATTTTAACTGTATTTTGGAGTAGTTTTATGGTTTTTGTTCTACGAATAATTAAATATTTATTTATAACTGCAAATAATCATGCGTACGATAATTAATATTTATTTTATTGGCGATAGAAATTTAATGAAAATAATTGGCTTTAAGCAGTTGAAATTATAGCTGGATGATGTGCTTAGTGAAATTTATTCTAATGTATATAAATTTAATGTAGAAACGGTTGTTGATGTCACTTACTGTAACGAACCTAGTTTTTTCAAGATAAGAATTTTAGAAAGTATTTAAGTAACAGGAAAGTAGGCTATTTTAGTTCTTTTAGAACTTCTTGTTCTCTTTTAAGTTCAATCAAGGGGGAAAAAACAAGTTATGGTCGATAATACCTTAGATAATCTAAAACCATGTTAAGAATCAGCAACCAAATATAGAATTCGACTTCACCGCAGTAGCACGGAAACAATCGATTTCAGTTATGGTCGCTAATACCTTAGATAATCTAATACCATCTTAAGAATCAGCAACCATATATAGAATTCGACTTCACCGCAGTAGCACGGAAACATCGATTTCAGTTATGGTCGTTAATACCTTAGATAATCTAATACCATCTTAAGAATCAGCAACCATATATAGAATTCGACTTCACCGCAGTAGCACGGAAACATCGATTTCAGTTATGGTCGATAATACCTTAGATCATCTAATACCATGTTAAGAATCAGCAACCAAATATAGAATTCGACTTCACCGCAGTAGCACGGAAACATCGATTTCAGATATGGACGCCAATACCTTAGAGGTAACATTTTGACACGCTTCAACTAATCTTTTGTAAGATAATTATTTTTTTAGATTCTACAAACAGATATCACAATCATAACAAGAAGTTCTAAAAGAACTAAAATAGCCTACTTTCCTGTTACTTAAATACTTACTAAAATTCTTATCTTGTTAAAACTATGTTCGTTACAGTAAGTGACATCATTAACCGCTTCTACATTAAATTTATATACATTAGAAAAAATTTCACTAAACACAACATCCAGCTATAATTTCAACTTCTAAAGCAATTGTTTTCATTAATTTTCTATCGCCAATAAACTAAATATCACTTATCGTCCGCGTGATTATTTGCAGTTATAAATAAATATTTAGTTATTCGTAGAGCAAAAACTATAAAACTAATCCAAAATGCACTTAAAATAGAACTTGAAATTAACAAGTAGGTTTGTAACAGAATCCGTCACTTAACCCGCTTCCACACAACAGTTGTGTTTAACAGGTAAAAAGGCGCCAAACACAGCATTAATCCTATTTTAAGCATTTACCCGCTAAATTCAACTAGTTTTATTTATTTTATTTCGAAAGTTAAAATAATTATTGCTTAAATCGTTTGCAAAAATTTATATTTCAAAGAATAAATATGTAATATTCCTGGCTTTTAAATAGAATGAAAACATTGCATACCAACGTACAGAATCTCGAAGTGAAATATTTTTACGTAATTTCAAACTGATCGATGTCGAAAAAACAAATTTATTTTAATTTATTGTCTAAAAGAATTAAAGTTTTTAGAGCGATTGTTGTGATGGCAATGATGATTTAATTCTAATAAAAATGGCTTCCTATGCTTTTCAAATGAGCATTAAACTTTGCAGTTTTTTAAATAATTGATGTACTTAGAATTCGAATTCGTTTCTGAAATTTTCAATGTATTCTCATTTCGATGCGCTGAATTTTTTGACGTATCTCACTTTTCCGTAGCATTTGTAGTTTGCAACAGCAATTCAAATTAATCGAAATTGAATTTCAGTGCTAATTCAAAGAGAAATTGGTCGACAAATTGTAGATTTGTGTCCATCTGATCGTACAGACAGACGGACAAAAAGTATGAAAGTTGGGTGTCTGAGGTTATACCTTTCTAATAAAAAAAGAATTTTTAAGATTGGATTGATCGAGCCGATTTTGGAAAGGGGTACGAACAGACGGACGGAGAACGACAGCATGTCAATACCTACTTTTTATTTTTTTTTAATTCTTCCAATTAAAAAAAAGAAAAATCGGCTAAAAATAGCGGCAAAGCTTTAAAAATTAGAACTCCTCTCCGGTTTAAAGAATATCCGGTTTATATTCCGGTTTTCACTATCGCCTTAAATATTTCTGTAAAATTGAATTCCATTTAAAAACATTAAATTTATTAGCTTAATTTTTACTGGAATACTTTTAATAAGGGACACCCGAGCAAGTTTTAGAGTATTTTTTATTATTTTGCTTTTATTTATTCAGAAGGAAACAAGATATCATTGCCTTCTTACATTTACCTATAAACTATCCATAGACTATAACTAGCATTACTACTTTTATAAAGTAAATCAATACTTTTGAATAGCAAGTTATAAAATGCAATCACGTTGAACTGGAAAATGCGCCCCGTATACGGAGTTTATTATCCCCGTATACGGAGTAAATTTTTCCTTCTGCCACGAAATGGATGAGAGAAAAATTTGCAACTGTTTCAAAAAAAATATTTACCACACAAAAATTTGTTTTTGTACATTTCTTGTAAACTCAAACATAATCCAGATGAGCATAACCGGAAAAGAGGGGAAAAATTTATTGAAAAAGAATCATGTTTATCATAAAAACTGAAATTTAATCCATTTCAATAAATATCATTTTCATAAGAATCACTATGAACTTAACAAATTGTGTCACTTTTCATGTGGCCTTAGTTTGGTACTGGTTTATAAAAGTTGTATAAAGTATTGTCAATGAGAGAATCGCCAAAAGGGGAATGGAGTAATTGCATGCACTGAATTTTGGTGAGATTGTTTCCTTATTGTTTTTGTAGCCAGCCATTTGACTACAATCTTTTTGGTGCCACATTTTACAGTGCAATTATTCACGATCTACGGTGGTGGCCAAAAGTGTGGACACTTTTTGAAAGTTTCATGTGTTTCAACCGTTACCTGTGCTCTTGCATCGATCAAATTTCGCTTAAATACATACATTTAAATATTAAGTTGAAGGTAATTTAATGTAGAATTTCATTAAAAAACAGAATTAAAGTATCTGTATTACAAATAAAGTTATGCTCCTTTTAGTTGAACAAACAAGCACAATCAATGGATTCTCTTATGCTGAAATTACAATACAAGTTGGTGGTTCAATGACTTGCAAAACTAAGACAGATCATACTATTAGTTGCATAACTTATTCGTAATACAGATATTGTAATACTGTATTTTTAATTCTACATGAAATTACTTTGATGATGTGTCCATGGCTATAGATTATAATGGGACCAAAGGTCTATAAGACGGCTTCAGCGATCTGCAAACAGTGGAGCTCATAAAGATTAAATTACTTTTAATTTGATATACAATTGTTTAATTTGATATACAATTAATATATTCTGTAATCACAAAATTGAAAATTATGAAACTTACAAAAAGTGTCCACACTTTTGGCCACCACTGTATGTGGAAATATCTATGTTTATAAATGTTTTTCTGTTAATACATAGTTTTTAGAGGTATGTATATTGCTTCAAAATAGCAATTGAAAGAAAGCTGACAGAAGATTGTACTGTGTCGACAACTTTTAGGAAAGAACAAAAATTTGTTTTAACATTTAGTTTGGTTTGGTTTGGATTATCGTCGCACTAGAGCTACACGAGGGCTATTGGCGACGGGCGTCGTATTTTAGAACCACAGTCAAGTGACGAGCCACACCTGAATAGGCACCCAACGCAACCGTTAAGGGCGACATCGTACGCAGCGTTAGGACTTTGAAGGATATTTAACGTGCACTCCCTTACACGGGGTATTATTCGTCGGACATTTTTGGCTGCACGGGCCGTTTATAGGTCGGCAGCTATTTTGGCGATGCCCGGACCCGAACCTGGGACCTTCCGCATGCTAAGCGAGTGCTTAACCGACTGGGCTCCCCAGCCCCCCGTTTTAACATTTAGAAACCCAGTGTATGGTTAAATTACTTGGTCACATGTTAAAACATACTGACATTTCTAGAATGTTAGTTTGTTAAGATTAAAGCACATTTTTTTCGTTCTGCCCCGTATATCGTTTGGTAAGGTAAGGTTTTGAATTATCGTCGCACTAGAGGGCTATTGGCGACGGGCGTCGAATTTTAGAACCACAGTCAGGTGACGAGCCAACACCTGAATAGGCACCCAACGCAACCGTTAAGGGTGACATCGTACCCAGCGTTAGGACTTTAAAGGATATTTAACGTGCACACTCCCTTACATGGGGTATTATTCGTCGGTCATTTTTGGCTGCACGGGCCGTTTATAGGTCGGCAGCTATTTTGGCGATGCCCGTATATCGTTTTGGAGTTCTTGCCCCGTAAAATTTTGAAAGAACTGCCCATCACCATAATTCGACTTTAATAGTACTTTGAAGAAAGAAGGTTTAAATTACTTTAGAAATATTAAAAAGCTACGTAGAGCTTGGAACCATATTTTAATTCAGCAATAATAGAACCAAGTTTAATAAAAGTACCTTTAATTGGTGTTTCAATGTAACACTTGAAAGTTACTCAACGTTGAAAACATCATAATGTCATTAAGGCTGTTTTTCTGATAGAGAAAAAATGTCTAGTGGATGACATATGGCCTGTTGCTTTATAAACCAATCAACGATAGGCGCCCTCTAATGAGTTAATTTCATACAATGTCTGGTTAAAATTTTACCCTATTGTAAAACTAGTTCTGTTTGTGAAGCTTATGCATAAGTACCGAACAAAAATGCTCTTTCTACAAAAATATCCTCAAAAATCTCAGAAATAAAAACAGAAAGAGCATACGCAATGCTTAACAGAAAAAACTTTACTTACAAAATTTTACTTTTGGCGGTAATCATGAAAACGTAAAAAATAAGAAAATAAAAATTACATCTGCGTTAAGAGTTTATTGACTCATAAGAAAAAGTTATTTTTTTAAGTTTATTTGTTTGCTTTGTTGTAATGTTGTGTGCAAAAAGATTTATCTTCAAATCTGAAACCATATAAATTTTTCATATGTGTAACTCGAAAAGAAAGTTTTCTGAATTACATACTGGTCAACTGGCACATTCAGATTTTTTGAAGTCAAAATTTTTGTCAATTCATATTGCAAGTGAAAGGTAAACTAAATCCTCATTAAAGTACTATAAAACATAGTTTTAAAAATTATTATAGCTTGACAATACATATCAAATAAATTGTGATGAGAAAATGCACAGGAAGAAGTTATTTAGTTAAAGTATTAAATCCATTCTTAAATTATCTTTAATATACCGATGATTCTTATTATGGAAGATAAGTCCTTTACAGTTAAAAATTTGGAAAACTTTCAAGCTAATAGGAAACCAGTCAAAACAAAAAAAAATTAGAAAACAGCTTCAGATAGGTGTTACTAAAGGATATTTCGGAACTCTTGTAACAGTGTTTGATAATATAATTAGGCATATGGTAACTTAACCCTCTTATTCCCAGTGATGCCATTTGGAATCATCACTTTCAATATTTTTTTCCAAATGTTTATATCCCGTTATGACGTCCAAACACACATCATTCGATTCTTCACACTTTGTTCTATTTGACAATATTTTACATTAATCTCAATAGAAGTCAGAACTACTATTTTTTAATTTAGAAAATAGCTAACAAGCGTCTCACCTGATTTTTGAAAAGTTAACTTCAGTTCCACATATTTAAAACACAATTTAAACTATTTCGGTTAAAATAATTACTAAATTTTCTTTAATATATTGTCTGATGCCTTAAAATATGTAACTAAGTGTTTTTAGGTAACATATATTTTTTATTGTGTTGTTCTCCACAGTTAAAAATTTTTAGTATTGTTTCAAAAACCATATAAAAAATTTAAATGCATTTTTTTGTGGAACTCGTATTTTGGCCTAAAATAAGCTTATTTTGTGAATATCAGATATTTTTTGTAGTGTAATTTTTGGGACTAAAGTAGTGTAGTAAATTTTTGGGACTAAAAGGGTTAACTTTACGCAAAATAAAATTACCAAACAAGGCACTTAAGTAAAAAGATTTTGAAATTTTTTATCAATTTTCAAATGCAACGTAGTTAATTTGTTTTAATATGTGATGTCTTAAATGCAAAGAAATATATTTTTTAGCTAACACAAACTTAAGATTTCTTTATTTAAGTAAACTATTAGTAAGTTTTAGTCATTTCTAAATAGAAATAGGATTTCTACAAAAATTTTAAAAGCAATTACACATTGTCAAGCCGAAAAGCAGTCAAGTTACCAAATAAGGAACCAATGTTTATTGAAATCTGCTAATATAAGTGTACTAAGTTTTTCTTTGACGTCTTGCATCATAGCTTGAAACAGTGACTAAACCCCTCGTTAGGCTTAAACCGAGTCTTCTTCCACACAAATCTTCCCACCCGAGTTAGCAAGAATTCCGCAAATCCTGCCTTTTTGAGACAATTGGCCCTTGAAATAATCCACAATATTCCTAAGGATTGTCCCGTAATATACACAGACGGAAGCAAAGATGAACAAGGCTGTACAGGCAGTGGAATTTTTATTTTATCCCAGGGAGGCAAGAAAATGATTAAGAGGAGAAATCCAGACCATTGTTCAGTTTTCAGGAGTGAACTGATCGCCATTAATGAGGGCATTGACTCAATTCTCTCCGTCCCTGGCTCATCTCCTGTCTGGATTCTGTCTGACAGCCAAAGCTCCATCCATTACCTTTCCAACTGGCTAAAGGTGCGAGATAGTACTGGTATGGCAATTATTAGCAAACTCAAACATCTTTCATCATTAAGAGAGGTTCATTTTCAATGGATCCCTTCTCACGTAGACATTTATGGCAACGAGACGGCAGACTTACTGGCTAAAGAGGGTTGTAATGAACCGCTTTACACCTCCGATTTGTTGACCCACTCCGAGTTCTTTTCGAGGGCTATGAGTCTTCATAATGCCCCTTGGAAAATTCCTCCAGTGCACCACTGGTACCAAGGTAAGCTACCCGGAGAGGCTTTATCCCTAAAGTGCTGCAGAAGCGACCAGACGGCCATTACGAGACTTAAAAGCGGACACATTAGATATCTATGTTACACGAATGGGAAGAAGACCTTTCCTATCTGCCCGAAGTGTTCCAACAAACAGGCGGCACCCGACCACATCCTGGACTGTCTGGGACTTTCCAGACACGATATTTATGAAAATCCAGTCATGGTTCTAGACTTTCTACGAGTGGCAAACATTATATACCTGGTTTAGCTCTGCTAAACCAAGGAGATAAGCAACAACAACAGTTTTTCTTTGTCATTTTGCTGAAAAGTATTTAATGAATACTAGTAATTGAAGATTTTATATTTACTTAAAAGAAAATACTGCGAACATAATAATTTAGTTTTTCATTGGTGTGCCATATATTGTACGGTCAAATGTTGTACACCAGTTTTAAATCAAAAATGTGGAAGTCAATTTAATAACGAAACGCAAATAAAATGTCCAGGTTTTAATAAAAGCGAGCTGCAGCTTAACAGGTTTTTTTAACTTGTAAAAAATATTCTTAAAATTAAGAATATTTTTTATTTTAAGAATATTATTTAACTTTTAAGCTTAAGGCATTTGACAGCTGGACAAGCTCACTAAAATTAAAATAACAGATATTGTTTCCAGTAACAATATTTAATTTCTCATAAACTACAACTTCAACCCAAAATATTTTATTCCGAAATGACGGTAATGTTTTTTACTCAACCTTTCAAGCAAATGACTGAACTTCATCTTACTTAACAAACCATACGACTCTGACAAGTCCAAACTCCAAAAAATCGCAGCAAACCATTTCACTATGTTTTTCCGTCGCAGTACATAAATCCTTTTTAAATATCCCCCTCTCCCATGGCGTACGAAATACTTTTAAAAAAGCATATCTACATCACATTTCTTGAAGAACGAAAAACATGCACTCTCTACAAGGAAAAGTGATGGCACTCCTATTGAGTTAACGTAGCAGAAACGTCATTTTTGAACGAAACAGACGGTATTATAGACTAAGAGTCGTTAGTTAAAGTTCTTGTTCCTTGCAGACTTATATTTCCTATTTTCTCGATTCCTTATTTTGGGAAGAAAGGGATAGACGTGGAATACGTGTTCTTTTGGCGGAACAGGTGTTTCATTTTTGGAAATATCAAACGCCATTAGGAATGAATTTTTTTTGTGCATGCGGGAGTTGCAGCGCATTTTGCATGAACATGAGTTCATAACTATGCATAAAATGTGATGTATATTACAAACATATACATTAAAAAATCTAAAATTTAGTGAAACCATTCACCAACAGTGGAAGAAACGGATTCCTTGAATTACGTTATACTTTAGTCCATGGTTCTGCTCTAAAACGAAGCATATATCAATTATCTGAAAAAGATTTTGGTTGAAAAACTAAAGAACTTAAACCTTAAACTAGAAACTTAAAAAACTAAAAGAATATAAACCTTAATTTTAGTTTTCATTTATATTAAACTTGCTTATTGTAACCAGGGGTACTGCATTTCCCAAGAGAGATTAGTTTGTTATTCAGATAAAGCTACCAAAATCATTCAAATAGTAACGTTTTATTTATAATTTTTTTAGCAAAAACATAAATGAAGTATAAGTTATGAAAAATTAATGATTTCATAGTTAAAAAAATAGCCACTGAAAAAAAATAATCGGTGAGTGCAGAAACCACTTGAGTAAAAAAAATCCGAAATCTCGCTTTCAATGAAAATAAGCGTAGAAAGGCAAGATCGTGTTAGGTGCAAAAACTACGTTAGTCTGTTGAGTTGTTCCGTAAATACAGGACGTTTGTTTCGAGTGTTGAGTGCAGAAATAGGGGAGGAGTTATTACGTTTTTTCTCCCTCCTGAAAAATTTGAAATTTGTGACTGACGTTGTTTCTGCACTCACCGATTCAACTCCGGACCAAGTTACGATAGGGTCAGTTAAAATAGCAAATGAAAAAGAACCACCCTTTATCTCTTCGAACATTACTAACTAGTAGCAGGGAAGGGTTGTGGAGGCGGCTGATCCATTAGTCCGGGAGACCGATCCGTAACGAAGCGTACATTTTATTCGCTCGGACGATTTCCTGGATGGGAAGTGAAGAAAAGCATCTCCCTTTTCCCGCCAAAAAACGGAAGAGTGCTCGTTTGGAAAAGTTAGGAGCCACTAACTTTGTTGAAATGTTGCAGTCGTTAATTATTAGGCGAAAAACAAGATGCTATTTTTCTCCAAGTGGAATGAAAACACGGGCCATTGCTTGTGGGAAAAGCAGTCTGAGGTCAGAGTATTGGCATTGCTTTATGTGCGTAATTGTATTTGGTTACTGCGGCCAAGATTTAGCGGGGATATTTTTTACAACTGAATGAAAAAGTTGAACAGTGGAGTTATAAATATCTACTCTTCATAACTGTTAGGCATTCCAAATAAATTGAGCAAATTTAATAATTCTCTTATGGGGAGATTTTTATATTTTGTTTACCGAATTAAAAAATTGGTTACACTTTTAACTTTCTCACCATTTTCATGCATATATAGTACTTGTTAGAATCATTTAAATAAAATGTAAGAGAAAGTACGGTAAGCTCTAAATATCATCGCACTAGAGCTATACGAGGGTTATTGGCGACGGGCGTCACAAGTGACGAGCCGACCCCTGAGTATGCACCCGATCGGGTGTCATCGTAGGCAGAGTTGGGACTTTGGATATATAGATCGTTTATAGGTCGGCAGTTATTTTCGCGATGCCCAGACCCGAACCCGAGACCTTCCGCATGCAAGGCGACCGTCCTAACCGATTGGGCTCCTCAGCCCTTTTAAATAAAATGTAAACATATATCCTTTTTTACGATCTCTTAGAAGTGAAGCCATAAACTGTCATTAAAGCAAACTCAACTTGTCTGGATCATCTGCAAATAACTAGTGAGCATCTTAGTCCCATCTTCATAAATTTGCATAAAATATTCCTAATTTAAAATATTTCCTCATTAACTTCCCTGAATTATACAAGAGGTTTTGACTTGCTTAAAGCATCTTTCAAATTATAAATTTTACATAAATCAAAGCATATCATAATCTTGTTAGTCAAGAAATGCTGACTTACTTTTCAGAACAATAAATTATTTGAAGTTAATGCAATTTAACGTATCAGCAAACAATAAATGTATGTCTGGATGTCTGTCAAACTAACTTCAATATTCTCTGAACAGTTTAATATATAGATGAAAGATTTAAAGGGTTATTTAATAAATTAAACTCATGATGCTTTCTCCTTTTAAGATATATTTAATCGATTTGAAGGAAAGTAATCAAGATATTTGTTGGAGTGGCTAACGTTAAGAGCTTACAGTTTAGACATTAAAAATTTCAAACAAGAATTATTTTTCGAGTTCATTTATTCATCTATTTAAATCATTTTCAAAAACGCAGATGTTCTTATATAGAAGAAATATTCGTAAACATTTAATATCATTGATCACATAGATGCACGTGATCCCCCTGTATCAGCAATGGGTTCTGATATTACGATAAAGAGCATGCACAAAATTTATGTGTACTGTGTTTTTATGTGTGTGTGTACTGTTTAGATTTACTTTAAATACAAAATTATTGAAGTAGTACGAGTATTTAGTGTGGAGGATTTATACTTCTTAAAAAAAAATTGGATAGTGAACTTTAAATATTTTTTACACATAAAAAAGCTAATTTCAGGAAATAATTTCTTTAATTATGGTTATTTGAATTATACGAGATCACTTGCCTTCAATGTACGGTATTGACGGTGCAAATGTTTAATATTGATTAGAAATTTTAAAAAATTGGTACTTTTTCATTTTGCGGAAACAAGCTATTTAAACGCCAAACTTATACAGATGCCGCCGAACGGAATATTTCCAATAGTCACATTTTACTGTGTAAAATGTGCTTTCTCACCCGTAAATTCCGTTTGTTGCCAAAGATTCCATTTAATAATATCTGAGCCCGCAAAATGGGAAAAGTAGCAATAATTGCTCCAGTACAATAATCAATTGTAAACGTTACAAGTATTTTAATTGTATCTTTTAATTAAAGTCGCTCAAGATTCGGAAATCCAAAAGTGTACCCAAACCAGTTACAGATTTAAAAGAGACATTACGCTGAATGCCTGGCATAATGTGCCGCATCCACTTACCACTGAATTCTCATACTATTGATCAAAGTTGGCTTCTGTTCAAACATTTAAAATGAAACCGTTGAAGTAGCGAGCATTCTTTAACTCTTGTAAACAGCCGGAAAGACCAGGGAAGCCGAAATTGAAATCCCTCGCTGCGTCGCTAATCGAATATCTTTCGACAAACAAGTAACGAGCGCCAACGATACCATAAATCATTTCCAAAACCCACTTTCCCCACACCTTCCCCGAACAGCTAATTTCCATCTCTTTATTGAATCTTTCATGTGTGGAGCAAGAACCAACATCTTCACACCAAGCTTAAATATGAACTCCACTATTAGATTCGATGTGGCTGCAAGACTCGTGAAAGAGATCTCATTGTTGAAATTGCAACCATGTAGTTAAAAATGATTTTTTATTTGTAATTTTATTAAATGAATTAATTTTATTTGTGAAATTATATTGAAAATAATGAAGGAAGTATGGACCAGATAAGATAAGGGGTTTCGATAAATTTATTGCAGGACATACCAGTATTTCTAGTCATTCACATAATGAGTGACCAAGTATATGGCAGTATTTCCTGATATTGACTTTTGTATTCAAAATGAATCAAAAATAGTATTCAGTTTAAATTAATCGTGAATTGGGAATAAGTTACCCCATTTGAAGGTACCACCAAATACATAAGTAATTCTACCACAGAACCATTCTCGGATTGTTCACCATTTAAATTACAAAGTATCAATAAATTATCACGTGTTTGAAATATTATCTGTTTTAAGTAATACTTTTTCTTCACTGTACAAACTTAATATCTATACTAGAGTTTTTAAGAAATAAATACTTTACTTGAGATACATTGAGAGAAAAAAAATATTTAGCTTCTAAAAATAATCTAAAATTTTTAATTTTAAAACATGTGACGTTTGCTCAAAATAAAAATATGCAATACCGCCAAGTTTAATTTTGGCAAAATCAATTAACTTTTTTTCACAATAAAAGTGCAAGAAAGCAGTATACACCACATTGAAAACTTCTCTACCTAAATATATAAAATCTCTCCTCCCACCCAGCCAAAAGTGAGACTGAAATCCATGTCTCTCCGGAAACGACCCGCGGAAACTTTGGATGCCAACCGCGATACAGCCAACAGGGCGTGACGTAAAATGGCGGGGCAGAATTTTCGGGCGAGCTGACTTGATTCTTAATTGAATGCTACTGGATCTTTTTCCTGGGGTTTTCCCGCTTCAGGGAGCGGAAGAAGTGGGATAAGAAAACATTCCACCCACGCCCACTTTGCGGAAAGATTTTCAGGTTGACTTTTTTATTTTGGAAGCAGATATGTGTTACACGAGGAGGGGTGTAGAATTGATTCATTTTTTTTTAAGTTTCAAGAAAGAGAAATTTGGTGTTTAAGAGGAACCTTATTGAACTGGATCACATTGTAGGAAAATAAATGCGTGGTTTGGATGAATTATTGTCGTTATATAGCTATACGAGATCTATTGGTGACAGGTCTAGCAATTTAAACATGGTTCAAATAAATTTGCAGGCACTTAATGATATTTTATAGCGAGATCGAGAGCGTCGTCAAGACTTTTGAAACGCATACGTAATATACATCCATAAACTTTGCATTACTTATTAGCGTACTATATTTCTGCAACTCGTTTATAGGAGGTGGACAGAGCCTAAGAAGGTTGTCTCCAAGTCACGTACAAAAGTTACGTACATGATTGTACATCGGTATTAGGAAATAATGGAATAAAAAAAATCAAACAAATTTTAAAAGTATAGAAATTTTCAGCAGTAAAACTGATATAATATTGGTTTCAGTGCAAAACCAATTAACATTAATTTTAATTGTTATTTAAAAAACAAAAGTTTCAAATTCTATTAATCAAAAATGTGCATAAAAGCCTTTAAAAATGAAAATAAAATTTTATTAATAAGATCATCTTAAATAGAACATGAGCGAACTAATGCATTAATTATAAATTTAAAGACATTTTTATTCAGAATATTGGAAGCATACTTCAATGATTCGCCAATACTTTTAATTATGCATCATTTTGCCTGTGGTATTTTTCCAAAGCTTTGACTAAAGTTACCCTTACGAACCAAAAATGCCAAAATTTACTATAAAATCATTCACATAAGACATTGACTAATGTAAAATTGTGTCATTTGCTATTGAATCATTTAAACCATCGTTAGTACAAATTTTAACCCGGTAAAAGGCGATTGATTGTTACAAAACTTTTTTTATTCCAGTTCTGTGATATTAACCCACAACGTTTATTTTTAAAAATTATATAGCATTTATCAATCTTTCAGTATTTGCAACTGGGTTTTAATTTTCATCGTGCTCCAATATACTATAAAATATTAATTGAGTAATTTGGATTATATTTTATAAATTACATTTTAACTAACTGCTAAGACAAAGAAAAAAGCGAACTAATTTTGGCGATTCAAATTGTATTAACATTTTCAACACCTCACCTTTGTGAAATTGGATTTTCTGCTGTAGTCTCTTTAAAAACAGTTTATAGACCTCGGCTATATATAAAACCAGAAATGAGGCTATTTCTAATATTAAGCTTTCCTGAAATAAAAGAGGATGCCATACAAGCAGACCCAATTTACATAAATCTTTTATTTTTACTTAATAAAAAAGTTTATAAAATAAAAATGTTTGCACACATTTTGTTACGCACATAACCATTTAAATATACTTTTTAAAAATTTCACAATAAAATATAACTATATTGTAGAAGGTAAAAATTATAAAACTTAATACCTCCAACTGAATTTGTTCCATCAGGACTACGACGCAATTCACGTGCTACAGTCCCATATACACCATATTTGCAGCGCAATTTGTTGGTGGTAAACTGCTCCAGTTATATAAACTTCTTCAAGAGTTGCACCATAAATATTACTAATAAAACAGCTTTTGGCTATCTTAAAATTGAAAGCAAAACTGACTTAAAAATTAAATATAAGTGTAATATTGGTAATCATTTACAATTTGATGTGCAAGCTAAAGAAGTCACTATTAATTATTAGATTTGTTTTAAGTGTGTATGTGTTCAAAAAAGTTTCGATTCAGCAAGTTTTAATTTAATAAATTAGTAAATATGTCAAAATATATTTTGTTTTCCATATGTATGTGTGCTTTCGTACGGGTCAATTAATGTTTATTTATAATTATCATCGCACTCATCCTCTAGACTAATCGAGCCCCTCGTCGGCGCAATAACCATGTTGAATTAGAAAATAACACTTAATTCCAGTGATTTTTTTCAGGCGCTTTCCGTATTGCGACTACCTACTTTTGGAAAGCCTGCCGTAATGATAGGGTTCAGAGTTAGCAACCATATAGCATTCGACTTAACCGCAGTAGCACGGAAACATCGAATGCCGGACGCTTTTCCATATTGTGACTACCTATTCTTGGCAAGCCTGCCGTAATGATAGGGTTAAGAAGTAGCAACCATGTAGCATTCGACTTAACCGCAGTAGCACGGGAACATCGATTGCAGGTATGGTCACATATTCTTAGAGGCTCTACTTTAAGGCAATTACTTTTCAGATTCTGCAGATAGGTCATAATCGTAGTCCAAGAAAATTGCCGATTTACCCTGCCTGCAAAACTTTTTTTTAAAAAATTAAACCTAATATTGATTTGAAATAATAAAAATTTCGCTATCGCTTCAAGCATTTATGTAGCATTGAATTAAAATCATACTAAATGAACTATAGGCTACTTATACTGCCATGGAAGATTTTTTAATTTTTATACCTAAATGCGAGCAAAACTCTTACTACTACACAAAACTATACGTCGAAACCTTCTCTGTAAAACCCATCGGAGCGAACTCAGTATTTGATTTACCTACCTTATAATAACCCCACCATAATCCAATTTTCTAAGAGCATGACTCATTTATATGACTTATAAATTTAGAATAGACGTTGAACCGTGATGGTAATGACAACTACACAGCATAAGACTTAACCGCAGTAGCACGGAAACATCATATGCTGCAAGTTTGGTGATCAATTTACCATAAAAAATTTCAAAACGTTTCAAAACTACTCGCAATAGAAAACCTGGATTCAGCATTAATTTGAACTGTTTCAAGAATTCATAACTTTTTGAGAAGTAGTTAATTTCTGAATAAAAAAGTATTTAAAAAATTAATTTTTAGTTGACATTTTCATAAGTATTTTATATTTGTAATATATATGTGATGCGATAGAAAATTTAAACCATTTTCAAAAGGCAGTTCTTTAATGTCGTATTTTTTAAATGTCTAACCAAAACTTACTAAATGATTTTGAAAATTAATTAAATCTGAACAAAAAATTATTAGTCACTTATTGTACATGTTGTACCTTTAGGTAAGAAATTACCGGTGCTTGATTAACTTATTGAATCGTGTGTTATGATATTAGTATGAAGAAATGGTTCTTAATAGTTAACTATTACTAATACTGTATTTATAATTTTCTATGCCATTTTTTCTTTATTTTGAGGTAGCTAAGGGATTTTTAATAGTATTTATGGTACAACAATTGAAAAAGTAATATCACTGGTGAAGTTTCATTAACTGGAACACATTCAGTTTAAGGTATTGGGGCTTTGTATCTTTATCCTCTATAATATAGTTAAATTTTTATTATTTGATTTCGAAACTTTAACATATTTGAAAAGTTACGCGCTTAACAAAATTGTGAACGTTTACGTTTTTAAAGTAAAAGTTAAATACTAGGTAAATTGCTTTGGCTTACATGTAAACCATTTTTGCTGCACAAACCACAATTACTACAACCAAGTATGATCCGAAAAATTTTAGCTTAATTTATCGGGATATGTAACATTTTAAATTTTATTTTGAAAATTTGGAAAGAAAATATATAAAACATGGTAGTGCAAAATTGAAATACCTATTTAATCGCCCTTAAAGTATGTACTTTGTCGAATTATTTGTTATTCCTTAAAAAAATTAAAATTTAAATGAGTACCTATTTTCAAATGTTCTGTGGTTTCTATGTAGCGTAGCTTTAAAAAGTTAGAAATGCACAAACGATGTTAATAGTATTCAGGTTATACAGTTTCAATGAAATTAGATTTTTTGTGCAAAGAAAATTTTGACTTATTATATTCAATTCCACAATTCGAAACATTTAAATTGGTTTACACTTCTACTCAAAGGAATGTGAAAGACTATATATTATTATAACGATGATTTAAAGTAATAACAAATAACTGTTTTTTAATGATGCCTGAGGATTCTATAGTAAATTCTAGAAACTTTGGTTCGTAAAGGTAACTTTGGTCATAGATTTGAAAAATATTTGTTCCGTTATTTTATTCATATAATTCTTATTTAAAAACTGTTTTACATTATTTTGAAAGACGAATCGGCTTTAAATTCATGCAAAAAAAATGTTTTTCTAATTTTGAAAACTCTAAAAATAGCATTATTCAACTGATGTAGCAATAATTGGTTTTTTTTTCAATCTTAAACATTTTAGAAAATATTGAAAATGTCTACAAAAGAAACACCCTATAATATTATTTAACTCTTGAAATGAATATTATATTGTTTGTTTTTTAATGAAAAATTTTATAATGTTATAATTAATTACTTATGTCCGGGAAATTTTTCACAAAGAGTCACTTTAACACTGGTCCAAGATGTATTTTGGTTTCTTTACTTAACTTTGCACCCCTCAAAATATAATAAAAATAGTACTATCTTGTATTAACGATACTTGAACGCATTTTAATCTCAAGTATTAGATTGATATTATATAAAACTAAACTATATATTAAACCTAACATAAGAAAAGAATTAAAATTGTATATTCTTAATGTGTAAACATTTAATTAATTCATGACAATTGGCCAAGTCAATTGGCGGGCTAAAAAAGTGGGGGTTAGGTTAGGTTTGAATTATTGTAGCACCAGAGCCACACGAGGGCTATTGGCGACGGGATTCGTATTTTAAAACCACAATCAAGTGACGAGAGGATACCTGAATAGGCACCCAAATCAACCGTTAAGGGCGACATAGTAAGCAGCGTTAGGACTAGCGTTAGGAAGGATATTTAAAGTGCACTCTCTTACACGGGGTACTATTCATCGGACATTTTTAGCTGCACGGCCCGTTATAAAAGGAGAGGGGGGGGGGAGAGCCCAAACTTTCAACCCAAACTTCGGCTCAGATTTTTTTTTGTTAACTTTAGCAATACTTTATACAAACTATAGAAAAGAGCATCAAACTATTAGTTGCACGAAATAGGAAGTTATACAATTTGCTTGAGTTTTAAGTAAATCATTGGGCCTTTATTGCAATTTGGTAAAATAAAGTTTTAGTACAGTATTTTGTTTACAGTTTTTACCTGTATTCTGACTATATTATTTTTATGTTATCTTTATAAGCAATGCAAAACTAACACTAAATAACAAAGTGTATTAAGTGTGTTAAATCTTTAATAGTTGAAAAATTTGTCCCAGCATTTTTTGCAGTCTGAAAAAGTGTATGACGAATAAGGGGACCATTTTCCACTTCATTGAATTTAAACCCTTGCTGCTTAATTGATACATGTTGTTTAGAAAGTCAGAAATACCAATTTGTAGATAAGCATGTGATAACGGCATTGACATCTCGTTTTTTTTTTACTAAGTTGGACAGGAATGTGAATAAACATTTAGCAATTATTTGTACTTTTAACCCTTTCAGTCCCAAAAATTTACTACACTACAGAAACATCTGATATTCACAAAATAAGCTTATTTTAGGTCAAATATACGAATTCCATAAGAAAAAAAATCCAGTTAAATTTTTTATATGGTTTTTGAAACAATGCCTAAATTCTTTAACTGTGGAGAACAACAAAATAAATATATATATATTACCTAAAAACACTTCGAGTTATATATTTTAATCTATCTGACCATATTATTAAAAAAAATTAGTAATTATTTTAACTGAAATAGTTTAAACTGTGTTTTAAATATGTGGAACTGAAGTGAACTTATCAAAAATCAGGAGAAACGCTTGTTGACTATTTTCTAAATAAAAAAAATAGTAGTTCTGACTTCTATTGAGATTAAAGTAAAATTTTGTCTGATAGAACAAAGTGTGAAGAATCGAATGATGTATGTTTGGATGTCATAGCGGGACATAAACATTTTGAAAAAAATATTGAAAGTGATGATGCCAAACGGCATCACTGGGACTGAAAGGGTTAAGGACATTTGGTTTGCACTTTTTGAAAATTTGTAACCCGTCAATATTTTCATTTCAAAGTATTTTTTATTATGTGTGACATTTTTATATGAGGCTATGAACTTAATTTGAAACAATTTTTATAGAGTTTAGATTTTTTTAAATGACAAATATTGGTAAAATAGTGAATGAATCTTACAAACATTCAAAATTATAATATAAAAATAGAACCAGGTATTTAAAAGATAGCTACGAATTGCAGTTCCTCTATATCCTAAATAGATCATTTTACTTAAAAATTAAAATTGCATCGAATTCCATAAAAAGTTTAAAAGTTGTATTATTTTACTGTACGTGATGAATCTAAACAACAAATCAATCATAAGAAAAAACTTTCTGCACAAAATAATTCCTTAAAATCTAACTTGCATGGAAATAAATACCTAATATACCAGAAGATTATACCTTACTTTTAAATAAGGCTGGAGTGGTGACGGTTTTTCAGAAGTATTGGCTCTTAAAGGTTGAGTTGAATCAATTGCTCTAGAGCTACAACGCAGGATATTAGCAACAAATTTATAAACTTAACCATCTTAAGAATCAGCAACCATATACAATTCGACTTCACCGCAGTAGCACGGAAACATCGAATTCAGGTATGCCAATACCTTAGTGGACACATTTTAATACGCTTCAACTCAACTTTTATAAGCTAATTCTTTTCCAAATTTTGCAGACAGGTTAGAATCATAAGAGTGTAAAACAATAAAAAAATTCAGTTTAACGACATAACTATGAACATTATAACCAATAGATTGTTTAAAAAATTTTCACTGTCAACTTAAATAATTGTGTAGAATTCAATTGCTATAAAAAAAATTGTGTATTTGGGTAATAATTTTTACTATCCTTGATGTCCATTTTATGAAGGGGATACCGGGGCTAGTTTTTTAGGGTTTATTTTTCTTTTCGAATGATTATTTATTACTTTTATGTATTTCGGCGAAAACAAGATATACTTGCTTTTCTCAAACGTTTATCTACAAATATTATTTAGTGAAAAGTAAATATACTTTGGGCAGCGAGGAATTAATTACACACGTTGAACTGGAAAACATACCCAGTAAACTTTGTACATTTTCCCTGACTGCCAAAAAGGGATAAGACAAATTCCCCAACACTATTCACTTTCTTATAAAAATAAATTGAGTGTGGTAAATCTTTTTAACATTTATTTTATTGTACACTGAAATAGCTCAAATGAGTGTAACTGGAAAATATTCAGTTCTTTTTTTAATTCAATTTAGTTAACCAAAACTGATATTTACCAAATTTTAATAAATTCCATTATCATCTGAATCACTATGAACTCAAGCAAATTGCATAACTTACTTTTTAATGTTACCATAGATTAGATATCGTTTCAATAGGCGATATAAATTATTACTAAAGATTGCAAAAAAAAAAAATTGCAGTGAAGTTAGATGAGATTTCTTCTAATTTTTCTAGCCTGTCAATTGACTACAAACTTAAGGTGCAACATGGCGTATTATATTCGGTCCAATTATTCACTATCTATATTTATTATATTTAAATTCTTAGATGATTTTCCGCTAATACGAAAGTTATTAGAGCGACATATATTTCTGCAGACTAGTACGAGCTTCTATCAGCTATCGTTTAATTACAACGTAGACAACTTTTAATCTAAAACAAAACTATTACATTTAGAAATTAATGTTTGCTTATATGTTACTTAGTCATATATAACAAAATCTTTAAATTTTGAAAATACTAAGCTTAGTTTACAGCATTTTTTTTTCAAGGGATCGTTGGAATTCTTGCCCCGTAAAATTTTGGAAAACCTGCCCATCGCCATATTTCGATTTTAACCTAGTAAAGTAGAGGTTTCATTAAAAAAAATGAGTATTGTTACATAAAGAGAGGATACATCATTTAGTTTACTAAATAATAAGATTAAGTTTAATAAAAGTACATTTAGTTTAGGGTTCATTTCCTAGAGTGTCGAAGCAAAAATGCCCCTTATACAAAACTTTCATAGCTTTCTCATACATAAGTTTCTCCAAAGCAAAACCAGATAGAGCATGCGGAATATTTAGAAAAATCTGAAACGGTGCTTTTGGCGGTCATCAGAAAAACTTAAAAATAAGAAGAAAAACTAAAAATAATGACATTTGTATAGAATAAAAGAATCTTACATTAACATCAGAAATAAAATTTATTTACATAAACAATTCGAATTAGGTTGTTTCACGCAGCGTAAATTCTTCCCGCTTTCATTTTTGGATTATTTAATTTATGGTTTTAGTTAATGATGGTTTGACACCCCCACTACAATTATTTACCAATCGATACCTTATTTTAGTTCCGATGGAACTGTTGCTGCTCAAAGACGTAATCATTTCACAAAGAATTTTAGATTAAACTTTTTTTTAACGTAAAATGTTGTCATAACATCTTTTAATCAAGAAAACAAATATCAACCAATTTGTATAAAACTTCTTATTTTAATGATTAACACGATAAATTAAAATAATTTTGGATATTTTTGTTTTATCTTCGAACTTTTTCGTTCGTTTTAAAAGATTAAAAATCAATATAAAAAAATTGTTAAGTGAAGTCTTCATTTATATAAATTACCATTTCAAAGAGCCCTAAATTGCTTTTTAACATTCCTTCAAATAACGCCACTTTATTTTTAAAAAATCTGAATCTAATTTTGTACTACTTCCACTGCCTGAAGCAAGAGAAGCAGAAAAAAAGGTTTTAGCCAAAGGTTATTCAATTAAGCATAAATCAACCTACACAGAAAACTTTTAGAGTACCTTTTATTTTTGCACCATTGAAGTAACGTAGGGAAATTTACTGTAAAAGAGATGTATGAACAGTGCCTCGATTTTTTAAAGTTAGATTTATCTGTAATTCAATCAAAATATTTGATTCTTGTGCATGATTACTCCCGTGTTCCAGTTTCACTGCAGTACTGGGTAACTACCCTACATAAACTTAACGAGTACAATAGAAAACCGAATTCCCAATATATTTTTTGAAAAAAAAATTTAAAAAAATAAACTATACACTCCTTGCCAACCTAAGTTTGTAAATAGAAATATGCTATGTAGAATGTCCTTCCGCACATGTAAAGAGTTCCATAAATATTTTGTGAATACATCCAGAAAACATGTTTAAAACATTAATTTCGTAACAGATTTGAATAATATTTGAGAAAATTTGGCAATTTTATCGAATGAAAATTGTATTTTGGTTATATTGTATTCAGATAATTCTGAATATAAATATCATACAAGAGTTTCCAACTAACGGACCAACCACGCTTTTCCCTCTGCCCTTTTTTCTCTTTGTTTTTACCCAAGTTAGGTTGGCATGGAGTGTAGGTAAATCATCAGCGTATGTGATAACAGAGGGGGAAGGGGAGAAAATAGAATGGGGGAACTACGAGTGACTTCGGTTTGATTATTGGTTGAATTAACATCACACTAAGAGAACACACTAGCCATTTTAACGATGGTCTGAAGGATTATGAATCTCATTTTTTCAATACTAGGTACACTTATAACGGAGACAAAAATTATCTATTTTTAGTCTCCAATGTAGTATTGTATAGCAGTTAAATATAAGTTGAAGTTTTTCAATTTAAAAAAATATATATTGAATACAGTTTATTGGTAAGTCATGTAATAATAATTGAAACCCATTCATCGAGATAAGTACTATTACATCTTACAATAATTTGTTATGTAATAAATTATATTATCGGGTAAATAATCTCTATATAAATGATCTGTAGTTGCAACTTATATTTGTAAGTACAAGTTAATTTCTTTTTATATTACCAGAGTTATCATTTTCAAAATATTTTGACTTGTAAGTGAATTAGTTTAACTCTGAACGAAACGTCTCTTTGAATATTTAACGTTTCAATAAAACCATACTGATGCCGTAATCGGAAAGTAGTAAACCGTCCATTTGAGAGAATAAAAAAACTATTTTCTCGAATGTTTAGAAGCAAATTTCAACTTACCAATTTAAACACTTAAAATGACTGAAACTACGAAATACTTATCTTTAAAAATGTTACGATACATATAACTTTAAGTTTTTACTCTTGAATATAACACTTAATAATCAAAGTTACTTTACCGGATGACTTGATAGTAAAATAGTCCATATAATGAAAGAGAAGTGTTATGTCAAGCAGCTCGCCTCACCCATGCTGAAATATTCCAAGTATCTTTCTAACACAAGAGCCTTTTTCTATTCCAGTTATACGAGTATCATCTGCCTTGTCGGAAGATGATAAGGGTAGTTGAATAAGTGAACTCAAAGGAGAAAACTCGGCTTATTTTAAGAACGCCTGAAATGTACCCCGTTTTTCAAGTTTAGAAAATGACAGATTTTGTAAGAAGATTAGCTGGCTAATTTAAACTAATAATGGGATCCTTTGTTGAATACCCAAAAGGAAAAAAGTTTTTTGGAAACAATTTTGAGCAAATAAATCCTATTTCTTAGTTGATAAAAAAATAATGAACAACGTACGTTTTATCAGAAATAATTGTATATATTTCAAAGATTTTTTTATTCATACTTTTTTAGATAATATTTAGTGTTCTAAGACAAACCAACAAATATTACTCCAACACGAATGTTTATTATAGAAAATAATGGTTATATCATTAAACTCAAAAGCTATGGTTTGGCTTTTACTTAATAGCTATGAAAGAAACAAACGTAAAATAGAATTTAGTAATATTCATCTAATAGTCATTTTATTAATTCAAATTAGAAATAATCAACTATTAAAAATAAGTTATTTTGGTCTTAATAGTCTAAAATTCTATGTAGCCAAATAGGTAACTTAGTTTGCAATGTAAATGTGTAACAATTTTACTTAAACAATTTATACAATATTTTTAGTTAAACTTAAGTGTAAGGGCGCTTGATATATAACGTAACAAACAATTCGTTTCACTCTAGGTAATTTTGAAATATATGAATGGTTTAAAAAATAATTATATAGATATGTTTTGATTCATGACAAACTTCAAGCTTCAACTGTATATTTTTAAGATTTTTTTTACAGGAAAACATTACCAGTTTTAGATATGTGAAACGATATCAAGTAAAAGAATAACAGTTTTGAACAAACATTTTCATTAGATGTTTTTATAATTTTGAAGTTTATAATCTAGTCATCAAAATATAATTTTACAGTACGTTGTGGAACAATTACATATTATCCAAATTAAACGCAAGAAATCATTATCTAACTCCCTTTAAATAATATTTCAAACCGAAATTTCTTAAGTAAAACGTACATTGACAAATTGTAATATTGGAGGCCTCATCCACTTTTATATAATTATGAAAAATATGAAAATACGATTAAGGTTTTGCTAGTCCGCTCAGAAGATTAATGGGACTGCAGAAAGTTTATAAGTGTTTATTTTTATGAAAAATATACATAAAGTCACAACTTCTAAGTGATTTGCATGCACGCGGGTATATTCCCATTATAAAGAAAATAAACATTCCAGCTTTTGCAAAAAAGACATTCACGATTACAATTTGAGTCCATCCATTTATTTACGTTACCGTAGTCACCTCCGATGCGTGATGGCACAGTTTCGAAATTGTTTCGACAATCTAAACAACCGATAACAAAAATAAAAAGCGTCAGAAAAATAATCAAAAGATATTCCAAAAACAAACAAAAAAAATATGTAGGGGAAAAGAGGAATGGCACGCAACTGTGGCAAAGACAGATAGTCCCAGTTTTTTTTTCTTTAAGTTTAGTGTGGAAAAAAACGAGAAATCCCCCTGTTGCCAAAAACAAAAAAATAATAATTTATTTCTGAGATCGTCTGCCAAGGAATTTTTATGCAGTCGGGAACATTTCCTCGCCTAACGATCCGAGAGCATGTCTGCCCGCTCATTACCGATCCGCCATCCACACCCCCGTTCAAGTCAGAGAGTTGGTTTCAGAAAGACGTCAAGGGTGATGGGAAAGCAATGGACGTTTTCGGATTTCTGAAGTGAGCGATTCAATTACTCATTTTTGGAAATTGAATAGTCAATCCCACTTAGTGAATAGGAAGAGTTTAGGTACATCAGAAAAATTCTGATGATTCGTAAATTAAAACCATGACACTTTTACGACAGATCACGTGACAACGCTACTTTACGAATAAATGAAAACTTACGCAACAGCCTGAAATTGGGCAAAACAATACAGTAGTTACGGAGCAATAAAAGTAGTTCATTTTTATTCAAGCAAACCATAGATCAATAGAACGGCAGTTTAAACTGATATTTCTCATAATAAAATAATTAAGTTAATAATTGGAATAAAAAAAGCTAAATTAAAAAGTATTTAAAAGTATTTCGTTTCTACATTTTTGGTGGATAAATTTTATTCCATTATAATGTGTTATTCCGCATCAAATTCAAATAACTGAAAGTACAGCGCTTTACAAACAGGGGTCCGGACATAGAGCAACATATGATATAATGTGCCCTTTACTTTCTATACAGTATTTTTCTTAGAACCGATCATTCACAATTCTTTTACAAGACGACTTGTTCGAACAGTGTTTGAAAGACCTCACTATCAGACTCTTCAAACCAATTCTATAGTTGGTATGATACTTAAACTGTCATATGACAAGAATAAAGAACACGCGGAATAATGTGCTTGTTGACAGTGACGAGTGAAACCTCCAATGAGAACGTGCTCTTTTTTTAAAAGGTGGTGCTTGACATGAGTAGGGGTTCGAATTTTATGTTCTAAAAATTGTCTCTTAAGTTCTTTGTCTCAACGAGTTGATTTCATGAAAAAAAATGAGATCTTGGACAGTGTTGATGTGGAACGAGGTATCAGAGTAAAATTAGTCGTAAAACTTTTTTCGGGTGGTAATAAATGGAATGTTTTGAACGAGATGTTTTAGATGACACTTAAGCTTAATTATAGAACGCCACATGCATAACTGACGATTGATAGTAAATAACTGCAATTGATGCAATATTTTAAAACTTAAATTTAGGAGCCAAGAATTTTTTTAATGAAAGGATTATTTTATCTTATCTTACACATATACACATGTGCATAATGAGCTATTTCTCTTGTACCGTGTTAATGTTGATATTTTTTCAATGTGGTTGGTGAGGCCATGTTCATCTCCATGCCTTCTAACTGCATAAATTTTATTTAAATATATGTGAAGAGTTTGGTGGTTTCGGGTTAAGTGACATTCCCTGAATATCTCTCGTAATCTAGAAATACCATTCCAAACTTTCATAAACTTAGAGTTAAGCATTTAATTTACCTTCTGTAAGTAATGTTTTTAACGTATCCAAGTCAAACAAAAAATGCTTAAACTCGTATTTTCGTTTTCACCTTTGTGTAACTTAGCATATTCTTCCACTAAGCTCCTCATATATTCGTCCAAATCAAGAATTATCAAGACAAATAATTATAATCCACATTTTAACTGAAATTCCAAATAAGTATTTTTTCTAAATCCAGTCCACAAAATTCTTTTTAACAGATTTAGAGGTATTGATTTGCATATTATTAATATAGAAATACTACTACTTTTAACTAGTGCTAAAGCAAACGGAAAGATTTTATAATTCGGGAAAATGCAGTTTATTTACTTAACCACAACTTATTTTCTGAATTAATAAACCAACTCGATTAAAAGGGCGTTTGAGGTTAGTTTTGAATTTAAGTTAATATTTTGGATCCCAAATAAAAGGCGATGAGATACATCTTCAAAATTTTAAAAGCGAGACATATCAACAGGAAAATGCTTGACTAAGAAAACGCAGTAAGCAAGTATAACAGAAAAGGTATTTTCATAGTTATGCAAGGAAAAGTTAAAACATTGTTTATTCGAAAAAAGTTTACAAATAAACAATCCACTCTTGTATAAAAAATGAACTGATGCTTTGGATAAAAAAAATAACCAACAAAAATCACAACTTGAAGATTTTAATATGCTAAGATTATTTTAAATACATTAAATATTCATTCGGTTTCAAAGGTAAAGCTTCCACGTGCAGTTGTAAACACTGACATAATTTTGATTCATTTTGTAACATATTTGGCAAACTTCCCTCAAAAAACGTATCCACGTGTTTCATTTTCAAAAGCAAAAAGATTCTTCTAATAATAGATTTGTGCTGTTCTTCATCCTCCTATCTCTCGTTTTTGAGAATAAAAACTCATTTTATTTACATTTTAGACATTGAAGAACTTTTTCATATTCAAGCAAAGTTACTCGGTAAAAAGATAAATATTATGATGTAAATAACATATTCAAAGAAAGATAGACTACTGCCGACATGGATAATAACGAAATGCTTGTTCTCAAGTATGTAATTAAGATAAATATTTAAATATTTATGATTAAATGTATTTCATTTCGTTGTTTTTAATACATATATAGGTCAAAAATGTATTTAAATCCTTGCCCTATCTACATGCTTTCTATAAATATATTTTCATTCAACATGGAATGCTTCGAAATATGGTTTGTTTTTTTTAAAGAAACTTGGCAAAAAAAGTTAAAACTAATTTTTACTTTTAACTTAGGTTAATAATGGAACATTATTTTCCCAATTTAATATATTTGAATATAATTCCTAGTTAAATTAATTTTTTTTTACTTCTTTAATAACTATTTTTTTTCCTTAATCATTTCAAATTATATACTTTAGCAATTATGTACCCAAGCTGCAACAAATTGAAATGGATAAAAATGCTTTGAGATCAATTAATATTAATTTGGCATCCGAACTTTCGATAGTTTGACTGGGCGTTGATACGCGACTCAGTCAGTCCATAATCAGTCAGGACTTTTTCATTCATAGATATAGAAGAAGCGTGCAGTAGCAAAACCATAATTCTCTAAAGTATTCTAAGATATAGGGAACATTCATTGATCACTTTCGGCAATGGTAAATTCATTTAGACGAAAGTAGCCAACGCCCGGTTAAAATTTGAAGCCAATGCCCAGTTATAATTTGAGGCCAATGCCCAGTTATAATTTGAGGCCAATGCCCAGTTATAATTTGAGGCCAATGCCCAGTTATAATTTGAGGCCAATGCCCAGTTATAATTTGAGGCCAATGCCCAGTTATAATTTGAGGCCAATGCCCAGTTATAATTTGAGGCCAATGCCCAGTTATAATTTGAGGCCAATGCCCAGTTATAATTTGAGGCCAATGCCCAGTTATAATTTGAGGCCAATGCCCAGTTATAATTTGAGGCCAATTCCCAGTTATAATTTGAGGCCAATGCCCAGTTATAATTTGAGGCCAATGCCCAGTTATAATTTGAGGCCAATGCCCAGTTATAATTTGAGGCCAATGCCCAGTTAAAATTTGAGGCCAATGCCCGGTTAACATTTGAAGCCAATGGCCGGTTAACATTTGAAGCCAATGCCCGGTAGACCAACTGCCCTGGACCTTTATGTTAGTGTAAAAAATGCGAGACTTGCAACTACAGCTATACTGCATCATATTTCTGACAGATTTCAAAAGTAATGGCTAGCAGGAAACGGGAAAAAGACTCGCTACGTACATTCTCAAATTCCATGTAGAATGAATTCGAGACTGTCTAGTAGGAAGCTTTTAGGAACAGGATTTCGTGTTTCTTAGAGTTTTTATTTCTGACAAGCGAATAGATGAAATGTCAAGATCTTCAACTGCTATATACATTTTTATATAAGAGACGGCAGTTATTTGTACTTTTCCTTAAATAAATACTTTATGAAAGAACTCCTAGCTATTTATTTTGTTGTATAAAAAGAGTCTGTACGGGAAGAGTAAAATTCTTAGAATGATGTGTTAGGGGTTTTCGCAACTTGTGAGAAGCAAAAAAAATACCGATGGTACAGAGATAGTATTTTTCTATAACAAGATTTCTAAAATATTGCCATTTTGAAAATCCAATTTTTTTTAGCGCAAAATACAGCCGTCAGTTTTTAACGATTCATCCCATTCTCCTGTTAGAAATGAAAACTATTATGTTCCGAATCAGCAAAAGGCATTTCAATAAATACATAAATTTTCTATGACTCTTTGCAACTACGAAATCAACACGCTGCAAACGCTTTCTCAAAGTAGACCGTTCAGTAAATTCAGCATAAAAAAAATTCTTTTTGGCTATATATTTATTATATATGCTACATTTATATATTGGAGAAATAATGTTTAAAAATGTATAAATGTTCAAGTTTTAAACATTTTAAAATGAAAAAACGAAATTCTTGTTTGGACATTTTATCGCGTTACTATTATATTGGGGTGTACAGTAGTAGGCCTACTCGTGGTCTCTCTCCTGACTTGATTTCTCGCTACTTGGGAGACTCGCCGTCCAGTGGCTCAACCGCCACCGACGGGCATTGGCTAAACCAACTAGCTTTAATATTACAAATACATTTAGATAAAGTGCAAACCAAAATAACCAATTAACCCAACCAATTACCCCTATGTGTAGTTTCGAATCTTCTGCAATCAATTTATTCGTTCAGCTTTTAAGTCCAAACTGTCAGTGCCATGCCGTGTTTGAAGGAATACCATATACCTAATGCTAGATTCACTTTGTACAAAAAAAAAACAAATAGGCGTCTTCTACCCAAAAATATTAGTTTGGATTTACAAGTAATTGAGAAAGTTATAAAATCGGAAATAAGGGTAATTTATCGGTTTTAGTCACTGGAAAGGTTATATTGGACGTATTTAAATGCTTTTATTTAAATTCATAAAAAAACTTATCGACACAATAACTAACTGAATGGAAAAACAGTGGATGATTAGAAAAATATGTCATGAACAGATGCATTAGATTTGTGTCCCATGCTACTTGGGGAAAAGTTGCCAAGCTGCCGATTATAAGATTCAATTCATCACTCTGAGATTTATACCAATTAAACAAATCCAAAATTTTACATACAATATAAGTATAACTAAAAACAAATTTTTCTCTCATTCTGCTCAATATGAGAATAGTAGAGAAAAATAATTAAATGTATTAATACCATGAGTAAAACCTTCTAAATATAAAAGGATATTTTCAACATGAAAGAAAAACGTCAACGAATTTATGTATAAAAGAATTTTTCATTTATTCGATATCCAACTATCGTGCAAAAAAATAAAAGAACACATTCAAGCCGCGTCTTAACCACATTGCTTCCTGCCAAGCTTTCTTGAAATTCAGGAATTCTCAAAAACAGACGAGAATGGTACTTTTGTATGAAATAAAAAGGAAACTCCTGTTTCTGAACCACAATGTCAACATTCCGGAATCCTTTTTAAAGAAAAAGAATTCCAACATTTAATAGAAAGGTTTTTACGAGGAAAAGGGAAATGTGGCTTTGGGTATAAGTAAAATAATCCCCGGCTTGAAACTTTAATAAGAGATTAAAGTTAACTTTATACCCACATTGCAGTTAAGTAACTGCTATATTATTAAGATTTTTTTTAGCTTATGATATTTGAGATGAACCCTAAGGCAGTAAGCAAATCAATAAGTTAACTTTCAATCCAATTCAGATCGTAATTTTTTTTTTGTAAGTATTCCATGGTGAAAACAAGTCGTTCTAAAATAACTTTCATGTTACTTAAAATACTCAATGGAATTCTTCACGAAAAACAAGTAGGTTTGTAATAGTAATATACAGCCGCTTATACCCAAGAGTACAAATTCGCAAATTGCACCATTGAGTTTAGTTTAATTTTAAAAAAAACTAAAAAAAAAATGAAACTTTAGACTATTTGCTGCTGACCCTCGTTACTTTTTTAAAGGTTTTAGTAGCGTTTATAAAAACAAGATTTTAAGATGCATTTCGATTAACTTCTTTTTTTAGTTAGAATCTATACACCCCAAAAACATAAAATGAATGATTAAACTTAAAATTGTACCTATTCCCTCCATTTTATGTTATTGGTGCATATTTCGCAATCCCTTTGTTAAAGCTGATAAATTCTCTAGAAAATAACTAATTATTTTTTAATAATTGGTAGCATTTTAAAGTTTAGGAAATCGCATTGACTTGCAAGTTGATATAGAGGTAGTGTTTCAAAAATGTGTTAATTTATGTCTATATACTTTCAATTAAAAAATCGGTTAATTGTACTAAACTTAATTTATTAAATAACGAAACTGTATTCGATTTTGTGTTTCAGTACAGTAAAATTAAGTTTAATGTACATAAAAAAGGTTTATTTTAAAAATATATGCACAAAAAAAACCGTATCAAGTAATGAAAACAAGTGAAATTCTACTTTTGATGGTTTGAAAGAATATATTAATGTCAAAGGGCTCAATTTTAGGAGATTGCATATTTTAAAAAAAATCTAATTTTTTCTACCATGTTCTCTGTGCATTAAGCATAGACCCGTAATTCAATAAATTGCTATCCATAATACAATAATACTTTCAAACTCGTTTGCAATGGTAACTTGTTTATAGCGCTATGAATGTTCGGTCCCTTCAATTTCCCATAGACATTAATGTTATGATTGATTGACTATAATGACAATTTTTGATTAACTCATCGTTTATAACGCTAATATATACGCTTACAGCAGAAATGGCTTTCTAAAACATTTTGTTTTGACTATTTAAGGTAGGCGAATACCCAAAATTTCGCAAAATTCTAAAATTTTTACTATTGCTTTAATCTTTTCCAAATTTGGCATAAAGATTTCAAATATAATGAATAATACTATTTAGGCTTTTGTTTTTATTTAAATATAATTTATATATTTTAAACGGTGATTTTCTACCAAAAAAAGAGGTTTACACCAACAAGTCTACCACATTGAATTTTCACCCTATGAGCATTTATTATGTGTTAAATTCTTCGTTTTGAACTGATGCATACAATGACCCTCTAGAGTTACATACAAATTACAAGAAAAAAAGTTATTAAGAAAAATGTTATAAATTAACCACAAAAAAAGGATTTTTTTCGATTAACTTACACTTGGACATTTTTTCTAAAAAAACTTGTATACTTACACCAGATGTTAGAGGTTCATGGCACAGATATATATTGAAATAGCATCTGTGAAAAATTTCAGGTAAATTAATGTAAAAATTTTTGTGCTAGAAGTGTTGGCGTAAACCCCTTTTTTTAGTTGAAAAACACCGTTTAAAATAAATCAATTATATTTAAATAAAAAAAATTGCCCATAAAGCATTGTTCATTATATTTGAAATCACCATGCCGAATTTGGAAAAGATTAAAGTAATAGTAAAAAATTTAGAATTTTGGGTATTCGCCTACCTTAAGTTATATTACATTTGCCAAAATGATGTGATACGTCGCGTAATTTGATTTTTTTAGGCTAAACAAATATTGACCAGATAAGGCGAAATTAAACTACTAATGTAGCTCAAGAGGGTTAAAATTTATATATTCAATAGATTTTTATGTTTTTAATTATTAAAGTTAGTATATAATGCATATTTCGCATGATTTACTTTAGTTAATATTCAGCCTTGTTTACCTTGTTTATAACCTTGCTCGTTTTTAACGTCATATGCGTCGCGGTGCCAGAAAAGACGTTATAACCGTGTTATACTTTAATTGCAAAGCAGAATGTGAAAATTACTCGATAACAACTATATTTATGAATCCAACAATTTCTTATTCAATTAAATCACAACCTTGATCTACATTTTCAAGAAAATACCGAGAATAACTGTTCTTTAAAGGCAGCATTGGTAAAAATACAAAGAATAGTACTGAACAAATTTTACGAAAAACGACTGTCTCGGCAAAATCCAAAACGTGAATATGCATCTCGAATAACGGAAGGAGAAAAAATGCCATACCAATAGAAACCCAAATGAAAGAAATACGACATCGACCAAAACAAATCAAATAAAGATCCAGCAGACTTATTCGATTAAAGAAAGAGAATGAAGAATATTGTTTGCTTTAAGGAGGGACACAGAATAGTGCTCTTGTTGATAATGAAGTTACGTCTAGGTTATTTCCAGAAACGGAATTTTGAAAAGTTATTTATACTATTATTTTTTTATTGTAGGAAGTTTCAATTTAAGTCATGGTTTATCAGATTCAATATTCTGTTGGGTAAATAAAAGAAAAGATTTCTCAGAAATTGGAAAAATGTATTGCTTTTAGAGCAATCCTCATAAAAGTTACGTTGGGGTAATAAATGTCTTTACTGCCTTTAGGCGATTTCCATTTGGGAAATTCTAATGTTATTGCACTTTAAATATTTTTCTAGAGAGTCATGGTATTTCTCTTTTATGTCTAATTACTTAATCTATTGCAATTGCAGCCCCAGGATAAAAATGAAATAAATTTTGGAAAACAATTCAAAGCCTTTGCATCTATACGCAATTAACATACTTAACTAAATTCGGAATATAAAATAACCTTAAAATTATTCTCCAAAAAAAATTAATGTCGCTATTCATCTGCATTGGATTAGATAACAAGCTAGTTTTAAAACAATCAAGCATTTAAATCGAATTCTTTGTATGTTAGCTTACTCGAAAGAGCTCTATTTTACAATGTACGAAATTTAAAAAAAAGCTTATTTTATGTACGAGCGGAATTATTCAAAAACTACGGATCTTGTGTTTTCTTTCAGAGTCCTTTTGCTTCAAAATAACATTCTGAATACAAACATTTCATTTCGGAAAAACTAAATTAAACAACTATACTTATCTTTTAAGAATATATTTTTTCCTATAAATTTTATGGCGATCGTTTTAGTGTTATAATGAATTGTTATTTTTAGAAGAAGCCTTTAAAGTCATGTCATTTCACAAAATAGTTTATGATTGAAAATTTAGTTCCTTTGCTTATGAAGTAAAGAAATTTCAATGCCGATTTCTGCACATTAAAAAGAAAAACTCTTGATGTTCTTTGATGAAAGTATAAGTTATGTATCGCGCTTAAGTTTGAAAAAAACACATGCAAGTGCAGACCAATTTTTGAATTTTTCGAAGAATCATTAATTTATATTTATGAATTTACCTTTGAAAACTCTTCAAATAAATGCAAATAACTCAAAAACCATGCGTGTAAAAATAATTATTTCTAAAGCAAATATTATTTTCGATTTTTTTTCAAGAAAACAGCATTTTTAAAGTCCCATTGTGTCGTTTAAAAATATTCTTAAATTATGCTACACTTTTCTAGATATACTATAATATACATTCTGTATGTATAGGATTATGTAGCATGTTTTATCACAGTTAGTTTATTTCTGGAATTCACCCAAAGGCAGTTTTGAGATCATATAGTGGCAAGTTGCAATCGTAAACTAGTGATAAGAATCACATAAACTTTCGGAAAAAATTATTTTATTGCTAACATCAAAATAGAGCCACGGGCTCCAAAAAATCTTTTCTCAACAAAATCGAATGTTTACAACGGAAAATATGGTACCTTTGGAACATTTTTATTAATTTTGCGTGAGAACATATTTCACAGGTTTTTGGTTTGACTTGTTTTGTAACCATCCGAAGTTTAATGGTCTTTTTCCACACGAGGGAAATTTAGACGGTGATTTAGTTATAAAATAACTCTTTTTCAGAAAGACTAAAAAAAGGCATGACATTGTTAACCTCATAGAAAAGTCTTGTTTTAACAACTTTGCATTAAATCAAGGCAGAAAGAGGAAAGAAACTTCCAAGGATCGAAAAAAACCCAGAAATTTTACTCATCCCTGAAAACCTCTTTGAAACTAACTCGTCAAACTAGGGTTCCGGACACAATCCCGACAGCCGAAATCCCGACAAGCCAGAATCCCGAAAGCCGAAATCCCGAAAGGCCACAATCCCGACAGGGACGAAATCCCGAATGGGTCGAAATCCCGACAAGGACGAAATCCCGAATAGGTCGAAATCCCGACAAATCTATAAATTAAAGCCGTTATGCTTGATTACGGGTAATGTAGTTGTTAATTTTTGCTTACATATTTTTACATTTGGGGAGAGTGTCTTGTCTATTATTGCTATGTAAACATAAAATGCTTTTGGTTCAAAAAAGGTGTGTTTTAATCGAAAAGCATTTTTGTATGGAAATCATATATATATTATTAATCGGAGTACATTTGATGGTCTATTGTACATGTTATTTTTTTTTATTGTTTTCGTTTCGTTATTCGGACTTACTCATTGCGTGGTTTGGTCTAGATGGATGTAATTTCTCTTATAATAAGTAATGTAGTAAGATAATTGTGTTTTTTTAAGCGGAGTAAAATATTTACTACGACATGTGTGATTAAATTGTTTCTCTTGTATCTTCATAATCACGTTTAACTTAGGATTAAATCAGCAAAAAATGGAAATAAAACATCAAACATTGTAATTGCATTATTCAAAAGTTGAAGAAAAAAACTTTGCATGTCATTAAAGGGTACACGTAGTATCGCCTTCAGACACGTTTGAAATTTTACAATGAATGTCGTTTACTTGTCAACAATGAGAGGCGTGTCTGTCAATAGTACAGTAGATATATATTTGGGGGTGAAACTAATTCACAGAATAAGATGAATTTGGAGGCTTTTGTACGTTTAGATGAAGGCCTTTAGACGAAAGTATGTTATTGTAAATAGTAGGGTACCTTTATCTACGCATAGAAGTATTTATAGCAACCCTAGAAAAGCGCAACTTAAACTGGTTTTCCCGCCTGTTTTGATATTTTTATTTGCCCCTGGTGTTGGTCAACTATAGTAATCCAGCAAAGTTAGAATTTTATATATAAAGAAGTTTTGTCTTAATAACTATCATTGAACGGGAATTGATCTATTCCACTGTTTTAGGAACGAGAAACATAAAAATTCGGATATTATGAATTATTATTAATTGCCTTTAATAGCAGTTGTTAATTTATTATTAAATGTTACTTTGTAATAATTTGGGAAAAGTTATTATTTTTGTTAATTGTTATAACTTTCGGAATGGGGTAAGAGGCTTACCTAGTTTTTAGTTTTATTTAAAAAAAAAAAAAACACCTATACGTTAGAAATTTCTTTGCACCCGTTTTGTTCTCGGAAATCTATTATTATTTTTTAACTGAGAGAAATTTATTTCGGAAAGTGAAAAAGTTACAACTGAAATAAATAATAATCAGATAAAATAATTATCAGATAGTTCTCGAGATTGATGTTTTTACAATAAATTGTAGTTTGTATATGAATAAGATTGTATGGAATAATTAATTTTTCCCCCTTTTGAAAGCTTTCTTTTTTGTGTTTTTTAAAAATAATTTTTTAAAGTTTAAATCTTACTCTGGAGTGTCATTTCAGGGAAATCCTAGATATTAAAAGAGAATCATATAAGTCTTATCACAAGGATCAACTAATTGAAATTTAATTGAAATTAATATCCAATCAAGAAATATAAAATTTAAATCATATAGCTAAGGAAAATAATTATTACTACTAATTATTAGCAAAAAACCCACATAGTTGCTTGTTATCAATAAATGATAAATTACCAAATAACTTTATTCAATTAATAAAGTAAACTTAAAAGTTTAATACCTATGGGATAGCCTAACAGAAATTTCTAAGTCTATTTTTTTCCTTTTACGAAATAAGGGGGGGGGTGCGGGGCTGATTTTCCCATGCGGTAAGTTTTCCACCATGCCTCGAGTTTTAAATAAATTATTTGAAGGAGGGGGGGGGGGTGGAAGGGAACGGTCTGCTTCGTTTTTGAAGATACGCTGTCTATTTCACTCACACGAATCTTCGTTCAGTTGGTAGTTAGAGCTGTTTAATGATGTTTTCAACATTGAGTAATTTTTGTATGCTTACATTCACACCTAAATTAAGCGTCCTTCCATTTAACTTACAGTTTTATCATCGAGTACAATAAAAGAGGGTTTCTCGTTCTAAATATGTATTTGTCTTAAAAATAACTTAAATCTCTAAAAGTCAATGAAATATTAAAGTCGAAAAATGGCGACGGCCAGGTTTACCAAAATGTCACGAGGTAAGTGAAATCCAGCAATGCCTTGTATAAAACGTGCTTCAACCATTACAATGTTCCAAAAATGCAATTACAGTCGATCCCCGCTATAGTTAAACTTCAACGTAACCAACACTTTGCTGAATTTTTTTTTGTACGATATAAGGCTTCTAAAGGAAAATTATAATAATTGTTTTGCATATCTTTAATATATTGAATAAATAAATCGAATTTATATAAAAAATATTTTAAAAAATTACAATTAAATTGATTAATTTTCGAAATTATTAAAAAATGTCGAACATTTCGGAATAGCTGAATTCCGAAGGATCCGTATATTGGAAACTGTGTATTTGTATAACGGACAAATCTTTACATATATTTAATTAACTGGCTCCATCTCATTCTGATGGCTTTTTTTAATTGCAGAATAGGGTGGGCCGAAAAAAAACTTTTTATTTTATTTCGAATCGCTATAGTGCGGAAAAGATGCCATTGGTAAAGTCATGAAAAATGCACTAATTATTATTTTTTTATGACTATATCTTCCGTTCGCGCAATGTCATCAAAGTTGGCAAAAATTGTCAAAAACCGTAATTTTTCATAATTTTTTTAAACCCAATGTATGATTTTAATTGCTTTCCTATATCATGAATTAACTACTAAAAGTATGTAAAATCCAAATATTATAGCACTTATTAATAATAAATGCTATAATATATTAGTATAATAAGTTATTATGCATTTGTGTCAGATCTTCCGACCACTCAACTTAGTATAAAATTAGGAAAATTCGTATTTTTTGCTAAATTTCAAAGTTTTAACTTTTTGTAAATTTTAATCGTGCAACATGATATAGAAAAACAATTAAAATCATATATCGGGATTAAAAAAAATATGAAAAATTATGGTTTTTGACAATTTTTGCCAACTTTGATGGCATTGCGCGAACGGAAAAGATGCAGTCATAAAAAAAAAAAAAAATTAGTGCATTTTTCATGTCTTTACCAATGGCAACTTTTCCGCACTATAGCGATCCCAAATAAAATAAAAAGTATTTTTCGGCCCACCCTATTGCAGAAGTCTTATTTTTCAAAACTGTTTGTCTCTAATTTAAAATGTGTTTAAACTATTTCATAAGAAATGAGTGACTAAAGAGTATATGTGTTAAAAGGCGAAGTATTGAACAGTTCCACTTGGGTCAAGCTTTCAAGAGGTATTGGTAAAGAATATGAAATATGTACAGTTGGGGACAGGAAGATGAATGGCTTCATTGTACTCGGTAGGGTAGGTTACACAGTAGTACTGCTGACACGCCCCTTAGAATTGTGTGCGAGTTGAGGGGGGGGGGGTGAGATGAATGGTTTGAAAAGAAAGGGTTGTTCCTGGAACTTTTAGAGGGACTGAAGATAAGCATGCTTCTTGTTTACTATGAAAAAGGTCTAGTTTTAGTGAAATTTGACCTGTTGTGAAAAATTGTCTTCTCGCTTGCCACTTATATAACTTAAAATATAGCGATACGAAGTAAAAAATAAGAAGGGAAATTTGGGTTCACTATAAGCGAACTCTCATTTTCTAAGCGGTTCACTATATGTATCCATATAAAATAACATGTTCAGAAGGGACCTCTAAAAAGTTTCATAACAGCGAGGTTCGACTGTATTTTTTAATATACACTGTTCAAAACAATTAGGGGAGCGCATGGTTTAAACGTTTTCACCCCTAATGATTCAATTTATAATCATCAGCTTGAGATTTTTTCTCACTAAGTTAAGATCGCACTTATTTATCGTTAGATGGAGGAATCATGTCTTTTGAAGAATTAAACAATGTTTATTTTAATTAAATAAAAATATAAAAAATATGGAAAAATAAAATTCACTCTCAATAAGTTTTATGAAATAAATTAACCCTAAATTATTCACGCCTGCATTCCAAGATGTTTAAAAATTGAATTTACCTTTTTTTACAAATAAAGTTTTAAAAAATTAGTGTTACAATTTATTTAAAAGTTATTATTCCAATTTCCCCCCTTTCATTTTAGTTAAAAATTAAGATCAAAGAAACTTTCCCTGGTCTCCCACTAATAATCAATCGATTGCAGCAATCAATACATAAAAAATGGACACAATAAATTTTGATTTTTTATTACTGTTATATACATTAACTAACATAATAAATTCAATAACCTTATAATCAATAACCTTACAAACCGTAAAAATCAGTAACCCAATATTTTATCCCTTTAAGTGTTCATTGCTAAAAATACAAAATAAGTAGACAAATTTCAAAACCCGCATCATCTCTCATCCTCTTTTTTGGCCGTTCGCGTAGAGGAATATATATTTTTTAATGTACGCTTGTGCTCAATTTTTGAAAACTTTCACCTCCCTTCTCCCTCCGAACCCCCCCCCCCCCAAATTTTTAGCCATTTGTTACTGCATTGTTATTTTTATAAATTGCGCTCTGAGCTACAAGATACTAGGAAAACACATACTAGAATTGAATTATACAGTAATAAAAGAAATACTAGGTTTTAATAGTAACCTAGTATTTCTTTTATGAAATAATTTATTTTTTAATAATTAATTTTAATGATAATTGTCAAGTTATCAAAAGGTTTATCTGGGGTAAAAGTGAGACGCTAGACTCTTGTAGGAGATTCGATAAATTATGTGACCTCTGGGCATTCTTGACCATTGAGTACGAGTGGACGGGGGTTTTAATTGTCTCTTGGGTAGACGAGCAGTTTCTACTAAATTAAAAGTTTAATCTAAAATTGAAGAAGTCTTAGGATTGATCTAAAATCAATCAAAAACTAAAACTACGACACTTCGTCTGAAGTTAAAAATCACTCTTTGATACGCGCTTGAAATAGAAAATTTCGTTATAAACATAGTATTCTCATTATCAACGATTGCGATATCGTCAACAGTTTCAAATTCAATTCGCGGGAAAATGAAGTTGCGAACTAATGATTTTTCGTGACCATATGAATGAATTTCATCATTAATAACTCATTTTAAAACAATCACCAGTCATTAATGTGTGTTATGAAAATGTTTTCCAATTCAACCAAATAACTTTATGCAGTTGAAGTCGAATTAACTCCAGTCGGAAGATATTTCAGGATATCCAATTTACAATATGTTCTGAGTGCAGCAATAAAATAATTTTAACTATTTAAACACAAATGTAATTTTTTAAATATGGGACTTAATAAAAGGCAAGTAAGTTCTTAAGTTTATGTTGCACTAAAACTTATAGTATTGAACTTGTAATTAAATAAATTTACAGTTCACCGACTGTATAGCAAATACTTTTCATGTTGAAAGCATCCGCACGAATAAAGTTGATAATATTTAACGTATATAAGGCCCATCATTCCAACATAAAGTTTTTAATAATACATTATATTGTCCACATACCTATTCAAATAATAAAGATTATTCAAAGACTTACCAAATCATGTCTGTTGATAAGCCAACGCCTACTAGTTGGGTCAATTTTCGATGGACGCATCCGCATGGAAGAGCAAGAAATGTACTAGCTACAGTACAGAAATTTGTAATTTGATCGTTTCCGGCTGTCTATTTCTCTAATTCTTTTAGGAGATTTAACACAGCCAATTATGCTTCGTAATTTAGATTAGAACCCTGGTCATGTGACGAGGTTGGAATGCCTTCGGCAGTCTACTTCTAGTCTTTTGCAGAGATTTCCCTCATCCAATATTCGTCTCATAATTTTGAACCTCAGTTAAATAGAATGAACGACACTATAGCCTGCAACAAGTATCAAAAACATTGATCACAAACAGATTTAAGGTGTAACATTAAATCGTACAAAATCGTACTCGTGGGAGCACCTAAATATATTCCGCTAGGTGATGTTTACAAATGAGGGCTGTCAGCATACATATTTATCTTTTTCTTTTATAATAATGTAACATCTGTTCGAAATTCCATACCGCTTTCAGTTAAGTTATATTCTTAATTTAAAGGTAATGTTGGTTTGCTTTATTGACTTCCCACTTTAAGCGAACATAGCTATCAACAAGCCCAGTATTTTACCAAAATGTAACACTAGTAAACATAGCAAAGTAACTTTAAACCACGGTTAGTTCCTAAAAGAAAACCATGAAGCTGCTACTAAATGTATTTATAAAAATTGTTGTTAAATCTTTTTAGAAGCAGATTTGACTTGAAGAACGTGTTAATAGACAAAATAGTCACGTTGGTTATATTCTTCTTGCGGTTGGTTATATACTGTTTTCGCAACTGGCAATTTTAAGTCTTGAGTGGCAACAGAAATGCGGAATGAAAATAAATTCTCGAGCATTTGGGGAATCAAAGTCACGTGGGCACAGAGAAATAATCTAAGACGATAAATAATTTATTTTTATTCCACATATCTGTTGCCTATCACCACGTGAAGCATGGCCATTTGATAATAGGATAACTGCGCCAAGAACAGAATCCACAATCGGCTTCAAATATTCCGGATACATATTCCTCAAACATCGCAATTTATCTTGCAATAGGAACGTTGTAAATTTGGACGGAGAAACAAAAATAGGCAATTGTGTTTCGGTATTATCAAAGGAGAAAGGTTTTGCCTGAAAAGACGCTCAAAGTTTTGAGCTACTTAAGGTAAGCCATTGAAATATTATTATTTTTTTAAATATAAAATTAAAGCATTTGGTTGGGATAAGGTAACATATAACCTAATATTGATTAGCATATGTTCGATTGTATATTAACATCTTAACCCTTTCAGTCCCAGTGATGCCATTTGGCATCATCATTTTTTTGATCATAATTAAAAATAATAATAGGGCTGACATCTCTATTGGGATTATTAAAAAATATTTTCTAATAGAAAAAAGTTTGAAGAATCGAATGATGTGCTTTTTGATATCATAAATGGCTATAGACGATCAGATTTTTTTAATGATAATGCCAAATTGTCATTGGGACAGAATGGGTAAACCGTTTTATTTTTATGAATTAATGAGCTGCAAGGATCCGAACGTTTGATCGAAATTTGTTAGCTTAGATGTCTCTTTTGGATATCAAATGAACATTTTGTGGCAGAACTTGAAGAAAACATAATGAATTTCAACCAACGCGTTAAAGCAGTTTAATTAGCCTTATTGGATTGCATAATATGGTGGATTATATTTTTGCTTGAAAATGAACAGTAAAAATTGTAAGTAGTTAATTTTGGTTTCCTCTCCAATGTAAAAGCAGGACGTTTAATAACGATTACCACAAGATTTAGAAACTATAAAAAATATCCCAAATTTAAATTAAAAACCATAAACATTTCGAAATCGAGGTGAAACATTCTATTGGATTTCACTCAACCTCTCTAAAAGCATTGCATGACGTTTCCATTCCATTTTGCAAAAAAAGCCTTGACATTAAAAAATTGGTTAGGTATTAATTGAAATATTATTTAAAAATTATTAAATTAACAGGCTGTTTTAAACTGCTTTCCTCTAATAAAGATTGATTTCATGAACACTTTTCAATTTTTATCTTTTATTTACTCCTTCTATCTTTTTTTTTTTAGTTAACCAATAAAATATTCATTTTTTAAGTTGCAATAATACATTTCTTATCGGATAAAAAGGTTAAGGAATTAATTTCTAATGTATCACTTTATTTTTCCTGCATAAATTATGCAGTGGTATGATCTATATAAGTTGCAATCAAAGTCACGTGGGCACAGAGAAATAATCTAAGACGATAAATAATTTATTTTTATTCCACATATCTGTTGCCTATCACCACGTGAAACATGGCCATTTGATAATAGGATAACTGCGCCAAGAACAGAATCCACAATCGGCTTCAAATATTCCGGATACATATTCCTCAAACATCGCAATTTATCTTGCAATAGGAACGTTGTAAATTTGGACGGACAAACAAAAATAGGCAATTGTGTTTCGGTATTATCAAAGGAGAAAGGTTTTGCCTGAAAAGACGCTCAAAGTTTTGAGCTACTTAAGGTAAGCCATTGAAATATTATTATTTTTTTAAATATAAAATTAAAGCATTTGGTTGGGATAAGGTAACATATAACCTAATATTGATTAGCATATGTTCGATTGTATATTAACATCTTAACCCTTTCAGTCCCAGTGATGCCATTTGGCATCATCATTTTTTTTATCATAATTAAAAATAATAATAGGGCTGACATCTCTATTGGGATTATTAAAAAAATATTTTCTAATAGAAAAAAGTTTGAAGAATCGAATGATGTGCTTTTTGATATCATAAATGGCTATAGACGATCAGATTTTTTTAATGATAATGCCAAATTGTCATTGGGACAGAATGGGTAAACCGTTTTATTTTTATGAATTAATGAGCTGCAAGGATCCGAACGTTTGATCGAAATTTGCTAGCTTAGATGTCTCTTTTGGATATCAAATGAACATTTTGTGGCAGAACTTGGAGAAAACATAATGAATTTCAACCAACGCGTTAAAGCAGTTTAATTAGCCTTATTGGATTGCATAATATGGTGGATTATATTTTTGCTTGAAAATGAACAGTAAAAATTGTAAGTAGTTAATTTTGGTTTCCTCTCCAATGTAAAAGCAGGACGTTTAATAACGATTACCACAAGATTTAGAAACTATAAAAAATATCCCAAATTTAAATTAAAAACCATAAACATTTCGAAATCGAGGTGAAACATTCTATTGGATTTCACTCAACCTCTCTAAAAGCATTGCATGACGTTTCCATTCCATTTTGCAAAAAAAGCCTTGACATTAAAAAATTGGTTAGGTATTAATTGAAATATTATTTAAAAATTATTAAATTAACAGGCTGTTTTAAACTGCTTTCCTCTAATAAAGATTGATTTCATGAACACTTTTCAATTTTTATCTTTTATTTACTCCTTCTATCTTTTTTTTTTAAGTTAACCAATAAAATATTCATTTTTAAGTTGCAATAATACATTTCTTATCGGATAAAAAGGTTAAGGAATTAATTTCTAATGTGTCACTTTATTTTTCCTGCATAAATTATGCAGTGGTATGATCTTCATTTGTCTTATATTTTGTTTAACTTAATGAACACAAAAGACGAAAAGTTATTTTCACATAGCAAAGTTTATTGCCAATAATCTTTAAGACAGTGTTAGAAAATACGGATTGCAGGTAATATTACAAGTGTATTTTAAATTATCATATTTTATTCTATAATAACGTTGGCCTGACAAAAATTTAAAAAATAAAACTCATATTTTAACCATTATCAAGGATATGATAAATGAATTTGCATTTATATTGCAAATATATCGGCGATAGAAGGAATTTCAACTTAAATAAGCCTTACTTAGGCTAGTGAAAGCATTAAGGTGAACTCAATAAACTCAAACGGAAATCAAATACTTAGGGTCTATTAACTGACGTTTTTAATCTGCTCTCTTGTTATTTTAATTTTTCTGGCAGTCTATAAAAATGGCTTTTGCTAAATCTTCCTGTTAATTCTTTAATTTAAGAGGTTCTAAAAAAATTTGAGTATTCTTAACAGCAAGAAAATCGACTAAATTTTTTAAAAAATTAATTTTAATTACTTATTTTTGTTGTAATAATTATATACTACTTTTAATGAATTTCGCTTAAGAAGCAAAAAATTAGGTCATGCAATTTAAACTTTATCACACAAGTATAGATATCATTAGCTAACCAGAATCAATAGCTGTCAATAAACCTTACGACAAAGTGAAACGTTTAAGGTACTCCACAATCCACAAACCCAAAAAGAAAATCCTCCCACTAAGGCTGACGTTTGAAATCCACCCTGTATTATAAGACCTATTCTGGCTTCCCAGCACCCCCCCCCCCCCTCAGGGTATTTAAAAAACCATAATACACCTCGTCCGTTCCCATAATACACCCCGTCATAAAAAGGAAGCATTACATTAAAAAGGAAGAGTTAAGGAAAATGGTTGGTCTTTCCCGCTAGCGGGTAGAAGCAGAGGTCTGTACGGGTGAAAATCCATTCTAATATTTTGTTAAATTAGAGAAGTAGATATGGGTATGTTGTGTGCTGTTCATAGTGATTATTAATTGAATATTTTTTTTATTAAATGTGTATTTTTTAAAGTGTTTAACTACTCTAAATCTTTTGGGTAGTTCGTACTGAAACTTGCTAGAAGTTATGGATGCAATATAACCCGCACACTTGGAAATCTATTCTTATTTGCTAGAAAAGTAAATACTATGTTATGCGTTCTTAATAGTGATTAGTAATTGAATGTTGTAGAGTGAAAATGTAACTTTTTAAAAGCGTCTTACTACTTTGAATCTTTCTTGCAGTACTGTAACTTAAACAGTGCTAGAAGTACTTTGGATACCCTATAACAGCAATATAATCAAATTTATTTAAAAATAGACTTACTGTTAATTACTTTTGTAGTAATAAGTACATACTTTATTTAAAGGTGTTCACCGTATAAGCAAACAAATTAAGTCATGCAGCTCAAACTTTATTACCCAAATAGGTATACCATTATCTAACCCCCAGCAATAGCAGTCAATCTAGCACCAAATAAACCTTAAGGCTAAGTGAGACGTTTTAAATCCACCCTTGCGTTATTAGACCTCTTCTGGCTTTCCAGCTCCCCTAGGGTATTTAAAAACCCATAATACACCTCGTCATAAAACATTAAAAAGGAGAGTTAAAGATTATGGTTGTTTTTTAACGTTAGCGGGTAGGCACAGGTAGAAATCCAATTGTGGTTTGCTAGAGAAGTAGATATTATGTTATGTCTTGTTCATAGTAATAGTAATTATTAATAGAATGTTGTGGATTAAATGCATAATTTTTTTTTAACGCGTCTAACTACTCTAAGTATAACTGGCAGTTCTGTTACTTAAACAGTGCTGGAAGTACTTTGGATACCCTATAACAGCAATATAAACAAATTCATTTTAAAAAAGTACTTACTGTTAATGACTTTTTTAGTAATAAGTACATATTTTATTTAACGTTCTTCAGCGCATAAGCAAACAAATTAAGTCATGCAGCCCAAACTTTATTACACAAATAGGTATACCATTATCTAACCCCCAGCAATAGCAGTCAATCTATCATCAAATAAACCTTACGGCAAAGTGAAAGCATAAAGAAAATCCCTCCACTTAGACTCTATTAACTGACGTTTTAAATCCACCCTTGCGTTATTAGACCTCTTCTGGCTTTCCAGCGCCCCAAGGGTATTTAAAAACCCATAATACACCTCGTCATAAAACATTAAAAAGGAGAGTTAAGGATAATGGTTGGTTTTTACCGTTAGCGGGCAGAAGCAGAGGTCGGCACAGGTAGAAATCCATCCCGCTGCGTCCTGTGGGGGTTGGCTGGAAATGGTCGGCTAAATTACCTTCGCTTCCAAGATGCTTCTGGCTGTTTATTTAGATGCAGGCAAGCGACAATTCTGTTAAAGGTGTGCGGGGAAAAGGGGGAAATGCTCGTTTGTTTATGCTATGTCTACCCACTCCCCCTTTTTGGCAAGGAGATCTTTTTATTACTCCCGAGGATTAAAAGGCAGTTTATAGCGGTGAGGTTGAGTTTTTTTCTGAATTAGAAGGGATTCATGATGGCGTCATCAGACCAATGGATGTGACGTAGTTGAAATGTCTTTTATGCGGTAACGTTCTTATGGAATGGCGAAACTGGATTAGAAAAATGTTTTAGGGCATTTTGATTTGAATAATTGAAAAATGTCTTTATTACTCGAAAAAGAATTTTTAATAAAAATCTTTGTCATTCTCATAATTTACGTATTTTGAAAACCTATAGCTTTTTCAAATAAACTTTTGATGAAAATTTAGTTTTACATCATTGAGTAGATTTAAAATATGTAAGATGAATTTGATCTGTTAAAATGCTTAAGCTAATTCATTTTCTACTTTATATACAGACTTATCATTATATTTGCATTTTATTCGCAATATTTTACGTAATAAATTATTTCAAACCTTTTCTTTTTCTTCTTGTTATAATATAAAATTTCTAGAATTATAAAAGTCGTATATTATCATTTTTCGCTAGGCAACTGATTTATTTTCTTGAAGATAATTAAAAATTAAACTTTTTTTGGTGCGAGGTATTTGACAGTTTCCTAATAGTAAAAGACGAGTGCAGCTGCAAATAAAAAACGATGTCCTCTCATATAATTGACATGAAGGAGTGGGACTGTCTTTTTCCTGCAGCTGTACTTGAATTCCTATAACTCAACCTGTAAAATTAAGGGTGACTGAAGGAATCCAAAGCTCTGTCAAAGAGACTTAAAAATTAATTGGTCGTGATAAAAATTTATAGGAATAGTATTTTATTGAAAATGGTTAGCAATTGATGGATAATAGAAAATGGTTAATGATTGTAGCAGTTGCCATTAAATCTTCACCATTAGAAAGTACCTATAATATATTTTTAATTACGGGTCAATAACCATCTCCCTCAATATCCAAACCTATAAGAAACTTAATATTAGTTTGTATTTTAAATATAAACTCAAGCTTATCTTAAAATGTGTTTAGATTCCTATCAAATGTGCCTTTATTGTAACCATTAACAACTTTGTTTTTATATATTTTTTGTTAGGTTGGCCATAATTATTTTTTTTAGTATCTTTACATTCATAAGTTTTCATTTGTAGGGTAATAAAAAAGGAGGACATAAATTTTTGCACTGCATTTACGCACAGTCGGTTTTACTATTGATCTATTATCAATACCCCCCCCCCCCCCCCCCCCCTCAAGAATTCCAATGTCAAACCCTAAGCCACTAGTAACAAGAAATATTTAAATCTCAGCTCAAGCTAAATTTCTCCTCATCAGTTTGAAACACTGAAACCTTTATCAGCTTTAACTCAAAGAGAGAAACAAACTCTCAAAGTTTTCAAGCTGTCTTATGATATAATTTGGCAAGAGTTTCTGAGGGGCAGGTACCGTCATGGCCGTGGTGAAATTCATTTTTAGAAACGAGCAATTTATTCGGTAACATGATAAATTGTTTTTACTCAAGAAGAGGTTTTAAGATGCTTTTGGCTACTTTGCGGATATGAATGTGCATAAGCGATAACGACTAGTAAACAAAACAAATATTATACTTTCTTAAGTTAGATTTTTAGGGTAGGACGGTTAGTTTTTTAAAAAATATTTTGACGGTTAGATTTTTTCGAACATATTTAAAACTAATTATATTTAACTATAATTTATTTATTATGAAATATTATTCAATTATAATTATAAAGACATTATATTTTTTTATCTCTCACAAGCAACTCAATTGAAAAAAATAAACTATAAACTGTATAATTGTACTAATTTCGCTCTATGTGATTGTGTTCGTAAAGAGCGACGAAACTGAATTGGAGAAATGTCCATAAGCGATAACGACTAGTAAACAAAACAAATATATACTTTCTTGGGTTAGATTTTTAGGGTAGGATGGTTAGTTCTTCAAAAAAAATATATTGACGGTTAGATCTTTTCAAACATATTTAAAACTAATTATATTTAAATATAATTTATTTATAATGAAATTTTATTTATTTTTAATTATAAAGACATATTGTTTTTCTCTCTCACAAGCAACTCAAATGAAAAATTAAACTATAAACTGTATAATTGTACTAATTTCGTTCTATGTGATTGTATTCGTAAAGAACGACGAAACTGAATTGGAGAAATGTCCATAAGCGATAACGACTAGTAAACAAAACAAATATATACTTTCTTGGGTTGGTTAGTTCTTCATAAAAATATTTTGACGGTTAGATCTTTTCAAACATATTTAAAACTAATTACATTTAAATATAATTTATTTATAATGAAATATTATTTATTTTTAATTATAAAGACATATTTTTTTTTCTCTCTCACAAGCAACTCAAATGAAAAATTAAACTATAAACTGTACAATTGTACTAATTACATTTTATGTGATTGTGTTCGTAAAGAACGACGAAACTGAATTGGAGAAATGTGCATACGCGATAACGACTAGTAAACAAAACAAATATATACTTTCTTGGGTTAGATTTTTAGGGTATTACGGTTAGTTCTAAAAAAAATATTTTGACGGTTAGATCTTTTCAAACATATTTAAAACTAATTATATTAAAATATAATTTATTTATAATGAAATATTATTTATTTATAATTACAAAGACATTATATTTTTTTCTCATTCACAAGCAACTCAATTGAAAAAATTAAACTATAAACTGTATAATTGTAATTACATTTTATGTGATTAGGTTCGTAAAGAACGACGAAACTGAATCGGAGAAATATTTTTTATCGTACTTTAATTTAAATAAATGGGAATTGTCTTTATTTGTCAAAATAAATTAGATTTAAATGGTTACCATTCTTATAGTTTGCGTATTATAAAAACCTAACTGCTTAAATTTATTAAATAAGATTAACGTGAAGCAAAAACTCTTAAAAATTAATTAAGTTTTCACGCAATAAAAAATTCATTCATACAGTTAATTAATTTGTATAAGATGATTTTCTTCGAATTTTAAAGATTTTTTTTTCAAGATTTGAACATAATTTCTTACTCACTCATGTTGGTAAAAATTCAATAATCGCTGCTTATTGAATTTTTTGCTATTAAATGCATTTAATTTAAAACATTCCATCTACGTCTAATGTATTTTTTTACAAAATGTAAATTTGAGGCCACTTAATTATTCACCAAGTATTTCATACACTGGATTATTTTATTTCTGATCTTTTTCTTATTTTTAGCCAACTTTTCTTTTTTTTTTAATTCGAAGAACAAAAAAAAATGAAAGAGTAGGTATTGCATGCTGTAGATGTCCGTCCGTCCATACCCCTCTTCCAAAATAGGTTCTATCAATACGATCTTAAAACTTCTTTCTTTATTAGAAAGGTATAGCCTCAGACACCCAACTTTCATACTTTTTTGTCCGTCTGTCTGCACGATCGGACGGACGCAAATCTACTATTTGTCGACGAATTTCCCTTTGAATTAGCATTGAAATTCAATCTCGAGTCATTTAAATCGTTGTTGCAAACTACAAATGCTACGGACAAGTGAGATACGTCAAAAAAAAATTCTGCTCATCGAAATGAGAATACATTGAAAATTTCATAAATGAATTCGAATTCTAAGTACTTCTATTATTTAAAAAACTTCAAAATTTAATGCTCATTTAAAAAGCTTAGAAAACCATTTTATTAGAATTAAATCACCATTGCCATTGCAACAATCCCTCGAGAAACTTTAATTCTTTTAAACAATAAATTGAAATAAATTTATTTTTGCGACATCGATCAGTTTGAAATGACGTCAAATATATTTCACTACGAGATTCTTTGTGTGTTGTTATGAAATGCTTTCGTTCTATTTAAAAGCGAGAACTTGTGGCGGCACCTTTTAACTGTAACCAGTTGGATCTACATAAACCTGTAACTTTAACTGATCCTATTTGTATAAATACAACAAGCGCTAATTCATTGGCGCGCACACCCCTTTTGGGTTATTATTTATTTTTGTATATTTAGTTGTGCCGCGGATTTTAAGTTGAGTTCATCATGTTTTTATAAGTTAAGGTTAAAAGTAAGTATTTAAGTAACAGGAAAAGTAGGCTATTTTAATTCTTTTAGAACTTTTTGTTACCTTACATATCTTTACATTTTTCATTTAAAATGGACGAAGGAAGCATATCAATCACAAGTAAGGAATCTCAAAAGAGGAATTTATGAAACATTTTCCAAATAATGTCATTGAGTAAGTCGTATATTTTGAAATAAACAAAACTTCGAATTTCAAAACTTCATCAATCATTTTTAAATTACACTGCTCAAAACAATTAGGGGAGCACATGTTTTAAACCCTTTCGCTCCCAATGATTTCATTGGGAATAATCAGCTTGTGATTTTTTTCTGACTAAGTTAAATTCGCAACTTATGTGTCGTTAGATACATCATTATATGGAAGAATAAGGTATTTCGAAGAATTTAATATTTTTTTTTAATATTAATGAAAATATGAAAAATATGCTAAAATAAATTTCACTTTAAAACAGTTTTAGAAAATAAATTGACCCTAAATTTTTCCTGCTTGCATTTTTTAGATGTTTAAAAATATATTTAAACTATTTTTAACAAAAAAAGTTTTGAAAAAATTATTGTTATAATTTATTTAAAAGTTATTATTCCATTTCCCCCCTTTAAATTTAAGTATTAAAAACTTAAGATTTTTTCTCCTGTTTTTTACTATTTCATTTCGAATGCATAGTGAACCTATTTAACAAATTTCAGATTTATTGGATAAAAATTAAAAAGTTGGGAGTGAAGTTAAAGTTGGAATCAAAAAGTGCTCCCCTAATTGTTTTGAGCAGTGTACAATTGGTTCAATAAAATAAATAATTAACTTTTTCAAAACAATAGTTAATTATTAATTCCAATCTTAAAATCAAATTTTTTTTCAACACAGCCAGTAGTTTATGTGAACAATTATTGCAATTGACTATGAGTTTTAAAAGTTTTTTTTTTTTTAATTGAAACGTACATTATACGAAATCATACTCATCGATAATTCGATTTGCATTAAAAAAAATCAAAATATATCATTATACCAATCCAAAAATTCTTCCTTTTATTTAAAAAAAAATGTGCAAAATCGATATTTTTTATTGTTCAATATCAAAAAAGGGATATTTTTGTCCAAATTAATGATCTATCGACGTGACCCTATTCCATCTTCAGCTACATACGTCAGATGCAGCAATGTTTTATCGTCGATTTTTTCTTAAAAAAATATCTATAATCCATTTTGATAGTTTGAATATATTGTTTTACTAGTAATAAAATAGTTTTTATGAAGCTACAAAAATTTAGTACGGAAATAATGACTTCTGTGTAAAGTATTCTTTATGAACTATTTCTCCTTCTCCTCTCTCTTTCTACCTTGAAAATTATTTTTAAAAAATTATGAATAATAATTAGGATATTTATTGTGAATAAAATTCAATTTTTAATTTAAACGTCCATAAAATGACAATCAAGTGAAAATTTGAATGATACTGAAAGCTGTTAAATATTCAAAAACATTTCGAAAAAAAATAAGTGAAAATTTTGCATGCGGATATTTATGAATAATCGAAGTGAAATATTTTTTTTTCAGAGAATTTAACTTATTGTGTTACTCCATAGTTTAAATAATTTTTCTTTATATCTATAGCTTTAATTTTTTAAAATACCATCTCTTCCAAACTTTATAACTTGATTTAATTTTCAATGCATTTTAAACCATAATATTTTCTTTCATTTTTGTTCAGCAGTAACATATAAATGCAATTAAAAAATTGATTGCAATGAACTTTGTCCTGAACGCTTTTGTAACATATCTTCAATACTTAACATTATAAATATTTTCATAGATATATTTGTATTCAACAGACTATTGTATTTACATGTTAGTATGAACTAAATTTGATCTAACCTTTTTGAAATTAGATGGTTTAAAAAGAAGGAAATGCAGCGATATATATTTCATTAAAAGTTTATTTACAAACCAAAAATACTTACTTATTTTTTTAAACTTTTAAACGTCACAAAAAAAATTGAACTTAAATTCTTAAAAGCTTAACCAATAGATTTGCATTAAAAATACATCAGTCGAAATTTGCAATTTATTTTTTGTTCTTTCAAACTCATGACAAATGACCTTTTCAACACAAGCAGAGAAAAACTCATTAAAAAGCACTACAACTTAGATTCCAAACGGCACCGCTTTCGAAAATTATCGAAACATTCATTTTGACTAAAGAAATCGTTTGGCATAAGCGAAACCCTGACTCCAAAAATTTCCCAATATTTATGGTTCCCAAAATGATTCCGGGAATAAACGGGTACATCCAATATATAACGACTGGTTCGCTCATTGATGGCGGTCCTCGTTAAACCAACCCCGTCGCATCATTTTTAACGACCAAAAGGACAAAATGGCGTAGCCGGGGCTTACTTTGTGATTCACAACTGTAGTTCAACAACAGTGTAACTTGTTATATTAATTAACAGTAAAGCATATTTGAACGAAAAAAGTAGAGAATTTGCCAAATCAGTCTATTGCCGTAAAATATTTAATGGTTGTTGCCTTGTGCCTCCAAGAGCATGACTTATGACTTTCTTGGGGGGAGAGGGGTCAAATTCGCCAGGCACTGCGACCTCAAGATTATTGTACTCAACCCCAGAAATGACGCAGGCACAAGAGACACCCACAGAAAGAGACGACGCAAACACATAGACAAATAACAACATTTAATGACGGACGCAAACATCCTTTCCTTACCGGTATTCGAACAAGAACCTTAAAGCTCCAAAGTCAATCCCTAGGCGGTTAGTCCCTAACCGTTGTGCTACCGGGTCGGCCTCCAAGAGCATAGTCTGTAAGGCTGGAAGGATGCAGCAGTATCAGTTGGTGCAGGGCTTTGAGCTCCCGTGAGTGTGGAAATCTGACTTCGACCCCGAGATGGCACCCCCTTTTCAATTTAGGCACGTCTCTGGAGGTGAGGGTCATTTTTCTCCAGGCAAAATCTACTCATGCTACTGCACTAGGACCGCCCATATACCTTTCTGATCCTCAGATTTAACGAGCACGTTCTTTGCATGAACAACATAAAAAACCATGCCTTATCCGGAATTCGAACCTGGGCGCTCTCGCGTGATAAGTGAAGATCAAAACAACCATAAAGGCTGAGCGATCGAAAAAGTTTATCTATTTTAGATAAATAACGTTATTAAAATATCAAACCTTGCCTTTGGAGCTGCTGGGGTCGGGTTCGAATCCCGGTCAGGCATGGATGTTTGTGACCGTCAATAAATGTTGTTATTTGTCTATGTGTTATTCATTTCTTTGTGACTGTAAAAATTCTTTCTGTGTCTGTCCCACTTGACGAAAGCTTATAAGCGGTTCTCTGAACAAGCACACGAGCTGGAAGATATATGTACCCTATGTACCTTACCATAAAATATCCAACTTCCTCATTATTCCAAACAAATGCTGCTAACAGGTAATTTTTATATGCTTTACGTGAATCTTTACTTGTTTACTATTTAATAATGTTATTTTTGTAATAATGGGGTTGTTTTCTTCTATATCGGTCATTTTTGAGAGCGAAACCGAACCAACCAATAAAATCGCAGTACGCAGAAAAATGAAAACAAGAGCGTTGCATCATCTGAAACATGTTTATTAATTAATGAGGGTCTTGCATGACGTAGAAAGATGGCCAGTAAGTTATAAATGCAATCCTCATAATAAAAAAAGATTCTTTATCCAGCCCTTCAATACGAAAATTTAGACTAAAGGACTTTAGAAGAACTAAAAATTTGCTTACAATTTTATCAAATTGATATAATTGCTCATTTATTTATCATTTTTCTCGTGGAGTCGAGTATTCTTAATCTATTTGCGCAATAAACGAACGTATTTGTTCTGCGGTTGATAGCAAGGATGATTTTTAACCAGGAGAAGGTTTTTCAATTTTGAAAGTATGGCTGGGAGGTCTTATTTTTCATCAATCGATTGCGGTTGAGCGATGTTTCATTTACGATTATTGGCAAAGACATAAAAGGAAGAAGATTTATCTTTGTCTTAAACTGATGCGATCGATTGATCCATAGTAATGCTCTTTGTTCTGAACATCGGTTCATACATATTCTTCTATACAGATTTATGGGCTTAAGCATGACAGTTCCATGAAGCATATTTTACACTTTGGTTACCTAGCAGATACCATAGAAAAAAATTTCAGATTAATATTTAATTTTCATAGTTACTGTATTTTTTCAATTTATAGTTCAAAAGATTAGAGAGCTTAACAAGAAAGTCTTGTAACTTTGAATTGTAAACTGACTTACCAATGATACAAATAAAATGCTAGTAAAATAACATTTCTTGTTGAAGGTAATGCTTTCTTAGATAAATAATATTTTAGGATTTTTAGATTTTAAAGCTTTTTATATTTTATTTTTGTTACATACGCATGCTAGTAAGAAGCGTTAAATGAAACAAACGATGAAAGATAGCTTTCTTCTGGTAAAACATGTTTTAGCATTTCCAGTGTACAGACGTAAACTATATTTAAATATGTAAAATAATCTTAAAAGCTAAGTTATTAGCTCATTGTAATAAAATAATTAACACGAAAAAATAATTAAAACTATGTATAATTAAAGAAAACAGTTTTATTTTCTTCTAACGATTATTCAATTACTATTGTGATTGCCAAGAAAATACAAAAGTATTTGCTGATTTTTTTTTTCAATGAATAAATTAAAGTTCATTTTCTAAGTTAAATGTAAATTCTTATTCAAAAACTGCATTTGAGATTGCTGGAAAATTTCTTATTGTTGAAATAACTTCGTTATTGTATCAAATTAGATTAACTCCCAAGTTGATTGGGGTAGTTGTCTTTTCTATGTTGTTTTTCTTGAGTATCTTCATTTCACTTTTTATACGAAAAACAAATATGTTCCTTTCCTATTATTTTCTTTTCCAATCTCCTTCGAGTGTCTGTCTTTCCCTCAAATCCGCCAGTTTTCCATAATTGATTAGTTTAGATTGGCTGATAAAAGCAATGGAATTTCATCTGCTTGAATAAGAAAATAGAAACGTTGATGCATTCAAATCAATAGAAATTGGTAATGCATTCAAATCAGTCCCATTTAATGGAATGTCGTTGTATTTAAATACATTCGCGATATTTGTTTCCATCTATTTAAATTTGAATTCATAACCGTTTTCATTTATTTTCATCAAAACTTAAGGATTTGTTTAGAATATCACTTAAACGAAGTTTAATGAGCCCACGTCAGTTACGTAATGCAAAATGCTCGATGCAATGTTTTTATTTCAAAAAGCTAATTTTAAAGAAACACACGTTATCCATTCATCATTCTTAAATTCATTTTTTCATTCATTATTCGTAGATTCATTTATTCATCCATCGATCATTTTTCTCATTCTACTTTCATTGCACAAAAACAGGACAAACGTAAAACCAATTTGACCTACTATATTTTTATTCTAGGTCACAATGTTTAAAATTCTTTTCAGTGTTGATTGTAGGAGCCACAATTCGGGGTAGAATTTTAAAAGTATTTTCTTTGACGCTGTATATAGTTGTGTATTGCTTTCCTTCGCATTTATATTTTATCCCTGTTCCGTGAATCACATATTTTAAAAGTACTCTCGCTTTAAAAAGTACTCTCAATATCAATTACAGTTTTGAGGCCATAAAAAAATTACTAAAAGTTATTTAATGCAAACTAACCTAATATTCTTTTTTTTTTTTTTGTAGAATCTGTTTTTATAAAGATTTTACATTCAATCTTCAGTTTTTCCACCCCATAAGCCTAAAACTTTTAGATTAAGATCAAGAACAAAAAAAATTACTCTCCAATTTTGATTTTCGGTAGTAGCACAAAAACAAGTGATTAAACTGCTACCATGATCAACAAAGTATTTTAAGTAATTTGCAATTTTAATAGCTTCGCAGCTGTTGAATAGATTTTTCTAGAACTACAATTTCGTATTAACTTTATTACAGCGTACAACACCATATAAAGCTTAAAAGAAAATATTTTTTATCTATGTTTTCACATTATATTTTGTTGTTACTTGTTCATGCACACTGTTGTTAAAAAAGTTTCTTTGCAGTAAAAAAATCGGATTATGTTAATAGCTTTTAATATCCCATGTTATTATGCATACGCTAACGATCCGTGTAGTAAATGTATATTTTTTCTTGGTGATTCTGGGCTCCATTTTTAGCTACATAATGTTTTGCTTCTTATCTATAGCTTTTTTTTCTTTAAGAAAATACAGAAAGTTACTTGAAACTTAATGTTCAACAAATTAAAGTAAATATTTTGCTATTTAACTTGAATATGATATCTCCAAAACATCAAAATGTGTTTAGAAAAATGCAACCTTTGCAGAAAAGGTTTTTTATATTTTCAATTAATAATTTATAAATTGAAACGCTTCATGATTGGAGTAAATTATTAGATTAAATTAAATGATGCAAAATTCAAATAGCAATGTCCCATTTGTTAAAAACATATAATAATTTTTTTACAAGACGAGTTTTTAAAAAAAAAACATATATACAACATTAGTAGAAAGCCTCAAATCTGCAACTTACTGCGTTGCTTGAGAAAAAAATTGCTTGAGCCTTAAGTTGTTTTTTTTAAATATTTAAATATGTTTATGTAAATGCAGGATGAAATATTTTGTTCAAATCTAAAAAGGTTAAAATTGTCATTTTTAAAAATTGCAGAAGCCAAATTTTATTTTTTGTACGGAAGATTACTTTGTGTGAATATTTTTACACGTGTTTTATTGAGTTTTTTTATATTGCATTGCAACACTAAACAATTATTGATTTTAGTCATTTAACTTACGCCACAAAATTTTTCGTTACTCGAAGTTCGGTACATTATTGTTTAGTACTTATTGCGGCGTAATTTAATTTGTGTAATTAAATTTAAACTGCATTATGTTAATGGATAATTAGTACAAACCTAATTATATTTCGGTTTTCTTTATTCGGTAATTTATTGAATATAATAAATTAAAATTAAAATGTTAAATTACTTTAATTCCCTTAAGTTAAATCTCAATTTAAAGCAAATTTCTTCGCTTGTGTTACAAGATCTTCTTTGGTAAAATCTTGGAACATCTGTCTTTTAAAAAATATGATGATAACAACACTTAATTTAGCATTTTTGGCATGCACAGAAATCATATGTTAGTATTAAGAAACAAGAAGTTCTTAAAGAACTAAAATAGCCTACCTTCCTGTTACTTAAATACTTACCAAAATTCTTATCTTGAAAAAACTAGGCTCGTCACAGTAAGTGACATCAACAACCGTTTTTCCACATTAAATTTAAAATAAATTTCACTAAACGTAGCATCTAACTAAACACAGCACTAAACACAGCTTTATTTGCAGTTATAAATAATATTTAATTTTTCGTAGAACAAAAACCAAAAAACTACTCCTCAATAAACATTTACTTGCTAAATTCGGCTAGTTTAATTTATTTTATTTCGAAAATTAAATAATTATAACGTAAATCGTTTGCAAAAATTTATATTTCAAAAAATAAATATGTAATATTCCTCACTTTTAAATAAAATGAAAACAATTCGTAGTGAAATATATATTTGACGTCATCTTAAATTGACCGATGTCTCAAAAATAAATTTATTAATTTATTGTCGAAAGGAATTAAAGTTTCTCAAGCAATTGTTGCGATGGCAATGGTGATTTAATTCTAATAACAAGAAGTTCTTAAAGAACTAAAATAGCCTACTTTCCTGTTACTTAAATACTTACTAAAATTCTTATCTTGAATAAAACTAGGTTCGTAACAGTAAATGATATCCACAACCATTTTTCCACATTAAATTTAAAATAAATTTCACTAAACGCAGCATCTAACTAAACACAGCATCTTTCACTAAACACAGCTTTATTTGAAGTTATAAATAAATATTTAATTTTTCGTAGGACAAAAACCAAAAAACTACTCCTCAATAAACATTTACTTGCTAAATTCGGCTAGTTTCATTTATTTTATTTCGAAAATTAAATAATTATAACTTAAATCGTTTGCAAAAATTTGTATTTCAAAGAATAAATATGTAATATTCCTCGCTTTTAAATAGAATGAAAACAATTTATATCAACATACAAAGATCTCGTAGTGAAATATATATTTGACGTCATCTTAAATTGATCGATGTCTCAAAAATAATTTTATTTTAATTTATTGTCTAAAAGAATTAAAGTTTCTCAAGCAATTGTTGCGATGGCAACGGCGATATAATTCTAATAAAAATGGCTTCCTATGCTTTTTAAATGAGCATTAAATTTTGATGTTTTTTAAATAATTGAAGTACTTCGAATTCGAATTCTTTTCTGAAATTTCCAATGTATGCTAATTTCGATGCGCTGAATTTTTTGACGTATCTCACTTGTCCGTAGCATTTGTAGTTAAATTCAGCGATTTAAATGACTCGAAATTGAATTTCAATCCTAATTCAATGGGAAATTCGTCGTCAAAAAGTAGATTTATGTCCGTCCTATCGTACAGACAGACGGACAAAAAGTATGAAAGTTGGGTGTCTGATTTTATACCTTTCTAATAAAAAAAGAATTTTTAAGATCGGATTGATAGAACTGATTTTGGAAGGAGGGTACGGACGGACAGACAGACGGTCAGACGGACAGACGGACGGACGGACATCGACCGCATGTCAATACCTACTTTTCATTTTTTTTTTAATTCTTCGAATTAAAAAAAAGAAAAGTAGGCTAAAAATGGCTTCCTATGCTTTTTAAATGAGCATTATATTTTGAAGTTTTTTAAATAATTGAAGTACTTCGAATTCGAATTCTTTTCTGAAATTTTCAATGTATTCTAATTTCGATGCGCTGAATTTTTTGACGTATCTCACTTGTCCGTAGCATTTGTAGTTAAATTCGGCGATTTAAATGACTCGAAACTGAATTTCAATACTAATTGAATGGGAAATTCGTCGTCAAATAGTAGATTTATGTCCGTCCTATCGTACAGACAGACGGACAAAAAGTATGAAAGTTGGGTGTCTGAGGTTATACCTTTCTAATAAAAAAAAGAATTTTTAAGATCGGATTGATAGGACTGATTTTGGAAGGGGGGTACGGACGGACAGACAGACGGACATCGACCGCATGTCAATACCTACTTTTTCATTTTTTTTTAATTCGAAGAATTAAAAAAAATTAAAAAGTAGGTATTAAGGTATAAAAAAAGGTATTAAGTATATAAAAGTAGGTATTAAGGTATATAAATGTAGGTAAAAGTAGGTATTAAGGTATATAAATGTAGGTAAAAGTAGGTATCGAATTAAAAAAAAAAAAGAACAGTAGGCTAAAAATGATTAACTTTTCCCTACACTACATTCACAAAAAGTTTATAGTGAGGTTTACTATTGTGCAATTATTTTCAACGATATCCTTAATTAACGAATTTTTCAATTTATAAAATATTAATTTAAAGTCAATGATTAAGATGTGAAATAAGGATGTGTTACACAGGTAGTCAGAGGCATCAGCAGGTCACTATTAAAGCTTTAGAATAGATAGGAATATCTGCTTCCAACCCCTTTTCTAAAATTTTAAGAAAGATGTAATAATTACTTGCTATTGTGGATTTTAATTAGCTAATCCTACAATAAAACCCCAGTTAACACCTTAGGAACACTAGGAGATTTAATACTTACCTCATATAGCAATTAACAATAATTAAATATCTCATTTGGCTCATGACAAACTTCCAAATCCTGAATCGAAATCGGATAGAAAGATATATTGTCAGACACACTAGGCAAGAAATGAATATTTCAAATAAACTTCAAACTTGTAAGGATAAAAATCTTGAAGGCTTAAGAATCAGTCAATTGAACTAAGTTTAACCCTATAATGCATACTGTTTGGCAACAATTAACATAATCATATTTATTCTATTAAAGAACAATTAACATAATCATATTTATTCTATTAAAGAAGAGCTCCCTTTTGACAAATTTGTGTTTTTTTATCTATTACATTCCATTTTGAAGTTTTAGTTACTAATAATCTTCATAGATGACAGTAGTAAAAGTGTATTCAAAATTAAAGAGTGATTTTGTTAACTGGTTTTGAAATTAAGTTTTTGGCAGTATTCTAAGTATAATAATATCCACCAAAAAAAATTCGTAAAAGTAAACAAACGCCAATCTCAAAAAAAAACAAACTATTTTATAAAAAAAGTCATTATGAGAATTGTGGCTAAAAAAGCCGTGATATAAAATGAATACCAATCTCTTGTGTAAAACTTCCTGGTCATAATAAATAGTATAATTTAAGTTTTGCTGCTATAAATAAATTGCACTCTTTGAGGTTGGTGCCCATCTTAATCCCCGTAAAAAAATTAAATCACGCAAATGAACTTGAATTACTAAATCAGAATAACGAAGGATACTTTAAAAAAAATCTTTAACAAATGTATGATCTCAATACATTTATATAGAGGTATAGAGGGTGGTTAAGATGGGGCACCAACCTCAAACAGTGCACTTTTTTTATAGCAGCAAAACTTAAATTATACTATTTATTATGACCAGGAAGTTTTACACAAGAGATTGGCATTCATTTTATATCACGGCTTTTTTAGCCACAATTCTCATAATGACTTTTTTTATAAAATAGGTTTTTTTTTGTTTTTTTTTTTTTGAGATTGGCGTTTGTTTACTTTTACGAAGTTTTTTTTTTTGGTGGATATCAGTAGTTTTTTTTTTAATTTATTTTATGAGATTCTTTATAAGGTAGGGAGGATTACCAACATGTTTTATGAATTAGTTCAATTTATACAAAGGCAATATGACTACAAAATAGAACACATAATTTCAATGTCTATGGAAAGTTGTATAACCACCGGGAACAATGCCGAAGGGAAGCTAAAATGGTTCAGCATCAATATTGTAAATGGTGAAAGTGATTTGCACATCGATGAAATTAAATCAAAACGTCATCGTCATCAAGAAATAAATTTTTAGATGACTTTTTTTCTCTAATGGTGCTGAAACGCTGGCGTACAAGCCTTTGCAGACTCGGCATATTCCCCAGAACTGAAAGCCATTTTTTTGTGGCACCATCTAGGCAACTCTCGCTACCAATGACGCCCAGATTACAATGAATCTGTGCTCTCTGTGGATGCCGAGATTTAGTTTTTCCGAGAGAACCCAGGCCAACTGGGCCCTCCAGAGATCTTTTACATGCCACGTAAGCATTTGACATGCGCGCCCAGAATTTTCCCATCCAGAAAATCCGACCACTCAGCCGGGGCTCGAACCCTCGATCACGAGGCGGATGCGTTTAACTTCTCAGTCACTGAGCCACTTGGATGACGTTTTTTTCCCGATCATTGTTTTCAACACATTTCGAGCTTACATCGCAGTTTTTTTTTTTTTTAACCGCAACAGTCTGTTATGCCTTGTTTCATACACTTTTGAAGGCATATTTATTTCAATTTTCTTTTATTAAAACTAAAAATACATAAAGCCTATTCAACGAAAAACAATAACCAAGTGCAATTCTTTAAAAGAATAAACTAATTTTTTAACCTTTATAAACCTTTATATTAAAAAAAGATTAATTTCTTGAATGGTATTGGTAACTGAATATGGCAACCAAATAGGCAAATATGATTGTTTACATTCATAAATCAATTAGTCCATCCATTCATTAACTCGCGCTAATCATAAGTTTTCTTATAAAAATGCCAAAAAGTTTAAATGATGCATTTCGTTTATTAATTAGACATTTTTTTTTCAATCTGTTTATTTAGATATTTGGTTAATCATATATTTTACAAGCTGTTATAATCCCTCCAATAGTTAACGGCGCTACAAACTGCTCTTCGCCGAAAGTATAGCAAACCTTTACTCGTTTTCGGAGATACCTGGCCGCCAGAATGGCTTGTTTATCGTGCAACCACACCGCCAAAGGTAATATAGATTTTAATTAATTAAAAATAGAAAGAAGTATTTTTGAAACTTCAAACTAACGCAGAATGTGAATTGGGGAATTCTTAATCGTTTAGTAAAAACCGCTTCGAGATTCATGGTCTAGTCTGTAGGTCTCAGCAAAAATTAGGTCAAAATTTGACTAAAACTGCTCGAAAGATTTCATTTTCGAAAATTTCCATAATTTTTTTCTCCGCTGTTTTTTATTCTAGAATAACCAAATTTTTTTTTATTTAAAGCAATCCACGAAACCTCTCTACTGTATTTTTTAAGTTGTTCTAGGAAGTTTAGTTTGGCTGGTAAAAAATAAAATCGATTTCGCTGTTAACATAGCGAAATATTTCCTGTATATATACATAACTGCCGTTTGCCCTTGGCGTCATTTTGAGATTGGCGGGCGGAACGACCGTTCCGTCTGATTAGTACACTAAATACAAAAAAATTGTTTTTTATAATTGCGTGAAAAAAAGCCGACTTTTACATTATAATTTCAATATCAGACACGTGCACAAAGCTAGACTTTTTGAAACAGTGAAAAAAAGTACTTTTTTTCACCCAAAAGCAGTGAAAAAAAGACTTTGTCGCACTCTTTTTATAAGATGCCAACATTTCAAGTAAAATTTCGATTTGATAATACTCATAAAATCCAAAGATTTATCGATCTGCTGTATTTAAAAATATTATGCGCGTGAATTATTTTTGAATCAATGAAATTTTTTTCTCGGGATGAGAATATTTCTTAAGTCACGCCCTTCGAACTGCGAGTTCATTGGTTGCTTTCTTTGACAAAATGTTGAAACACGCTTATTGGTTTTTTATAGCGTCACGCGCTCCGAACTGCGAGATCATTGGTGGTTTTTCTTGCATCTCTTAGTCTATTTTAGTCTAATTAGCACGTGAATTATTTTTGAACCAATGAGATTTAATTTTTTTCACGCAATTATAAAAAATAGTGTATGAAACACGTGCGAAAAGTAAACTTTTTAAAACACGTGTCTTTATTTCACTCGCTCGTACCTCGCTCGTGAAATAAAATCCACTTGTTTTAAAAAGCATTACTTTTCGCACTAGTTGCATAAATATCTATTGAAAAATTAATTATGGTTAACGAGGGTTATTTTAAAATATATTTAGTAGTTTTCTAGTCATTATTATCAAAATTGGAATTTTGTATTTGGATTTTATCATATGGAAAAAAATTGAAATTATTTAAATTCTAATGCAGTTTATTTTTTTTCAATATTTTTCCCTTAACAATTATTCTCATGAAGTAGCATATATGCAACCTGGGATTTTCCCCCTAACTCATGTTTGTTAAGTGACGTCAGCTAGTATATTATATTGTTATTTGTTAGAAGAACAGTAGAAGCTTCGATCAGAGTGAAAACACTGTTCAAAGTTAAAATTATTTTTGTTTTAGAGGAAGGTAACTTGTTGGGTTGTTGTGTTTTTGCATCATATCTCGTTGTTTCTACAGTCTACAGGACAATTCCATTGAATTATTTTTCATATTAATTTTGTTTTGTTTTTACTTTGAAAAATATTTTTCACATTTCTTATGTTCTGTAGTTTTAACAAATTGTTTAAGTTGTTCGATTACCACCGTTTTCGGAAAAATACAAGCTAAAAACTGAAGGTTGCATATATGCTACTTCATGAAATTAGGGTAGTTATTGACATGTGTCTAGTTCCAAAGTGTGTGAGGGAAAAGAAATTGATATGTTTTGTGAAGAAAAAGAGGTTCTTATGGACGAGTGCGAAGAGTTGTTGGTTAAGTTGGACCGGTGTCTTTCGAAATTGTCGAAAACCCCTGAATTTATTACAAGACCAGGGGGGAGAGTTGATGCAGTCGAGATTAAGCTTCCAACCTTGTCCCTTCCTACCTTTTCAGGTGCCATCGATGAATGGTTGGCATTTTCTGATTTATTTAGAGCGGCTGTTACAAATAACGACAAATTGGCGGATGCTCAAAAGTTGCAGTATCTGAAAGGCGCCTTAAAGGGGGACGCTCAGAGAATTGTTCAGTCACTTTCAATTACTGATTGCAATTTTAAAATAGCATGGAAGCTATTGGAAGAGAGATTCTTTCATAGACGAGAAATTGTATCCTCTTTAATGAGGAAATTTTTGCTTAACTCTTCCTTAAATTCGGAATCACCTAGTCAAATCTTAAATCTCGTGGACTCTACGAAAGAGTTTGTACGATCGTTAGAAACTTTAAATTTAAAAGTAGATAACACTTCAAAAATCTTCATTATGTTTGTGATTCAGTTCAAACTAGATAAAGACACGAAGGGGTGGTGGGAACGATCCCTTACTAATGATAAAATTCCATCACTTGACGAATTATTACAGTTTCTTACAAATCATGCTAGATCCTTAATTAATAATAAAGATACCAAAAAATATACCCCAAGAAACGTAACAATGGTAGCTTCGGGATTTCATCCCCAATGCGTTTGCTGCCTGGGTAATCATGCCTTGAGCAAATGCAGCGTCTTTTTAAAGTATTCGGTACAAAAACGAGTTAATTTAGTTAAACAGAAAAACGTATGCTTTAATTGCTTGACCCAATTTCATCGAAAGGCAACTTACAACAGCAAAAATACTTGTCGCAAATGTGGTAAATCACACCACACCTTATTGCATTTTGAGAATGCTTCTGAATCTAGAACTGATTTTTCTAGGGATCCCGCTGTAAATTCAGGTGGCCTTTCGGTAGATGCCAGAGTTTTCGTACCATCCACTCAAAATTCAAACAGTGAACCGGTAAATCCTCCTGTTTCATCCTTTTGCTCAGATTTTGGCTCGCATGAGCAAATATTGTTGTGCACTGCTTTAGTAAAAGTGTGCGATTCCGTTGGAGGAATGCAATTATGCCGCGCACTTCTGGATCCAGGAAGTCAAGGTTGTTTGATAACAAATCAGTGCCTTGACCGACTTGGTTTACCTAAAAAAAGGACAAACGTGAGTATTTCCGGTTTGGGAACTTCAGGTACTCGTGCACTGGGAATTTCACAAATAAAACTTAGCCCCCATTTTGAGTCGAGGTCCTCTTTTGATGCACAGGTGTTTGTTGTGAGCAAAATTCTGGGTCAACTTCCACATTCAAGCTTGGAGAAATCATGCTCCTTTCCATTTCTTGATCTTCAATTGGCGGATCCAACATTTTATAAGAGTGGTCATATAGACATTTTGCTTGGTGTTGAAATTTCGCTTCCAATGCTTAATGGTAAAATTCGATCATTTGGGAAGGGTACGGCCTTTGCAGTTTGTTCGGAGCTGGGGTGGATAATTGCAGGTAGAGTATCGTCTGGTGGGGCATTGTCTTCAGTTCTGGTCAACAATATTCGTGTCGTGGACGACCACGTGGTGAACAGGTTTTGGCAGTTGGACTCGGTACCGGTGGCCAGCAAGCTAACAAAACTGGAAGAAGCATGCGAGACCCACTTTGTCCAGACCCACACAAGGACAGAGAAAGGGCGGTTCGTTGTCCGATTGCCGTTCCACACACCTCCTGCAAAGCTCGGAGATACCAGACAACAGGCTCTTAGAAGACTTCAATCCGTTGAACGTTCCTTGACAACAAATCCTGAGCGATATAAGAAATATCGTGAATTCATGTTGACATTTCTGAAATTGAAGCATATGGAGCTAGTACCCGAAGACGAAAATGCACATGAAAATACATACTACCTCCCTCATCATTCAGTTCTTAGAGAGTCCAGCACTACCACCAAGCTGAGGGTGGTTTTTGATGCCTCCAGTAAATCCTCTTCTGGTCACTCATTAAATGATCTCCTGATGATAGGACCAAGAGTACAGCGAGAACTGTATCATATCCTGCTGAATTTCCGAACCTTTAAGTTTGCCGTCTGCGCTGATATTGAAATGATGTTCCGGCAGATAAATATTCATCCTGATGATGCTGACTGGCAGAGAATTCTTTGGCGGGACTCTCCAAGGGATTCCGTTAGGGAATACAGGTTGACGACAGTTACCTATGGAACCGCTTCTGCCCCTTACCTAGCTACGAGAGCATTGAAGCAGCTGGCATTGGATGAAAGAGAGGTTTTCCCTATGGCATCGTATGCAACACTCAACCATTTCTACGTCGATGACCTTCTCTCTGGAGCATCAACGGAAGAAGAAGCAGTTGAACTCGTCAGCCAACTGACCCAGATGATGCAGAGGGGAGGATTCCACCTTCGGAAGTGGAAGTCATTGGATGGAGTCATTGGATGAAAGAGAGGCAAAAATTTTACTAATTTAATCGATCATGAAAGATGGAGTAGGCCACCTCCCCATTTTCAGATATAGAGGAAAATGCAGGTTCAGTTACAAAGGTTTCTCCAATGTCTTTTGTAAGAAGAGTAATTTAACCCATTAATGCCTGGCGTCCCTTTTTAGGGACACTTTTAAAAAAATTTCGCAATTTTTAATGAATCAACTTTTCAATTAAAAAATTGCTCCGTTGTATTCAATAGTGTACATTTCAACTGATTCAAGGGCATTGATGCTGTTTAAGGCAACTTTCCCGGGAAAACTTTGAACATTTTAGTCTCATAACCTTAAATTAGCGCCACCTGAAAGGGTCTTAATGGGTTAAAGTTTTGTTTAACAAAAAAAGCAAAATTGCTTTGAGCAAGCACATCTTTAAATATAAGAATATTGTATTGTAGGGGAAGGTGGGTTACCTTGGACCTATTTTGACTTTTCAATTTTTATTTTCTTAATTACTTGAAAATAGTGAATAAAAATATTTTTACTGAATACTTTATGTTGTTATATACAACATATATTTTTTTAACATGTTATTTAAATGATTTCAACTATTAAAAAAATAAATACAGCTTCTGCCCCTTACCTAGCTACGAGAGCATTGAAGCAGCTGGCATTGGATGAAAGAGAGGTTTTCCCTATGGCATCGTATGCAACACTCAACCATTTCTACGTCGATGACCTTCTCTCTGGAGCATCAACGGAAGAAGAAGCAGTTGAACTCGTCAGCCAACTGACCCAGATGATGCAGAGGGGAGGATTCCACCTTCGGAAGTGGCGAGCCAATGTCCCTGCTGTTTTAGATGTTCTGGCAGAGGAAGAGGACTTAACTCTAATGGATGATGATGTGAAAGTTCTTGGAATAGAGTGGAATCCCAGGACAGATCTATTTGGTTTCAAGATAGCATCATGCGAGAAGAAAAAGAATTTCTCAAAGCGGGAGATACTTGCAGAGACATCTCGAGTGTTTGATCCAATTGGGTTCATCTCACCGTGTGTGGTTTTGATGAAGATTTTGCTTCAAGATGTGTGGAAACGGAACCTTGCTTGGGATCAACCGATTCCAGAAGAATTGAATAAAAGGTGGCTGACGTTTTGCGAAGAATTTCATCTCATTGAGCAAGTGGAAATTCCAAGATGTGTTTTGCAGCCTCGAGTTGTTCAAGTTGAGTTACACGGGTTCTGTGATGCTTCAGAAAAAGCCTATTGCGCTGCAGTGTACGTGAGATGTACTGATTCGTATTCAAATGTCAATGTGTCATTGCTGACATCAAAAACAAGAGTGGCTCCATTGAAAACTCAATCGTTGCCACGATTGGAATTGTGTTCAGCTCTGCTACTTTCGGAAGTATTGCATGCCGTACTGAAAGAAATTCAAGTTCCTATCCAGAATACTGTTGCTTGGACAGATTCCAGTATTACGTTGGCGTGGTTGTCAGCAGAACCTTATCGTTGGCAGTCCTTTGTCGCAAATAGAGTTGCCAAGATACAGACTACAATTCCATTCGCAAGGTGGTATCATGTACCGGGAGATGAAAATCCTGCTGATCTTGGAACACGGGGATTACTACCTTCTCAGCTGATACACTGCGAGCATTGGTTTCGGGGTCCACCCTGGTTACTTCAGCCAATGGATGAGTTTTCAGCATTAGTAGAATTACTCAATCTCGACCATTTCAGAGTACCGGACTCGACTTCGCCTTACCGGTCATGACAAAATGTGCGCACAAAAGATCCGTGACTAGGTTCAAGTCCTATATTTGCCTCTTTGTCTGCACTACAACTAAGGCGATTCATTTGGAGCTTGTATCTGATTTATCTACGGCAGCGTTTCTCGCAGCTCTACGCAGGTTCATCTCCAGAAGAAATTGCCCTGAGAAGATATTGTCAGATAACGGTTCTAATTTCAAGGGAGCCTCAAACCACCTTAAGAAATTGGCCGAATTGTGTCGACAAGAAGAAGTGCAAGACTTTTGTTCCATGAAGGGTATATCGTGGTCATTTATACCTCCGTACACGCCTCACTTTGGCGGATTATGGGAGTCCGCTGTTAGGAGTACAAAGCAGCTATTAACAAAGATTGCAGGTTCAGTTCTTCTAAATTTTGAAGAATTTTCCACACTATTGATCCAGATAAAGGCGTGCCTTTACTCTAGGCCTCTTACAGAGCTCTCCCATGATCCTTCGGATCTTAACGCGCTGTCACCTGCGCATTTTTTGGTTGGAGGTCCAATGTCACACTTTCCAGAGCCTACTGAACAACCCAAAGTCATTAGTCTTACTGGAAGATGGAGAATCCTTCAGGGACTTAGACAGCAGTTCTGGGAACGTTGGACAAGAGAATATCTCCATAGACTCCAACCTCGCTCCAAGTGGTGGAGATCCCTGCCAAATCTGAAGGTAGGGGACATGGTGGTGGTGGAAAGAGATAATACACCTCCTTTGGAATGGACACTTGGACGAATAGCAAGCGTATTACCTGGTCATGACAAAAGGGTGCGAGTGGTGACAGTCAACACTAAGCAAGGACTCGTAAAACGATCTATCAATAAAGTTTACTTGCTCCCCTTTTCAACTGTCAATGCATAATAATTGTTTAATATAATTAGTTTTAATGTTTTTTCTTTAGTATTTATTATTCAATTTATTTAGAAAATTTTATTGAAACTTTCCCCTTGACGACGTTTCAAGGCGGGCGGCATGTCTAGTTCCAGGGTTTCCGGTTGAGGGCGCTTCCTGTGCGCAGCTTCCCTTAACTGTTGATTCTGTGCATGAGTTTGTATATACCTTTGCTTTACTTTCAATAAACAAGATTACGTGCAAACCAGGTCTGGTGTTCTTACTTTTCAAACTTACAGTCCACTGCTTTTTAGAATTCCACGGCAATTCAACATGATCGGTTGTTACTTACACTTGGATATTTTTAGCTTCTACACAACACTTACAACATAAAAAGTGGAAGGTTTTATAATCGTTCAGTCCATCCGTCTACCTGTCTGTCACCCACTTTCACAGAACGAACCAAAAGTCTCACAAATAAGTAGGATAAGTCATTTTGAAGCGAAAAATCAGTTTAAGTTACATTCTAAATCTTATACTATAATACGAGGAATCGGTGCCAAGTCGAAAATCGCCCCAGAATTAACAAACTAAACTTGGGGGTCTGGGGTTTTTGGCCACGACGAATCGATTGGCACAGGTTTTGAAGCGCTACGGTCAAGCAGTTCGGAGTTACAGATAGGATATTTTCAAACTTCATTAGTTCACCATAATGACTACTTTCCTGATGCCATCTGCTTAAGCTATAAATGTTTAGTTAAGATTTTAATTCTTCAAAGTTAAATAAATTCAACCTTGCTTTAAACTTTATTGAGTTTTACAGAAATGGTGACATGAATATTTTTTTAGTTCCAATCAGCAGACGATTTTAGTTCGATTCTGTTCATTGGCGATTTTTGGCGATCTTGAAAATTTAACGTATGGTTGCTATACCTATCGAGTTGAATGAAGTATGAAATGGAATGTTTACCACATTTCGACATTTTCGTTGCTTTTCAACGAAACGCCAATTATCAATTACATTTCACTTCCTATGACTTTTAAAACTTTACCTTTGTATAGAATAGTTCCCTTTCCAAACTCTAACTTTGTTTACAATGGTGCACTTTAACTAATGTGACCAGACGTCCCGCTTTTTGTGTTACTGTCCCGCGGGCCGAATGTCCCGCCAAAACGTCCCATTTTTTTTGTAAAAGTCCCGCAATGTCCCGAAAAACGAGGAAATTGTAAATAAAATAGACTTTTTTTATGAATAATCGCTGTAAAACGCTATGACGTCTTTAGAAATTGTTAAATGAAGTTAAAGTCATCAACAAATTGGTGGAGTATGGTTTCTGTTTACCTGGGAACCACTGCTGCTGTTGAACGCGCCTTCCTTATCTTTCTTATACCAAGTGTGTAATTGTGTGAAGGGACTATTATGTGCATAAAAAAATACTTAAAAAATACACCGGGGGGGGGGGGGTAATGGAGTGTCCCACTTTTTGATTTTGAAAATCTGCTCACATTAACTTTAACCGGTTATCGTTTCACCAATGGTTTCAAAAATTTTCTTATGGTATGTATTGTTTCGATAAATCATAATTGAAAATTTAAATTTTCGAGTTAGCTTCGATACCTGTTTCCTCCGAGCAGAGCTCGGTCACCGGCTGTTTACATTAAAAATTAGAAGTATATTTAAAATTTCAATAACTAAAAATTTAATTTACATTGAAACAACATGAAAATTCCATTTTTATTCAATATTTTCAGTGTTGCCATTACACCAAACGTACGAGAAACTTTATTTAAATAAAAATAAAACTCTTGCAAAAATATTTTTATGATAAAACTCAATTTGGATTGTTGTAATAGCACAATACAGTTATTTTGATGGTTCATTATACATGTAGGAAGAAAGATGCATTAAAAAAATTCAAAATTTGCACAAAAAATATGTAAAGTTTCGCTTTTAATTTTAAAGCAAAAATTTTACTAATTTAATCGATCATGAAAGATGGAGTAGGCCACCTCCCCATTTTCAGATATAGAGGAAAATGCAGGTTCAGTTACAAAGGTTTCTCCAATGTCTTTTGTAAGAAGAGTAATTTAACCCATTAATGCCTGGCGTCCCTTTTTAGGGACACTTTTAAAAAAATTTCGCAATTTTTAATGAATCAACTTTTCAATTAAAAAATTGCTCCGTTGTATTCAATAGTGTACATTTCAACTGATTCAAGGGCATTGATGCTGTTTAAGGCAACTTTCCCGGGAAAACTTTGAACATTTTAGTCTCATAACCTTAAATTAGCGCCACCTGAAAGGGTCTTAATGGGTTAAAGTTTTGTTTAACAAAAAAAGCAAAATTGCTTTGAGCAAGCACATCTTTAAATATAAGAATATTGTATTGTAGGGGAAGGTGGGTTACCTTGGACCTATTTTGACTTTTCAATTTTTATTTTCTTAATTACTTGAAAATAGTGAATAAAAATATTTTTACTGAATACTTTATGTTGTTATATACAACATATATTTTTTTAACATGTTATTTAAATGATTTCAACTATTAAAAAAATAAATACAGAAAATTGTAATTGGGACCAAGGTACACCACCGGTGGTGTACCTTGGTCCAACCGGTAGTGTACCTTGGACCAATTATTAACAGGTAGAGATACTCGATTTACAGTCCGAAAACCAATATTTATTAGCCACATCAAATTCAAAAATACATTTTACAACCTACTCTTATTTCTAGCCAAGATTGTAGTAATTGGTTATGTTAGGTCAATTGGCTCAGTAAGGGGTTTTATTGCCTTAGTTTTTTTTAGTGCCCTTTTGGCTTTTTCAGCTGCAATGCAATCTTTCTCGGGTGTATTCGTTAAAATGCAGCATAAAATTAAACTGTTATTTCATGCCATAGAAAAACATTTGGCTATCTTTCTGTCTTAAATTTGAAAAAACAACTCAAATATTCCCCCCTATGTTTATTCAACTAGGCCTAAACGTAAAAAGGATGTTCTGCTGAGATATTTATTATAAAAAATATCTTTTTAGATGAGCATGCAATAATTATTTTCTATATTATATCAATGCGATTAAAGTTTTATAGGCTTCCATAAATCTAAATAATTAACTAGAGAAAAATTATTTATCACACCATATAAAAATTTCTTACAAATTGCCACTCTTCTAGATTTACAAATCAGGGTTGCTTATTAATAGCTTAAAATACTTAATTTTTCAAAAGGAAAAAATTTACTTGAATTTTAAAAGGGGTTTTCAATAATCTGGAGCATATAAGACCTAAAGTAGTGTACCTTGGACCAGTCCAAGGTACACCACTTGTAGTAGGTTCGAGGTACACCACTTGGATAATTAAAACAAAATAGTTAATCACCAAGTTAATTTTAGACTTAACTTAATTTCAGGCACACTGTTTTATAGCTAAAACTTTGCTTTACATTGCATAACCATCGTTTCTGAATAAACACTACATGTTTGAGTATAAAAATACATTAAAGAATCTGACAAAAATTTACTTTTGAACTGTGAATTTAGTTTTTCGAAACCTCTTTAATAAATTGACCTTTTAAACAAACAGATAGAACTTCACTGAGATCCCTGGTAGCAAATACTTTAACTGCATGTGGTGTTGTTTCAATATCTAAGCTAATCGAGCTAGAATCAGCATAGGTTCGAGGTACACATACATCCAAGGTACACCACTTACCCCTATATAGATGTATATAGTTTTTTGTTTATTCTTTGTTTCATTGATATTCATACTTTATAAAAACCTTCATTAAAGTAATATTTGTACGTAGTATATTTTTTTTGACTTGTACTGTCTTTATCATTTATCAAAAGTAGTACAAATACAAATCAGGTAACATAAATACTACTACAAGCTCCATGAACCTGCAGTTACCCCAATCTCATGAAGTAGCATATATGCTACCTTTTATAAAACTCTAATTAATTAATGCATTAATTATTTTAGAAAGGTTATGACACTAAATAATCTCTACTTTAGCTGTAAAAAACAGAAAAAAAATTTAAATTTTAAAAAAAATTTAAAAAGAATTGATGACCATGAGAATAAGGGTTAATATAGTAGTGTTAAAGATACATTTATATTTTCTCGGGACGAAAAAAAATTCATTTATTAGAGGGTTTAAAGAGCAAGAAGAAATAAATTTCTGCACCATCTCTTTCTATTTTCCATTCCAATTTCTGTCCCCAAATGAACCTTGGTCTTGTGCCAGCTTATAAAAAATAAAATCAACATTTTTCCGGAACGTAAGGTGGACATAAACAAAAAACTCTCTATCTTAATTTAACACTGGAATATTTTTTTTCTTAATTGAATAGTCGAATCAATTTAATGGGTGGACCTTACAGGTCACATCGGCTAAGTGCACCAATCAAGGAAGAGAAAAAAAATAATTGCATCAGTAAGTCCGTGGACCAAGTCCCTCTGTGTATGTCTATCTTAAGTCGTGCATGTCATTGATTAGGGTCATGCTGACAACAGGACGAAGACAGAGAGCATTATGGAAACAAGAGAAACTATGACTTGCAGATTTGAAGAAATTAATCGTGAATTGCATTTAAATTATACCAATTGGATTGGTTGTGGAACTTGTTGTTAAATATGGAATACTTATCTGATTTAATAATTCGATGATTAATTTCTTGTACATGAATATGTGACATAGATTATTAAGGAATTTGTTTCAAAAGTAATTTATTGCTATAAGTAAATCGACTAAGCAATCAAATCAAGTAGAAAATTAAACCTCATTCGTTTTTAATGCATAATTAAATTTAAATCAACCTTTTGTGCATATAAAAAGTATTTTAAATTCCTTTGACGAAAATTTTTAGCATCGATAAGTAATTACCAGCCTTATATTTTTATGTTACCGGTATAAAATTTTCATAATATTTATTTCTTAATACTACCTCAAATAACATTTTTTAAATAAAGCCAAAATTTCCATGTGACTCATTGTTGAAATAAAAAAATTCGCGAAAAATTTACCTAAATTAAACTGTAACGAGTAAACCATAATTATATTTGAATCTTGATATTAAACAAATAATGATGTTAATATCTGGAATTTTTGAACTTCATGTAAACATTTAAAACGCACGGTGAATTAACATTTTACTTTGTGCTTACTGATGTTTACTTAATAACACAAAAGATTTCAACTATCATATCTTATTCTTTAAAGTAAATATTTATATGTAAGGAAATACATTTGTATTTGACGTTATGTTCTATGTAAACAAATATGCAACGTCATTTCTGAAATAAAAATACTTTAGAAATAGAATTAAAAATTAAAAGTTTCATACCCAAACACACGTTTTAGCAACAATTTTAAATATATACAATAATCGTTCGCATATTTGAATGCCCTTAGGCTTTTAACGATAATTTGAATTGTTCTATTAAATATGTCTCAAGTTAGATGGGATTTTTAGGTGGTCGATGTTATACTAACAGGCTAATGACTATTTCTTGGCGACATTTTCGGGAGTTTAGAGACAAAATTCGGGAACAAGGGCTTAAAATTGATAACCTTCGTGGTAAGATGTTGGTACCTGAACTGGCACTCACCTTAACTTGTATTGGGCATAAACATTAGATAATATATTTAATTTCTCTTACTCTTCAATTCTCAGGGGATTTAATTTGTAAGATTTTCTTTGCAAGATTCGGTTATTAGATGGCATAATAGAGTAGATCCAACAAAAATTTGATTTCAATCAATCAAACTAAATTGCTATTTAACAACTGGCATGTGCACGGGTCACATCGTGGTGATGAATTAAAAGGTATCAGTAACTATACAGATTTTGATTTTATTTTTTTTAACAATTTAAAGATATATGTAAATAGTTATATGATAAAAATGCAAATCATATTCTTTATTTTACTAAAAATAATGCATTAACTATATTTCGAAAATCATCAAAATACTGCATTTAAAATAGCTATTCACACTGCATTTTTGCAAACTCTAACGTAAAAGTCTCAACGAACGCGCAAACGTGTCGCAAATAAATTTTCTGAGCTATTATAAACATGAAAGACACATTTCAGAAAGCTTCTCTTATTTTATACGCCTGCAGCGAATCAACTGGAATGTGCTTTAAAAATAATTAGCTGTTCCGGCATTTAGACAGTTAAATACATTTAGGTTCTTCCCGACTGCATGCATTTGCTTAGCAGGAAAACTTCATAAATATTTACCACATTATGTTACCCTGGTGTAAGGAAAAGATGCTTACTGTAACCTTGAGGTGAAATGACAAAAGTTGAGTTATGTAGGGACAAACTATAAGACGTATAAGTGAAGTGTAATGAGATCAAACTTTGTAGAAAGTAAGGCAGTTCCACTATTAGAACAAATTTATGAAGTCGAAGATCGTCGTTGCTTATTTCTACTGACAGACGACTTGCTTTGTTTTGGTCATCCATAAGGCTTTATATTTACAGGGTGCAAAAAGTTGCTGATCCACTTTGAAATGAATTGCAGAATAAATTTATTCTCTTCTAGTTTTTAATTCAAATAGCCTCTTAATTTGTTGGTTTAAATTTGCAGAGAAAAGTAAACTCAACAAAATTTCTGTTTAAATCAATCAACAAGTAAATTCTTGAATACCAAATTGCTCATGCACCAAATGACATGCACATGTCAGCAGTGAACTAAATTTTAGCAGAAACTTTGAAGGGTTTTTTAAAGACAATTTTAAGCATATGTAAATAGTTATCTTATAAAAACACAAATAATATTGTTTATTTTTCCAAATATATTACATTTTACTAAAATTCAAAAATCATCACAATACAGCATTTAAAACAGTTATTTTGCAGAAAATTTTAAACACTCAAATATACACTTTAACGCACTTCGCAAAAAGTATCAACAAACAATTACTCAAAGTTGTGCTGAAAATAAATTTCTAAGCTGTCATACTTTATTAACAAGAGACATTTTAGAAACACAATGTGAGATGCCATAAGTGTGTTGAACACCTTTATAAATGCTTTTTAAAAATCAGCTTGCAACACAAAATGTTCAAGTTTCATTTAAAAGGGTCGTTGACTACAGTTCATATGCAAACAGAAAATCGCTCAAAACAATAACAACCATTAACATGTAGCGATAAATATCACAACCCTTACTGTAATACTTTCTCTAATATCGTAAGTTTTTCCTCTAAATTTAATCAATTGCCATGCCCTATATTCTGAAGTATTCTGAGCTTTGTTTCCATTTTTCAAAAATTACATTTATGCAAATATCCATTTTTACACAGTGTTTGAGCTCGGAAACTCATTACATAAACAGTTACGATACACAGCCGTCCAACTTTTCAAATTCGAGAAACAAATGACGTTTCGAAGTTAAGCTTTGTACTTCCCACGTTGTTTATCGTTTAGCCAAATGTAGCTCAAAGGATTTAAACTTCAACTTCCTTCCTGTTTTGTTTAAAAGAATCGTTATATAGGACAACTTAATCTCGGGAAATTTTTCATTCATCTAAATTTAAAAAGGCAGTTGCATTGGTCTTATTTTCTCTTTATTTGACGAGTACAGAAGGAATAAAAGGATCTGATATTTTCGAATCTATAAATGGGAAGAAAAATTGAGTATTCTTTCCATCAATAAGTAGCCAAAACCATTAAGTTAAGGCAGCAGTGTATGACACGTTAATTAAAAAAACGTAATTAAAGCTAGGGATGCGTAACCCACTACGCGATTTTCAATTACCTCCCAATGAATCAATCTTCAATAACTTTAAAACCTTAAACACTTCATTGACAGAAACCTTTTTGCTATGAAATTATATCAAAACCTTTATTATGACTTATAAACAGGTACTAGAAACTCGTGTATCAAAACCTCAAAAGTAATTAGCTCTTTTAGTTCGAGATGAAGAGCGGTTTCAGAAGGGAAGTCTGACAGACGAACCAATGTTCAAAAAACCCTTTTTAGAATGCTAATTAGAATGCACGCTGCAAAACTTGTGGGGAAAACAATAATTCTCCATTTCAAAATTTCGACCCTATCACAATACATTCATTACCTTATAATTCATATGAGGTAATAGAAAGTAAAAAGGCTCAACTATTATTTAAAAATCAGGGCACGCAAAACTTTAAATTGATTCTTTTTTAACAGACACGCCATTCGTATCTTACAATGTAATATATAATCCTTTACACTTTACTATAAAGTTCGTTTAAATAGCAATTAATTATTTAATTACTCTGCTAAGAAAAAAGGAGCAAATTCTTTTATCTACAAAATAGGTTTCTAACTAAATATTTGAACCTACTTCCCACCATAAGAACTATTCGTTTAAATTGCATGATAACTAAATCAGTAAATCCCAAATTATGTGCTGATACAATAAGTATTTAATCTAAAAATAATGTAAATTTTTAATACAAATTACGCGCAAGACTAAAATATTCTTTATATTCAAATTACCCTATACTTTTTAATTATGAAATGAATTTTCAAAACTGAAATAAAAAAAAATAACGTTATAAATTTTAATTTTTCGTTTTTTGCTACCTAATGTAATGTAATGTAGTCGTTTCCGTGTGACCATTTGTAGCCTCCTTTAGCAAATTCCTCTACGTTACCTTAACACCATAATTAGTATAATTTTCAAAAATAATTCAATAGAAGTTTGCAAATTTAACAACATGTATACCATATTAAAAAATTTACGCTTAAACTCTTAAAACAAAAGAGTCAAATCCACTCATATAGGAAAAGTGCATTTTCGACACTGGAAAGGAGTGAAAATTAACTCAGACTGAGTTAAAATCACTCGTTTGGAGTGATCTTGTCGGAGTTTTAACTAAACAAAAGAGTGAAAACCACTCCAATAGGATAAGTGCATTTTCGACACTGAAAAGAGTGCAAAAGAACTCAGACTGAGTCAAATTCACTCGTTTGTTTTAAGAGTGTATAAATATTGTCAGCTGTGTAAGGAAAGATGGTTCAGTAAAAATATATCAAAATAAAGTATCAAAACAAAATCCTTTTAGAAAATATTTTTACATTCACTAAACTGTTAAATATAATCTTATTAAGAATTAACACAGTTTTAATTAACTTTTTGGGCTTAAATTTCGATAGTTTTGTTTTGCATAAAATCAATTCTTATTAGAAAGTAATTAAGGTATTTCATTAATATTTTTCTTTATACATTAAATATGTAAATTTATTAAGAAACGTAGTACATTAATATTTTTCGCTATTTTTCTAATGGTTTTGAGAAACAGAGCCTGTAACAAAGTCGCAATCAAATTGAATTATAATTTTCATGGTAATTGTTAAAAGTGAAATAGTTTGTAGTTAATACTTTTTCAATACTTCACAATACTTTTTTGCTATTTTTACTTGTTTTTAACCAGTATTTATTGAATACTACTTGTTATTTGCTGTTTGGAGAGCTAAAATAATAGTTATGCAATTAGGAATATTTGATTATTGATACATTGATAATGGGATGGTAATATTGCACGCAAAGAAACAATTTTCTTTAACTTAATCTAATTTTTTAGCTTGTAAACTTAACTAGTAATCTTATATTAAACATTTACTTCTTTTTACCGAGTAAAGTAATATACATTTTTGGCATATCTATCTAATAATCACTAACAAAAAAATCTTTATACTTTAGTGTCTATATCCAATTAGAAATACTCTGGATAGCACCATTAATTTATAACAATAGATATTCGTAACATCGTTGTTGTTTCCCGACAAAAGTTAAAATTTCCAATTTAAGTTCTCAATTTTCTGTATTGCGAATAACAATAACGTTCCATTTTTGTTAAATCTCAAGACATAAATTTAAAAAAACGATTATAAATAAACATTTATAAAGAAAGTGCTTATCCTTAAAAAGTGTACCTTAACATCCATACCATAACGTTCCATTTTTGTTAAATCTCAAGACATAAATTAAAAAAAACGATTATAAATAAACATTTATAAAGAAAGTGCTTATCCTTAAAAAGTGTACCTTATTCGAAAAAAAAACTGTTCTTTAATTATTTTATCTAACTAAACAATTCAAGAATTCCAGCCATTCTTGCCCACTTCTAAAGTTACACGAAATGTAATTCCTGTTTTAAATCAGAAACAATTCCTATTATTTTACATTGTAATAAATTGTTCATAAGAGGAATTACCTCCCAATTAGCACCCACACAAAATACCTTTTAAACTTCGCATTTGAACCCCCACCTCCCACTTAAAACAAGACTATCCAATTCTCCAAACAGAATGTTGGCTTTCTAATTACTGCAGAGGACAATACCAAACCCCCTCAGGTAGCAGTGATTGCAGGAAAGAACATTTGGCCGAGGACAGAGATAATTAGGTAATTCGTTAAAGATGCACAACGTTTAGGGCTCGCTTCGACCCCTTGATAATAAGTCAATTAAGACGACAAGAAAAGACTTCGGCTTCTGTTTGCGAGTCCAAGTACAAACTTTAGAAGAGGTAGAAGGGATCCGGTGTTCTAAATTAAAGTTTCATAAGGTTGCTGATGGTGTGAGATTGTTGCTTGTGTTAAGGGATTAGATTACCGTGTTTGGGATTTATTTCTTTTTGTTTTAAAGGGAAGTAATTGATGATGTAAATGGTTAAATTGAATGTTAATGATATAATGTTGGATTTTAAATTAAATATTCATTTATTTGAAATAAAGTATAGAAATTTGGTAGAAGTTTATAGAGGTTTTTTTACATGCTCATAATATGTTTCTTCAACCAAATAGCAAGATATGTAGATTCGAGGTTATGTTATTATTAGCCGTGCATTACATTTCATAACATTACCACGTTAATGTACTAGCTGTACGTCAAAAAATATTTACTGCATTTAGTAGTATGGAAAGCAAAAATTTAAAGCAACTTTGATTCCAGTTTTTTAAAAAGAAAACCAAAAATAGACCCAAATTTACTATCTATGTAATATCATACTAATTGTTATGATTAAACAGAGTTAAATGTACAATGTTTACTTTATATCTAGTCTATAAAGGAATCGTATTGGCCGAGGACAGAGATAATTAGGTAATTCGTTAAAGATGCACAACGTTTAGGGCTCGCTTCGACCCCTTGATAATAAGTCAATTAGGACGACAAGAAAAGACTTCGGCTTCTGTTTGCGAGTCCAAGTACAAACTTTAGAAGAGAGGTAGAAGGAATCCGGTGTTCTAAATTAAAGTTTCATAAGGTTGCTGATGGTGTGATATTGTTGCTTGTGTTAAGGGATTAGATTATCGTGTTTGGGATTTATTTCGTTTTGTTTTAAGGTAAGTAATTGATGATGTAAATGTTTAAATTGAATGTTAATGATATAATGTAATGTTTTAAATTAAATTTTTATTTATTTGAAATAAAGTATAGGAATTTGATAAAAGTTTATGGAGGTTTTTACTTGCAAATAATATGTATCTTCTACCAAATAGCAAGCTGTGTATATTCGATGTTATATTATTATACCAACTAGCTGTTCATTACATTTCATAACATTACCACGTTAATGTTCTAGCTGCACGTTAAAAATATTTATTGCATATAGTAGTTTAGAATGCAAAAATTTAAGGTAACATTGACTGCAGTTTTTTAAAAAGAAAACCAAAAATAAACACAAATTTACTATCAATGTTTTATCATACCAATTGTCATGATTAAACATAGTAAAATGTACAATGTTTACTTTATATCGATTCCATAAAGGAATAGTATTGAAAAGATGCAAAATATTCACCAGGAGATAGTCTGCATTACCCATTGTTGAATTCCTCTTTCAAAAAACCCCACTAACGAATTTTTCATACAAAGAATTGTCGAGCTTATACAATACTACGAAAGAAAATGCAGCAATGATAACAAAAATAACACAAAAAGGTACATAGACAATTAGGCAATTGAAGATGCGTTTCTTTTGGGAATGAGTATAAGTTAACCTAGTTAATAATAAATCAATTAAAAGGAAAATGCATTCTGCTTCTATTTACTGGTCCAAGCATAGACTGTCCAAGTGTAAACTTAGAAGATAAAAAATTATTAGTTGTTTCGAATTAAAGTTTTATAAGGTTCCTTGATGCTGGTGTGAATGTTTCATGTTATGGAATTAAATTATTAGTTAGTTTGGGCATTAAATATTGATAATGATGATTAATAGAGGGATTGAAGAAACACTTGGCCAATAAGAAATTTATTTTTTGTATAGGGTAGACTGACCAGTGAATGAACATTTAGTAAATATAATTTTTAAAAAATAATTATTGAAAATCATTCCACTATATGGATTGGCAACACTGACTTCCTCCCATGTAGTAGGAAGCAATCTGACAAAGGTTGGTTGTCCTGGTCATTGTATCCTGGTGTTCATTCACTGGCGGACGTGACGTCTTAAACGTTCATTCACTGGTTAGTCTACCCTATAACACTATTTGTGACAATGTAATGTTTTTGTTGATGTGATTGAAGTCTGCCACACATAGCTATTTTACTCTACTCAGGTATACTTTATTAAAGTTGTTAGTTTTTTTCTCCATTTTATGGAATAATGTAGGTAATATTTCTCTCATCAATAGAAAAAATTAGGATAATTGAGTACATGTCCAAAAAAATTACCACCTCGTGTTATTTCAGCTATTATTAGTTCTAGTAAAAATGTAATTAATCACCTATGATTTACAGTATTATGAGTTGGTTGGTTGAAACAGCATGTGCTGCATAAGTCATTTATAAATTTCCGAAATAACATACACTTTAACTAACTGATAAATACAGACCTGTATGTCCGCCAACTTAATGTAAATTTTTCTGTCAACACAAATAATTTTAAAATGTATAAATTTGACAAAAATTAAGTGCTGAGGAATCTTTCAAAACTATTCATATCGAAATATTAAAAAAATCATTATGTTTTGAAAATTCAAATTAAAACTTGTGCAGTACAAAACTTCTATTTTAGTCAAATTGTGTATTTCTCAGAGGGTAGTGAAAGTTTCGTTATCAGTCCAATAATTTTGACTTTATATTTCGAACTTAAGCCAAAAAATATTGCAGAATTTTTTTATTAATAAAGATTTGCAATATTTTTCATGTTTATAAAGAAAAGCTTACATTTTTTTAACTGTCACTGAATCTACTAAAAGTATAGCTTGTATGTTAAAATTTACCAGTACCGGAGCACGTAAAATAGTTTTATGCAACGATTAACGATTGCTATGCAACTACAATCTGTTTCTAAAAGTTACGAATTCCTCTACTTATCGATAGCTTAAAAAGCATCGGAAAAACTTAGTTGAAAAATCTTTTTTTACACTGTATGTTATGTTAAAAAGAATGCTATAATGGATGAATTCTGTAAAAAGCCGATTATCAGATTTCAATTAGAGCATCAAGAAATAAAAAACTTTTATAGGTAAAAAGAGATTTATGTCATGCAAATAACCGATTGTTTTGTACCTATTATAGCAAACAGTTTTATTGATCTACATAAATGTTTCAAATCATCTCTAGCTGCATCCATATTTAAAATATTTTTTTTCTTCCAGATAAACGAGACGTGATGCTTAAAATCTCACAACTTGACAAAAAAATAATAATTTATAAAACTTCTTTTAGTGAAAGAAATCGATATTTAACTTGTAAATTCAAATTTCGGTAACGAAGAGTTACCCATTTTAAGTTATTAATCTCATTGATTTTTTTAGTATAAAAATGAACCAGATTACACACACACAAATTTACAAGTAAAATCGTGCTAAAAATTGTCAACTAAGTAGCGTAAAATCGAACACAGAGTCAGGATTTTTGAGCATATATAACGTGCACTCCCTCTCCCTCGGATGTAGGACGTTTTTAGGCTGCACACACTGTTTAACCCTTTCAGTCCCAAAAATTAACTATACTCTACAGAAACATCTGACATTCACAAAATAAGCTTATTTTAGGTCAAATATAAGAGTTCCATAAGAAAAAAAATCATTTTAATTTTTTATATGGTTTTTGAAATAATGCCAAATTTGTTTAATTGTGGAAAACAACAAAATAAAAAAAATATTTTTCCCCTAAAAACACTTGGGGTTGTATATTTTAAGGTGTCTGACCATATTATTAAAAAAATTTAGTTATTATTTTAACCGAAATAGTTTAAATTGTGTTTTAAATATGTGGAACTTAAGTGAACTTTTCAAAAATCAGGTGAAACGCTTGTAAGCTATTTTCTAAATAAAAAAAATAGTACTTCTGACTTCGATTGAGATTAATGTAAAATATTTTCTAATAGAACAAAGTATGAAGAATCGAATGATGCGTGTTTGGATGCCCAGTTAATTTGAAAATGCCCTGACCCGAATCTGGGAGCTTCCGCATGTAAAACAAGAGCCATACCCACTGGGCTTCGCAGCCCACCCTGAATTGTGTGTTTAACTATATTTAGAAGTAACCAATAGCATTAGCCACATAGGACATCTAGAAACAGCCCCTCAAAACTTCTTCCTTCCTGCTTACTTCCTTCAAAAAGCAATTAAAAAATCTTTTGTTTGATATTCACGGTATAGAGAACTATTTTTGATTATGCATACATTAATTATTGAAATAAAATAACTGTACAGTAACTCATTTGCATTGACTAACCATTCTCAGTATACCCCCGCCACTTCTGTTGCCATAAAAAAAATTACTTGTAATTTATTATTATTTTTTGTGTGTGTTTGTAAATTTACATCATATACTCTTAAAACAAACGAGCGATTTTAACTCCGTCTGAGTTAATTTCACTCCTCCAGTATGGAAAATGCACTTCTCCGAAAGAGTGGATACTTTGTATGTTAAACCTCCGACAAGATCACTCCAAACGAGTGATTTTAATTCAGTCTGAGTTAATATTCACTCCTTTCGAGTGTCGAAAATGCACTTCTCCAATTGGAGCGGACTTCACTCTTCTGTTTTAAGAGTGTATACTCTTTTATGTTCGCCAATATGGTCCCCGTAACCTTCGGTGTTCTGTTAACTGTATTTTTGCTTTTGAATTTGTTTTTCGCTCAATTATAGTATATTATTTTTTGTGCAATAAATTATTATTAATATAAAAAAAACTATTCCCCACAATGATAAAAACAAAAACTAACTTACACGTTTTAGCATTGTTAATGCAGTAGCATGGCATTCATTGTTAATTAATTCGTTAATAAAATAAAAGGAACTCATTAACGATGGGATAGTACAAAAAAAAAATACAAATACTCATCGTAATTTCCATTATAGAGCTTTCTTGAAAACCCTAACAACAATTCGCTTTGTACTTACCTTCCCCAGAGAATTAAAACACTCGCCGGCCAACTTAATTATAGATGCACAAAGAACTGTAAGCCCAAGTGACGGACAAAGAAATGCACAGCATTCTGTATTTAGCTGCTCTGACTTCATGAATATTTTATCAAACAAACATTGGCCAACTGAACTGCAAATGGGATAACCTTTTACTCTTGACACAAATATTTAGAAAGCCAGTGAACTAGACTCGTGGGTATTATAAAGATTTTAATTTTTCAAGGAAGAAATTACTATACAAGGAAATAAATGGTGTCTTAAAAAAGTCATGAAATTGTGTATGTGGATTAATCCTTTCTACTGAAATCAGTCATAAGCGCGTTATGAAATGTAAAGGTTTTTAAACTTTGGAGATAAAAATATATAAATAGAAGAATGTTGTTGAAAAAGTTTAATTTAAGCAAGTTATTGAAAACAATAAACTAATTTTTTTCCTTAGGAAAATATCTGAAATATGCCTTTAAAGTTAAGTCTAAAAAATGTAAATTAAAGGCATACTGACAGATATTTTCCTATGGGAAAAAATATTTTTAATTATTAATGTATTTGATAATTTTAAATAATCGTGATGATCACTTGTAGTTTAAAGTACAACAAAATTAGTTACCGCGGATATTTCATTCTGGAAGTTTAAAAACTCTATATTTTAAGTATTTTTTTTTGCATATAATTAAATAATTTTGTGTTGAATAAATATTTCAGATAAGTTTCTTTCTATTTGTATACTACCTATAAATATATTAACCTTAATATTACTACCTCAAAATGTTTAAATAAAAGCAATAGTTGAATGTAATGCATCAAACACCTATAACTATTTGTTTTCTGAATACAAGCATAAAAACGATATACATAAAACAGCCCATAGTGTCATCTTAAAATATTAGCCTTTGATTTATTTCAGGTCTTATAGTTTTGGTATTCCCACTGATAAAACTATCTTCTAACTCCAGACATATTTATGAGAAGAACTTTCCCTTTTTATTGATCCCAAAAGCAGACTATTCTCTACACGCTCAAGATATGCTTACATTATATTACCCACCTTCTTTCAATATTTCTTTTTTAAAAGATCTTGGCAAACTCTTTTTTTCTGTATCGTACTTCATAAATCCTGCCGTTTCCTGATTTATCTTGGAGCAAAAAACTATAATATTCTTAAGTGAAAGATTAAAAAATCTTCATCTTACATTCTCTTGGGCGAAATAAGCTGTCTTAATTTCGGGTAGATGGCATATCTCGTACTTTCTAGGCATCAAAACATAATTAAACTTTCAAGAACTTTCTTAGGATGAGCATGCATCCTATGGTGGAGATGCTTACCACAGAAAAAAAATTTAATCATAAGGGATTAGTGCGAACTCGAAATGAAAAGATCCTCAATCTTAACTAGACAAAGGAATTTCTGAAATATTAAAGGATTTTGTGAAATTGCCGAGCGATGTAAAGTAAAAAGGATGAAGATGGGATGAACAAACATACGTTGTGGGTAGTGCTTCATATTTTCAAAGCTTTTGGAACAATTACAAGATTAAGGAGTTCTTAAATTGCTTGGTATAAATAAAATGAACTGTTCTTTATGATTAATTTTTCAGCATATTTTATACGCACTTTAATGCAAGACAGTTTAAATATTAAACCCAATAATATTTATAGTGTTTATCTTAAATAAAGTCATCTAATTATATTCAGCTAACACATACTATTAATATCATCGAATATTCAAACTTCACAGTTAATTCGTTGTATCGCACCAACCCAAATCATCTTTATTATAATTACCAAAATATAAACACCTTTACATTAAAACTAACGTTAATTATACATCGCTCCCATCTGTTTTATTAAGTAGCAAGCCTTCCTCTGATCTTCGATCCACGGTTTTCCTTCCTTAACACAATCTATCTACTCCTGGGAACCAACTCTTTTCTCTTCTTGACACACCCCTGAAGCCACGGAGGTTCCCTGAGGCGTCGGAAATCATGTCACAACTGTTACGCCTTCGACTCCTACAAGCGAGGATGAGTTGCCAGGTTGGAAGGAGATTCTTCTATGTTGGCGATACTCGTTGTTTCTTATGTATAAATGAAGACGTCAAGTGCAAAACAAGGTAAATCACTTTTTGGGGAAAAATTGAGTTGGTTAGCTTTTCATACAGATTATATACGTATTGAAGATTGTTAGTGATTATAATCGTATATATACATATACAACATACGATTTAACTTTTTTTGTGCATATAAAAATGTTGGTGGATCCCTTCCTACAATACCTGTATGAAAAGCTAACCAACTCAATTTTTTCCCAAAAGTGATTTAACTTGTTTCGCACTTGAGCTCTTCAAATACCCGTTTTCGCCATAGAAGAACGTTAAGGTAGATAAACCTTTAAGGCCAAATTTTCTGAAATAGATAAAATAAACTTCTTATGGTTTTTATGATGTTCTTTCAGTTGAAAAGGATAATGGACAAGAAATTAAAATTTAACGTTTGAATTTATGATTTTTTAAAGGATTTTACTTAAAATTTTGTCTAAAGATGGCTTTTGCCAAAAAACGATACCGAACTAAAAATTTACTGAGATATTTAAAAGAATAAATTAAATAAATTGTGTTACCGTCAAAGCGGGTATCTTTGGCCACGGAGGGTAACTTCGGCCAGGCGTCGGAAAAATATTTGTTTCCTAATTTCTCTTCATAAAATGATCTCATCTTAAATTGTTTTACATTTTTGGAAAGGTGGAAACATCGCCCTTTCATTTCACGTATAAAAAATTCTCATTCTAATTCCGGCAATACCAAATGCTGTTTTCATTCTTACGAGCATAAAATGACAAAAATCTATCTCTTCCAACTTTTGTCTGGAACACTTAAAAAAAATATTGAAAATATTTAAATAAAACACTCTATTCGCTTCTTTTATTTATGGGGAAAAATATTACACCATTTGTTTTATTCTAAGTTGAATACTTTTTATGCTGTATTTAAATATTTGTAATTGGGAAGCCTTTGCAAATGAATGCCGGTAACTTTGGCCATAGATGTAAATATTTCTTTACGGGACTTTGCACTTTAAAAAAATGTATGTAAAAGTTTATTCTGTTTAACTACTTTTGAAAAATTCTTTCTTTTACGATTACTCATTTTTTAGATATTTTTTTTAAATCTCCCAATTTTTAACATTAAAGAGAAAGATGGAATGCAAGAAACGTATACCACTCAAAATCGCAAATGTCGAAAGGTAAACATTTTCAGATTCCTAATTATAAACGTATTATTTTTCCCCTTTTATAATAAAATCGTTTGCTTTTTATAAATATATTTGTTATTAAATCTTGCTTCAAAAAAGTTCTTTTTTCTTATTAAAATAAAAGTTTATTTTTCTTTTAAGCGACAAACAAAGTATTCATCAAGTAATGCCGTTCCACGATGCACTGCAATGTAAATGTTAAGTTATATGCAATTTTCAAAAACTATGTCTTATAACTTTGTTATTTTTAGGTTTAAAGTTTCAATATTGCTATTTAATTCGTTAACACAGCCTTTAAGAATGTCAAAAAGTATGTTTCTTATGTATTTCATGGGTGGCCAAAGTTACCCGTACTGACGGTATTTTCTTAGTGAGTTTCACCGCAACGCTTATATCAAATCGAACCTTTTTAAATCTGAGTCTACAAATGTTATGGACATTGTGTGATGAACAGAGTAAAGAGAACGGCCATGCCTAGTAGGGTGTGCCGAAAAAAACTTTTTATTTTATTTCGGATCGCCATAGTGCGGAAAAGTTGCGATTGATAAATACATGAAAATGCACTATTTATTATTTTTTATTGTTTTATCTTCCGTTCGCGCAATGCCATGAAAGTTGGGGGGAAATGTCGAAAAACGAAATTTTTTATATTTTTTATACACGATAGATGTTTTTAGTTGCATTCCCATATCATGAATTAACTGCTAAAAGTGCGTAAAATTAATATATATGCACTTATGATACATTTGTGTCGGATCTGTCAATTTTGCAAAAACTAAGAATTTTCCTCATTTTGTACTACGTTGCGTGAATTGGAAGATTTGACACAAATGTATGATAAGTGCATGTATTTAGATTCTACGTACTTTTTTTTAGTAGTTAATTCATGAATAGGATCATAACTAAAGACATCTATCGTGCTTTGAAAAAATTATGAAAATTTTCGTTTTTTGACAGTTTTTTCCAACTTTGATGGAATTGCGGGAACGGAAGATAAAATAATAAAAAATAATAATTAGTGCATTTTTCATGTCGTTACCAATGACAACTTTTCCGCACTATAGCTATCCGAAATAAAATAAAAAGTATTTTTTTTTTTTGGCCCACCCAAATGCCTAGAGTGGTGTCACAGTTACGTCAACCATTGTCTTCTTCTTTTCCACGAACAAAACATGCCCCGCCCCATTCGAATTGTTCATTTAAATATTGTCGGAAAATATTTAATTAATTTCAATTTAAACGACCGCTTTAATATGTTTAAATCTAATTACGAAGATTATCTGATGATTGTACTTGAGATTTTAAAACACTGTATGTCAGCACAAATGATAATTGATGTTAAAAAAAAAAACTATAGTTATAAATGTCGATCACTCTCATTGCACCTCACTTTTAATAAATTAGAAAATGGTTGTTGATGGGTTAAAGGAATTCTAACTTTTTAATAAGTTATCCCATTTAAAAAGGAAAGTTATGATAGCACATGACCAAAACCCTCACATTTGGCAACTTTTTTCTACGTTGGCGATATTTCGAATCTCCACAATAGCCCTTCTAGCATTTCAACATTTTTCTTGGTAGAAGTTCTTCTTCATGTGACCGTTCATCCACCCCAACAATTCTTTTACCACTTTCTGGGCCTCGATCGCTCATACGTCCCTTCTGAATAAGCGATAAACAGAGATCATCAAATTTTAGTTGGGAAGTGTATGAAATATACCAATGCTCTATTCCACTACTTTTTTTTTCTATATGTTGCACATGATTTTCGTTCATTCATTTATTTATTCGCACTCTCATACAGAAAAAAAGATAAATTTAAATGACAAGGAAAAAATCAACTTTTATTTTTATATAAAGGTGTGAAAGTGAGCATTTTAGTAGATAAAAAAAATTAAAGTGTGTAGTTAGTCAGTTACTATTTGTTTATTGATATACAAAATGTTCAGAAAGTTTTTCTAAAAAACCTGCTATTTTGAAATGAATTATGTTAGTATCATTTAGTTGGTTCATTCGATATTAATTTTTTTAAACTAGTTTTTAAGAACTCACGATTTAGAATTTGCTAATGTGATGAGCTTTGAGATGATAAAATCTTGATTTCTGTGTTTATCCACTATTTTATTTTTAAGAATACAACTTTTTGCTTGTATAACAGTTTTATTGCACACTTTTTGCACATTTAATTTTCAAAATCAATGTTAACTTTGTTATTCAAATGTATTTATGCTCCCTAATTTTTAATTTAAAGAAATAAAAATTATTCTAAGCACACATATCAGTAAAGAATACTTGAAGTACCTACAGTCAGCTATAAGTTTATAGTTTAACAAATCAAAACTTAATCTGGGAAAGTTAACTTATTGATCAAGACATTTAATTAAGTTTAAATTGACTATTACGACAGTTGTCATTTATTATACTTAAAAAGTAGCTATATATTCCTATAAAAATGACATAAATAAGAAATAGCATCTCATACAAAAACAACGTATCCATGTTTGAGAATCAATCCCAAGTTGGTCATAATTCTTCTAAAAAAACTTTGGAGTAGAATTACAGCAGAAACACTCCAGATTTTTAACGATAAAATCTATTGTAAATGTGTATCCATGATAAGTCATACTTTCTTTTTGTTTTTATCTGAACTTTCTATGACATTGAATGAGTTCTTAAATCGTTATTTTTTAAGATTATAACAAATTATTGTCAGTTTTCAACTATCTATTTTATTAAAGGGGTATTACTTTCTTAGACTTAAGTTCAATAGAAATTTCAGATACTTATTTTCTTCCCAACTTATTTAATCAGAGTTGTCCCAATTACCATGTAAAGACTGATTTCAAATATAATTAATATTCCGAATTAATCTGCGTTTGATAGAATTTACTAAAAGACTTCCCTAAAATTCTATGAAGACTTTTAGAACTTTTATGGATGATGGATTTTCATAAGTCATTATTCAAACAATTTATTTGAATTCTCCCACTCAAAAACAAATATAAATATTCAATTTCGGAAATTCTCTTCCATTTCAAACCACACTACGAAATAGTTTACTTAAAGCATTTAATCCAACCCATTTTCCTCCAAAGCTTAAAGTAGAATAATTAGTATACGTTGAAGATAAGTAGCATTTATCCAAGCACGAAAACTAACCATTTAAATCTATTAAGGGAAACAGCATAATGACTTTTAAACCTTCTCCAAACTGCAGAAGGATTTTCGGAAAGGCTCCATTTGTCTATGTTTTTAATTTTACATTTCCAAAACTTTCTTTATTTTCCAAATTTATTTGAACAAAGGCCTTCTCAGACGCATAAAAATCTTTGCAAATGAGGTTAATTAATTTGGTAAACCTTTTCAAGATCGTAACAAAAGCGGTCATAATTGGATCACTCGATTACGGGTATGCAATTACTTTGATTAAGCAACTCTATTAACTCAGATAATGTGGCTAGGCCTTAAGAAGGTAGGTTGTGACATACGTCTCTTTTCTTGTGGGAACAAAGTAAAAAAAATACAGAAATAAATAATTGTTGTTTTTAAATTACAATTGTAAGACCTTAAGGGGGAATGGGACCGCAGGACGGGGGGTCTCCAAACTCAAGTGCCTCAATGTTAATCCAATGGGAAAAAATTATTTTCTTTGCCACATTTCTCCGGCTGTAGTGAATATTTTTGCAAGCGGATTTTTTTATGTGATAAATGTAGCTGACTTACAGGTCTCTATCTTTCCACTTTTTGAAATTGCTTCGAATATTTTGTGTAAAATAATTTATTGAATATTAAAAAAAATATTCGTACTAATTTCAAAAAGTGGGAAGATAGAGACCTGTAAGTCAGCTACATTTATCACATAAAAAAATCCGCTTGAAAAAATATTCACTACAGCCGGAGAAATGTGGCAAAGAAAATATTTTTTCCCCATTGGATTAACATTGAGGCACTTGAGTTTGGAGACCCCCCGTCCTGCGGTCCCATTCCCCCTTAATAAGTGTCGTATTAAGTTGATACAGCAAAGGAACAGTGTACAATTACATTATTAATATTGATATTTTTTAAATGGCATCACTAAACGTGAATTGCGAATACACGGAGCACTTCATACCATGGATCACTTGATACTTAGGTAATAAATCCTGCAAAATTTGCAACGAAATTTCTGAAACTCTCAACGTACCGTGTATGACATTTTTATTCATAACTGCTTACAAATTAAACGATACATTTTTATTTGTCTGGATATAAAGCTTTTTTTTTGATGGCGTCAAACTTATTTTATCGCGGATAGTTTCGGTTAATAGTTTATGTTTTTTGCTAAAATAAATCAGTTATATTCTTTCGTATTACATACAAGAGACTGGGTCCATTTTTGGGGGGAATCCATGACTTTTTTTCTTTTTACTTGCATATATTTTATTAAATGATATCAATGTGGTTCTTACACTCCTCTAGAAACCATCTAGTCGTTTGATCCGGCTTTTTCCGTATTTTATGTACCAATCTTCGTAGCAATAAACATAAATTTTTAAATATTGAATTTTTATTGAAATGAGCGTTTGTTTTGGAAATGTATTTGAGAGAGAGAGCAATAATTTAATTTCTTCACAAATAAGCCCAATTCTGATTGTCTGAACAAATATGTAATTTAAAAATAGTTATTTTTAAATTAATGCAGAGAAAACAATGATACATTTCCCCATTGCCAGGTCATTAGGAATTGAAATGTGATACAAGTGCGGGGTGTTAATCGTATCTGCTACGCTTCTCATTATAATAAAAATGTGGAAGATAAAATTGGGGAAAATATAAAATAGAACTGTGTCACCTTATTTTAAGAGTTGGTTATCTACAGGGTGAGGCAAACAAAACCGGCCCCGATCTAGAGATGGGAATACGTTGAAATGCTTGGCGAGAAAAACACTTGAAGCCGCCTGAAATCTGTTTTTGCATTGGTTGGATCGGATTCGCTTCACATTAGAGCTACGCATAGACTAGTGGCGAGTTCAGATCTTAGTTCGCATTGTATGAAGACGTCCCATAATGCAAATGTTGTGTCTTGCGATCAATTTAGAATGTTTTGTATTACCAAAAACAAAAAGGTCCGATTCTCTAGGGTAAATAATAACAACCGAAACAATCAAATGATCACTATATCTTGATCAGCTCTACTAACCTTGTTTATATTCCATTTCAACTAGCTTCTAAAAGCGTAGCGTAGTTGCTGGCAAATAAGTCGCCAAGCGTTTGTTTGGGATTAATATTGAAGCGATCAATTGCTTCAGTAAGCAAACCTGTTTTTGTATTGGTTTTAGACTTGGCAACATTTCTGTAGTATTCTTATCTCCACCTCGGGGTCGGTTTTGTTTGCCTCACCCTGTAAAACCTAGCATATTCCTCATAGCTACTTACAAGATAAATGTCCCAGGATGGGCCAGTATTGATTGCCGTCTAGGGAGTTGTGAGACAGATTCTTAATCAAGTCTGGGATATTCAGGAATCTGGTTAAAGGTATCTTTATGTAAAGTACTTTTTTGAAAAGTATTTAGCTACTCTAACGTTTCAATATCGAAATATATATTTTATCAAAGTTAAGTTGATATTTGTAAGTGTACGTGTTTAAGTAGTCTCCTAAGCATTCAAATATTCGTTATCTATTAACGGTGTCTGGGATTTTTGTCCTTGTCCTTCCATTATTGTGTCTGGGATTTTGTTGAAAGTTTACCATTATTAATAAAATCGTTTATAAATGAAACATTTTATTAAATTAAAACTAAAAGTTCTTATCAGTTACGCTCTTGTACATGCTTGCGTTAATATTTACAGTTATTTCTGAAATAATGCAAAACAAAGCAATTAAGTAGAAACTGTCAATTTTAATTTGTATTTCAGATGCTAGTTTTAAACCAATAAGTATAAGGGTGCAGCCCTAACAGACACTAAACTGGAAACTTTTAACCAGTTATAGGAGTAATTACAGTAGTGTGACACTAGTTTTTAGATAACAGTGTTTATAAAACTGTACACTCTTAAAACGAACGAGCGATTTTAACTCAGTCTGAGTTAATTTTCACTCCTCCAGTCTAGAAAAGGCACTTCGCTGAAAGGAATGAATCCTTTGTGTGTTAAATCTCCGACAAGATCACTCCAAACGAGTGATTTTAATTCAGTCTGAGTTAATATTCACTCCTTTCCAGTGTCGAAAATGCATTTCTCCTACTGGAGTGGATTTCACTCTTTTGTTTTAAGAGTGTAAATTATATGTGTGGGGGATTTAAACTGTCGTCATCTACGTACGAGTTCGCCGCCTTACTTGGAGAAGATGTTTTTGCTTTGAACCAATTTATCACTACCAAACGTAAACGTCGAAAACCCAAACGTGTGTTACAGTGAAATGTAAATTTAGAAAACGGCTCGTAATGTATTCTTAAGACGTTCTACGAAATTTTTAAACAAAATAAACTTAGTGGTTAATTTTTTTACGCTGTGAAGTTCAGAAATTGCAAGATAAGGAAGAAAAACACTATTTTCTTTCTACAACTCGCAAAAAGGCCTGTGCTGAAATTATTTGCAGTGACCCTTGTCATTAGTAACCTAAGTCTTAAAATGTTGTTGCTAATGTTCTAGTATATACAGGGTCTGTTCTTCCACAAGGCCCGTCAGGTCCGTGCCTAGGGCCCCCAAGTTTAATGGGCCCCCTAGATTTTAGTTTCTATTATGCTAAATGCTGTAAACCCCAGAAATATGAGTAAGCTAAACAAAATCCTAATACTCCACTTTGTTTTTTGCTCGATTTTGACTATAAATTGACCTAACGTGATTATTCTGATCGATGTTTATAAGGAAGCTAATATAATTGTCAAAAAAATAGATACATATTTCATATAAGCACCGTCATTACTGGAAGTCATACATAACTTTTTTCGTATCGGGGCCCCCAAAATAGGTTGTGCCTGTAGTCTGAGTTTTCCTAGAACAGACCCTGAGTATATATCATATTAATTAGGAGACATTCTATTTTTGTCATAATCCGATTTCGGACTGAGTTCGTCATCTCACCTTGTTTTTCCCTTTACTGAAATGAAAAATTGAATAAACTTATGCAGAATTTTCTGGACCACCTGTATGTATTGTCAAACATAATAAGCATTTATGATTATTATTCAATTTTGGAATCAGTTTTGAAAAAAGGAAAATGATGTGAAATAAGTATGTAACAAAGTATCTGAAAGAAATAAGCGAATTTAGTTATTGAACAAATTTATTTTTTACGCAAAAAAATAATGATAATTGACATACCAAATTAACAATTACAAAATATCCACTTAAAAAGTAAAATTATTTTTTTTATTAACATATATTGATGTAATCATTCAATATTTAATTAAAATATGCCATATTAGTTTTCAAGCTAAAATGTGCTGCTATTGCATAATTTTAAGGATAAAAATCAAATCATACCTTTCGTGAATAACAAATGAAGTTAAATGCAAAATTCACATGTTTTTAAGTACAACTAAGATGCAGGGGTTGTCCCTTCATCGGCAATTCGGTCCAATTGAATTTACCATGATCAAAAATCGCCAATGAAGGTGCCGGCCCCTGTATCGTAGTTATACTTTGAAGAATATAAGTTAAGTTTTGCAACTTCATCCTTCAAATATTACAATAAAGATATGCCAACGAAGCAGTTCAGCTCCCTCAAAAAGAAAACTGAAATCTCATAAATAAACATTAATGCGATGGTGTGAAAACTCTAATGAAACTTGATGTGGTATTCTGTTTGAATCGATGTAAGCATATTCAGAGTAAGCACTAATGAGAAAGGTGGGGAGGCAGATGCAAATACCCGGGGGTTATAATAAGAAGAGTCGGAAAGTATTATTTAGATTAGTTCAAATCGCAATGTCAGCCGAATTTATTTTTGCATTCTCTTGATTTCTTGCATAAATTTAAATAACGAAAAATGTCATAACTGTATTTTTGCATGACTTCTAGAGCATCTCAAAAGATGTGAATGAACGACGACAATACAAAAGAAACGATTATTGGGGAAAGTAAATCTTGTCTTAGAAAACAAAGAATATTTCTTGGGGAAAAGTAAATCTTGTCATTGACACTTTCAATCGAAGAGTTTAATTGTAAAATTCATATATTCCAAACCATAACTAAGATAGAATATCCGTCCGTATCTTAGCTACTTTGTTCAATTGAATTTGCCCTATCAAATATCACCTGTGAGCGGACAGGAATCTACATCTTAATTAGACTTTGGATAATGTTAATTTTCAATTTAACCCATCAAATATCCTATACGATGAAAAGTCATATTTTAACAAATACGAAATGTCACGATAAACGGAAAGTGGTGCACAGTTGTGTATTTCTTTCAAATTAAAGGAATTTGCTTACTGTCGGTCGATTCATTTTAGCTTTAAAACTTAAAAACTTTTTTTGTACTTTTCTACAAAAACAGTTTTAGGACATTAGAAATAACCTCCAATAAACATTAAACATAAATTCGGATAAAACATAGACCTGAATATTTAATTAAAATTACGTTTTCAAATCATTCCATAGCCTTAGATGCAATATGTTTAATAACCGAAATTTGAAACGACTTTCTAAATATAGTTTCCTTTGTTATAAGGTACTGAATTAAACAAGTTTAATTAAGTAATCCCATTTAAGAGAAAATAATCTTCTCATAAGAGAACCAAAAGTGTCAAACTGTCCACACAGATTACTTTTCCATCAAATTAAATGTAGGGTATTTTCTCAAATTCCTTTACTCAGCTAATTAGTTCAAATTAAAATTAACGAATTAAGTTGGGTTTTTTTTTTAATTCTCCAAGGTTTAGTTATTTGCGTCGTTTGATCAATTAGGCGGCAATCGAAAGAGTTTAGCCATGTCATTAAGAAAATTGGAATTGAAACTTATTCTTCAAAAGAACTACAAGAGAGAAGGTATTTTGTGTAAAACTTAAATAAAATGTTACGTCCCCAAAGTCTTATAAATTCGTTAAAATAATATTTAACTTTTAAATAGATAATTAACCTTTTATGAAAATAAGTGAAACAATTTAGAAAATTGCCTGTGGTAATTGGATTTCTGACTACTCTATAAACGGTTTATTCTTATTATCGTATAAATTAGCATTTTTGTCCTTGATACAAATTTACCCCAAATATCTTTTAGTTAAGTTTTTATATCGAAAATTTAATTTTTTTATGAAGTTAAGCTTGTTTTAATCTTTCAAAAGGAAAATTTTTTTGCATCGATAAAATTCTCGCTTAATGGTATTCATCCTCCAAATAAATGCTAATAAATTTTGAAAACTTTAATTTTATACTTAATTTAATACAATAAAAGGAATAAGTGGGGTAGGGGATAGGGTAGGTACATATATATTCCGGCTTGTGTGCTTGATTAAGGAATAAGTAATTTAAATATTTATAAATCGTACAAATTGTTTATTATATTATAAAGAATTACACCGTTAAAAGTGTTGGTGCAATATTGCACCGGAATCGTGGAACTATCTAGCTGCCACAACCTCTTGGAGAGAAGGTTTACTAGAGCTTTAGTTCAGACCCGCATATTTGCTGTGCATCAAGTTTAACTGAAAAGAACCACTTCCAATTATCTATTTTTAGCCTCCAACGTGCTTTAACACAGGCAAATTACTCCTTGTAATTTTGAACCACGACTAAGTGACGAGTCGCCATCTGAGCTGGCACCCCACTGGACTTCAAGCGGCATCGCTTTCTAACGCCGGTCGGGACTTTGGACTCCTCACAATATCGTACCACAATATCGATAAACCCACGCTCCAAAGCCGACCCGGCCTCACAACGGTTAGAGAGCCAGTCTTTTAAGCTTCTGGGTTCGGGCTCGAATCCCGGTAAGGCATGGATGTTTGTGTTAGTGCTGAGTTTATGCGGAGTACGTGCTCGTTAAGTCTGTTGGTCCGAAAGTCCTGTGGGTGGTCATTGCGCAGTTTCCCACGGGTACAGGTCCCTGGAGACTATTTCCATCTCCTTCAGAGACATGTCTAAATTATGGAGGTGGCGCTATAGATGGCAGCATCTGTCACGCATGTGTGTGTTGTGTCTGTCTTACTTGACGAAAGTTTATGAGCGGGTCTCCGACCAAGCACACAAGCCTGAAAATATATGTCTACCAACCAACCAAACCACGCTCCAAATGGTGGTGGCATCTAAAAAAAACTCTCAGTTTTCCGGCCCAATATTACACCATACTTTTTAACAATGTTGGGCATTTCTTCATGGTACTTTTGTTAAGTTTATAACCCATCCAACACTATAATCCAAAATGATAACGTTAATGAGGAATCGAACACACGTCAAAATGTTAATGCATCTAACAAGGGCTCTCTGTCCTTCGTGAACTATCCTGTAAACACGCAGATGGTGTGAGCAGGCACACTCATGGAAAATCACAGCCCCAATCTATGGGAGTGACACACGTGCGAGCGAGTGAATGGCAGACTCACTTACCTAGAAATGACGTCGCATAATGTCACTGTCAAAGGACGACACTCCGCTATTGGAAGGGAGTATTTCTTGAATTGCATTGCATTCGAATGGATGGAATAACTTTTTAGTTTAAATTTGAGTTCTGCTAAAGTAGAACAACGAAACAGGAAACTGTAAAAAAAGGTATGTTGTTTTTGCAGGAAAGAAATGTTGGCAGGTGTGCCAAAAAAAATACTACACCAAAACCCAGCTTAAGTTTGCAGCAGAGAAATGTACTAGGCGGAAGAATCTGCGTAAACAACGCTGATAGCGCCAAAATTTCGCCTATTCCTATTGGCTGCTCCTTCGACCCTGATATTCGTGCGCCCTGTTACATCAAAATCGAAGGAAAAAAATAATTAAAATAACACTCTAATTGAAGCTAAACTAATAAAAATAAAAAATTTATATCTTGAAATAACAAACAAATTTGCTTATTGAATGTGAAATACCTTTTTGTATTCGATTCTCGCACTCAAAAATGAGAGCTATTTACCCTTTTTCTCGTAGAACATTTGTATACTGCAAACTTATGGTCGGTTTTGGTGTAGAGATGCCGGTCACCCCAATTTCAGTGTCGAATTTACTGACCACGTGATCATAATACAATACTAAGAAGAAATAACAAACTGCCAAAACTGGGTTCATTAATATATTTTTTATTATACTCATTAATATTTTTTTATTATACCCATTAATATTTTTTTATTATACCCATTAATATATTTTGTTACTTAGACCAACTCTCTCCCAACTGTGAATTCTTTTAAACGGCTTCAACAAACATGTAAAATGCTTGTTTGGTTTCCTTTATGCAATGTAAAACAGAGAAAAACTGATTTTACTATAAACAGCATATTTTTACGGGGGGAAATTGATTAAAAAAATCATTGTATATTCCGACATATATGTTTTTTCTGTAAAATAACATGCTTTTCTTTTACTGTATTGTCTCACAACTTTAAGAGGATTTATCAGCCAACTTTATTTTGATTCTGACTCGCCAGGTGGCGTTACAAATTTTCGCCAAATGATACGTCTGGCGATTTAAAAAAGGGGATACGTTTCTCTTTCTGGGGAGTGGAGCACGGCAAGCTTTCTCAATCGCAAGATAAAGATTATTCGATTGTAATCAGGTTTAGACTAACGAAAACTGGTTCCGGTACTCTTTTGCGAGCCCGGACGATGTTCTGGAGGGAAAAAAATTGTGTTGTTTGGTTATGTCTCTTTCATTTAATTTTTTTTATTTGTTTAATAAATTATATTTATTTTGTAAATATTACGATCTTTCAGGAAACGATTTCTTTTCTGGTTTGCTCGTACTAATACATTATATTTCTATTTATAATTACCGAGATTTGATACCGCTATGAACTGCTCTAAAGTCATCCCTGTAAACTTCGGAATACTAGTTTAGCTTCGGCACATAAACAGTATTGTTCTTAAGGGGTCATAGAAGTCTTAAAAATCTGCAAAGAAGGTGATCTTTAATGTAATTTTTTAACTACTCAACATATAAGTAGATTTTTTATATGTAATTTTATAAAATTTATAATTATATTACAAATTTTAAAATTTATGAAACTTCAGTCAAAACTAAAATAAATGATAACAAACATAAAACTATTTGAACACATTGGGATTAGGCTTGCGTGCCAAATTTTGAGGTCAAAATTGAAGAAATGAGCAAGAAAATGACTTTATATTGTACAAATATGTACAAACAAAGACTTGTACCTAAATTCTGAGCTCAATTTTAATTAGAATTTATGTTAAGAGCTTTTTTCTAAAAAAAATTAATAAAAATTTAAGAAAAAAAGCTCTGAAAATAATTACTTATTAAAATTTAGTTTAGAAATTAGGTATAAGTCTTTGTTTGTACATATTTGTACAATATAAAATCATTTTCTTTGTCATTTCTTCAATTTTGACCTCAAAATTTCGCGCGCAAGCCTAATCCCAATGTGTTCCAATAGTCTAATGTTTGCTATCATTTATTTTAGTTTTGGCTGAAGTTTCATAAATTTTAAAATTTGTTATATAATAAGTAAATCTTATAGAATTGCATATAAAAAAAAATTATACTTTTATATTGAGTAGTTAAAAATTGCATGAAAGATCAAACTATGCTTTGTAGTACCTTCTTTGCACATTTTTAAGACTATGACCCCTTAAATCTAGTTCCGTACTTTTAATTGTTGGCGTAGCAATCTTTATGTTTGTTAAAACTAATGGCATACTAATGCAAAAGTAGAAACCCCAATGCATAATGAATCTGTCGTATTAGCAGTTTCAAAGGCAATAATAAGGTCAGCAAGATACAAACAAACGTGGGTTTATGGTCTTCAAAAACATGTGCAGGAACCTTTTGTATTGCTAGTGGCAGTTTGTCAATTTGTTCATTCGGTTGCTCTTGTAAATTAGACACTGGTCTCTTTATTACAAGCCTTACTCCCGCCACTAATCTGTACATTCGTTCTGAAAGAAGCTTTCTACATTGCACACCTTTGGAGCCGGGAAATCTTGACGTGTTTTTTGCAACTTTTCAAGGCCTCTAAAATAGCGTCGGACTGAGTGATTGGCACATTAAACTTTCAGTACTCTGCCACCAAACGACACATGTTCTTGAATGTTGCTCGAGAAGTTCTTAAAGAATTAAAAAGCCTACATGTGCAGTTACTTAAGTACTAGAATGAAATTCTCGTCGAAACGCAAGGGTATTATAATAACATTAACTGCCACCTATAACCACTTCCGCACAAGATTTATAACTTCAGAACAAATATAGACTAACCCAGCATTCAGTTACAATTTGAATCTTCAACTCTAAAAATTGGCCACTATAATTACACTTTTTCTTCCGCAAATTAAATAAATAATCTTTATAGTTTGCTAAATTTATTTGCAGTTTGAAGAATAATTATGTAAAATTGAACGAGTCACATCCTGTAGCATCCTTTCCGTGATCTTTGGCAATGCTTTGAAAATCTCACCTTAAATTACACGAGATTCTTGTAATTAAATAACTATCAATAACTATAATATTTGAAAAAACCTGATATATCCAGAACATTTGGCAATGATAAACATAAAATAACTCCAAATTGCACTGATAATTAAAGGAATTTAATTGTAAATTAATACCAATTAGCTCTTTAAGCAAAAAAAGTAACACTGTGAACCACTTTCTTAGTAAACAAATATAATAAACATTAAAAACAAGAAGTTCTTAAAGAACTAAAATAGCCTACTTTCCTGTTACTTAAATACTTACTAAAATTCTTATCTTGAAAAAACTAGGTTCGTAACAGTAAGTGACATCAACAACCGTTTTTCCACCTTAAATTCTAAAATAAATTTGACTAAACACAGCATCTAACTAAACACAGCATCTTTCACTAAACACAGCTTTATTTGCAGTTATAAATAAATATTTAATTTTTCGTAGAACCAAAAACCAAAAAACTACTCTTCAATAAACATTTACTTGCTAAATTCGGCTAGTTTCATTTATTTTATTTCGAAAATTAAATAATTATTACTTAAATCGTTTGCAAAAATTTATATTTCAAAGAATTATTATATAATATTCCTCGCTTTTAAATAGAATGAAAACAATTTATATCAACATACAAAGATCTCGTAGCGAAATATATATATTTGACGTCATCTTAAATTGTTTTATGTCTCAAAAATAAATTTATTTTAATTTATTGTCTAAAAGAATTAAAGTTTCTCAAGCAATTGAATCGGTGAGTGCAGAAACCACTTCAGTCCAAAAAATCCGAAAACTCATTTTCAATGAAAATAAGCGCAGAAAGGCAAGATGCGTGTTGGGTGTAAAAACTACGTTAGTCTGTTGAGTAGTTCCGTAAATACAGGACGTTTGTTTCGAGTGTTTAGTGCAGAAATAATAGAGGAGTTATTACGTTTTTTCTCCCTCCTGACAAATTTGAAATTTGTGACTGACGTTGTTTCTGCACTCACCGATTCAATTGTTGCTATGGCAATGGTGAATTAATTCTAATAACAAGAAGTTCTAAAAGAACTAAAATAGCCTACTTTCCTGTTACTTAAATACTTACTAAAATTCTTATCTTGAAAAAACTAGGATCGTTACAGTAAGTGACATCAACAACCGTTTCTACATTAAATTTATATACAAAAGAATAAATTTCACTAACCACAGCATCTAGCTATAATTTCAACTTCGTAAAGTCATTATTTTCATTTATTTTCTATCACCAATAAAATAAATATTACTTATCGTCCGCATGATTTATATGCAGTTATAAATAAATATTTAATTTTTCGTAGAAAAAACCCATAAAACTATTCCAAAATGCACTTAAAATAATAAATGTAAATAAACAAGTAGGTTTGTAACAGAATCTGTCACTTAACCTGCTTCCAAACAACAGTTGTGTTCAACAGGTAAAAAGGCGCCAAACACAGCATTAATTCTATATTAAACGTTTACCAGCTAAATTCAGCTAGTTTCATTTATTTTATTTCGAGAATTAAATAATTATTACTTAAATCGTTTGCAAAAAATTATATTTCAAAGAATAAATATGTAATATTTTTCTCTTTTGAATAGAATGGAAATATTGCTTACCTACATACAGAATCTTGAAGTGAAATATATTTGACGTCATTTCAAACTGATCGATGTCGCAAAAAATAAATTTATTTTAATTCATTGTCTAAAAGAATTAAAGTTTCTCAAGCGATTGTTGCCATGGCAATGGTGATTTATTTCTAATAAAATGGCTTCCTATGCTTTTTAAATGAGCATTAAATGTTAAAGTTTTTTAAGTAATTGAAGTACTTAGAATTCGAATTCTTTCCTGAAATTTTCAATATATTCTCATTTGGATACGCTGAATTTTTTGACGTATATCACTTTTCCGTAGCATTTGTAGTTAAATTCAGCTATTTAAATGACTCGAAATTGAATTTCAATGCTAATTCAATGGGAAATTCGTCGACAAATAGTAGATTTATGTCCGTCCGTTCGTACAGACAGACGGACAAAAAGTATGAAAGTCGGATCTCTGAGGTCATAGCTTTCTAACAAAAAAAGAATTTTTAAGATCGGATGGATAGAACCGATTTTGGAAGGGGGGTACGGACAGACGGACGGACGGACAGACAGACGGACGGACGGACGGACATCGACCGCATGTCAATACCTACTTTTTTATTTTTTTTTAATTCTTCGAATTAAAAAAAAAGAAAAGTAGGCTAAAAATCACATTGTTATATATTTTTTATAACGCCATTCCCAAATCGATTTACAAAGAAAAAATTAATAATCTTTAACATTTCAAATAAGGTTTTTCGTGATATTGCTGATGTGGCAACAGTAATTTAAATGACTAAAAATTAAATTCCAATGCTACTTTAATGGGTCGCGTTCGTCGACATGACAAGATGATGTACTTCATAAGATATCCGTATGAACGTACAAACAGAAGAACAAAAAGTATGAAGTTAGGTCCCTGCTGTCCTATCTTTCGATGACAAAAATGATTCTTAAGATCTGATGGATAGAACAGATTTCGTCACCGAAGTAAGGACAGACAGACGGGACACTTTGGGAAGACTACCATGTCAATACCTTCTTTTCTATTAAAAAAATGTTTCGAAATTAAAAAGAGATTATAAAATATTCTAAAAATAACGTCAGGGCTTCATCCTCATTGACTATACATCCCAGGACCCCTCTCTAAACATTTTTAAATAAACGTTTATGTTTCTCCCTTCAATAAACCCACAGACTACGGCCGTCATTTTAGAAATGGTAAACCAAAGGTCACTAAGTGATTCGATTGAATAACTCGTCAAATATTCAGCCAAATGTAACAAAAACTAAGATTTAGGGTTTCTGAGGATTCTTAATATTTCTTAATTATAAAATTGGGTGCTGCCATTGAAAATTTTAAAGTTAATAGCATTTTTAATATGAAGACGGCTCCTTATGCAATTTTTTTTTGTCCTGCAATTAACTCATGATGTTACATAAACACTAAGTCAAAAAGGTTCTATAGGATGACTAACGTTCAAAATAATCACTAGTGGGAACTTTTTCCACAGCTGTACATATCAAAATAGCTAAAAGTATCCAAGCGCCAATAGCCCTCGTGTAGCTCTAGTGCGACGATAATTTAAACCAAATCTAATCTAAAAGTATCCAACCTATACTACAACTAAAGTAGTCAGTTTAAAAGTCGCGCGAAATTCTTTGGCTGGATTTATAATGAGTTCCGCCCACTTTTCCATGTGGTTTAGGTTTACAGTTTGAATGATTTAGATATTGGCGTTTTTTTCCTTCTACGATTTGGCGACATTTATTTTTGTGTGTCATCAAATTTTAAAATCATGGATTCTCGTTTGTTATGAACGTTTTTGTCATAAAAAGTACTTGAAATGTAAAAGCATCATTTAAATTCTGTATTAACATACAAAGATAATGCATGAGTGAATTATTTAAATTTATAATAAATCTTTTTAATCAATTAAGCCAAGTTGTCCTACAGATGTCGCCACGATTCTCAAAATGAAGCTTTTTAAAAAAATTAATAATTAAAAAACTGATTGATATTGTTCCTTCAAATCTTTTTTAAATTGTCTTTCATCCCTATTTGCGTATCTGGTGCAAACAGATCATACGTTTAAAAAATACTTTTCAAGAAACTATGATTTGAAAAATAAAGCATTACGTGTATAGGACTGACAGTCCCTCTTAATTATGATATACTTTTAAATATCTACGGATCGGTAGGTCCCGCGATCGAGTCCTGGTCGCTGAAAACCCACCGAGTATATGCGGAGTACGTGTTCCTTAAATCTGTTGGGTCCGAAAGTCCTGTTGGCGGTCATGCGCAATTTCCCACGGGTACAGGTTCCTGGGGACTGGGCCCCTTCAAGGACATGTCTAAATTGTGGAGGTGGCGCGCGATAGATGGCAGCATTTGTCACGTATATGTGTGCATGTGTGACTGTCTTTCTTGACGAAGGTTTATAAGCGGCTCTCTGAGCAAGCACACAAGCCTGAAAATATATGTAAACCAACCAACTTTTAAATTTAAAACTGAATAATTGAATATTTTTATCCTATATTTAGTTAGTATAGAACATATCGATTCACGTTAATATTAAAACGCTAATTGTCTCTATCCATTACATAATTCCACAAAATATTGTTTATACAAGAAATTAATTAGCAAATGACAACACTCTCACTCATTAAACCATTAATGCTTATCAAAACGTGATTTCGTTCCACTTAAGCGACAATTTCAAAGCGCAGCTGGTGTTAACACTGATGCAGCATTGCTGATTAAATCAATGGTAATGTCACGCATGTGAGAGAGCCGGTGACAGTTAACATACCTGGAAACGACATTGCATAATGTCACTGTCAAAATCCGACATTGTGTTATTTGAAGTCGACGTTGCTCGAGCTGTAGCAGGTCAATTGAGCTCATTCTTTAGATAAGGAATCGAAGCAGTATGGCGCTGGCTTTTCATGATAAAATTGTGGAGTGGATAGGAATCGTAGTCGGTCCTAGTGGCCGTAGTAGAAACGCAATAGTCCACGTGTCAGGAAACTAAGATGTACAAACTATACCTTGTCTATCTAGAATGCGAGTCTCGAAAGCATTTTCCTCCCCCATTCCCGCCTGTGGTTTTCTTCGAAACGGCATGAGCGTGTTTTTTCTCCACCCTACTTGGGTTTGAACTGTTCGGATTGTTAACGTCTCAACAGAAGCTCAAACGCGTTAGGTTAAGAAAAGCGATGCTCCCTCCGTTTCCTAGAAAACCAAGCGAAGGGATGGTGGAAAAAAGTCTTTTCGAGGCTCGCTGTAAATAGACAGACTACGGGCTTGTTGAAGGATGTTGTGGAAGCTAAAGCAACATGGCTTATGAGCATTTTGTACCAACCCCAAAACCCCTGAAATCCCAAAATATTAGCTATACACGTCTTGTTACATCCTTCCTTTCATACTTACATCTCGAAAGTGTCTAAAAAGAGTAAATTTGACATTTTTTTACATATTTTTACTCAATTAAATAACAAGTTCAATTGGCCAAACATTCCACCATTATTTTTAATCTATATTTTATACAAGTTCACCCAACTTTCAATATTTAATTTATCTTACATAAGTCGCACCCATCGATAGCAATTTTTAACTAGTGTTACTATATTTGACTAGAGTTAAAATTTAATTTTTAACGCTAGCAGAATATTTTTAATTTGAATTTCAATAATTTGATATGATACAACAAACATGTAGTTTCCTTCTGCTTTTTTGTAAGCAATATACATATAACTAATAAATATCAGAAAATTTCTTTGAAGTAATAATTTTAACTCAATTTATAAATTGACATATCAGTCTAATAGAAATTACGTAGCGAACAATTTAATCACTTATCATTTACGAACTCAAATCCTTTTAGCTTAGTACAAGTAATTCACGTATTTGCACTTAAATAAGTAAGTAAAAGAAAATCGCAGTTCAATTTCTGGGAACTTTATCGTCAGTTATAAAACTTTAAGCTTCAATCTTTTCAAACTAAAGGAAGTTTATCGTGATCCAATCTCACAAAATGTTATTTAGTCCATAACCTTAGAAGGAAAGCTTTTTAATATGTGTTTACGAATCCGTAAAAAATCTTCTGGAAATGCCTTTCTAATTAAAAAGATATTTTGTTGGGGAGCCAGCCACTGAAGCCCGTCATTCGGAAAATTGCATCTAGAAAAGTTTTTTATATCCAACTGCACTTCTGAGCTCCAAGCGTACTTGTAATGAAACATTCTTGAAAAACGTTTATCGATAACTTTCATGGGCGAATGAGGCCATTTCGATTGTTATGAAAGTATTTCATATTGTTTGGCAATAAAAAATGCATCAATCTTTAAGAACGTTGCAAAAACACAGAGATGTTTCGTTTTTTGTTAGACATAAGCTTGTTGGAATCGAAAGAAAGGACGAATGAATCTTGTGTTCCATAACTTCTGCATCAATAATTTGGAAGACATTTAATTATGCATAGTTCGATGCGCAGTCCTTATAATGAATGTTTTGACCATTTTTTAGTTCAATTAAAAACTATTAGCAAAAATCCTTTTTGAGCTTTTATACATGTAACTGCAGCTAAAATAAATTATTCTACGATTATAGTTAACTGACAACTCTTGTTATTGCTTTTTAATGCCAAATCACCTATCGTTTTGCTCAAATTGTTATCATGTACTTAACAAAATGATTACATAAATATTGCAATGGAAATAGAATTTCGTGTTTTAAACTGATATTTCTTACCTTAAAATACACATAATCTTTTATATAGCGTTTCTAATTGTCTAAAAGTCTGAGACACCTTATATTCACCAAAAGCAAACAATATTAAAGGTTAAATGAGATTTATTTTAGTGTACCCTTTCGTTACCGTATATCTACGTCATTATGTCCAATTATATGCCCCATTAACTAATTGTTATCGGCGTTATCGGAGTTCTTTCTATTGAATAACCAATAAGGACAAAGGAATAAAATGTTATCTTGCTAATAGCCCCTTAATAGATTTATTTTTCCTAAAAAAAGGTATCATTGGTGTCCATCATGTAAGATAAAAGTTATCGCTGTTGATAAAATAAAAGGTTTGAAATTTAAAAAAAATAATAATTTTTTAGAAATATATATAAGTAAAATGAACTCCTTAAATACAATATCATTTTACCACTGTAAATTATTTAAATTACATATTCGAGACTAAAATGCAAATTATTTTGTTTGAGCGAATTAATTTTTTTAAGATATCAAATTAAAATTTAAGATATTTTCAAATAAGGTCATAGTAGTGATATTGAATAAGTCGGTTAGATGTAAAGTAACTATTTTTTATGTTATTAATCTTTAGAAAACTTATAAATTAATGGTCAATCACTTATGATCACATTAAAAAATTAAACGTGATTAGAATCATTGGATTCTTTTCACATTTCAGCATAAAAATTTTGTTCCATAAAAAAAATTTGCCTTTCTAAATTATAAAAATATTCAGTGGTTTTCATTAAAGTTCGAGACAAGTAAATAAAAGCGAATATGAGGTCTATCAGGTTATTTTACGTCAGCTCAACCTTATAGAATTTTTGAGGTTAGTCTCCAATAGCCTCCATATGGTTCTACTAGCAAGTTAGTTAATCAAAACCAAATTAGCATTAGATCGCTCAAATCTTTTATTTAAAAAATTGAGGAAATGATAAAAACCTTTGGTTTCTATTCTTCAGAAAAGGTTTGCTCATATATATTTGTATATTTTAAGGAAGGAAATAAAACAAAGTATAACATTGTCTATTCTCATAACAAAGGGTTGATAAGAATTTTTTCTGATTTAGCTACAATTCGTTAATTAGGCTCTATGAAAGTAGTACTTCAGTAAAAAAAACATATATTGACACATAATGACACCAAATATCAAACCACCGAACACACTTACCGTCATATGCAATAACTTTCCACCAAAACATTGCAATTACAGCTGAATAATGATGTAGTAATGGGACAAATGTTCTTATGCGACCATTTGTAATGACAATATTCCCTACCAATTCCAATGCAACAGCAGCGTTGCGATCAGAGTCATAACCATACATTACTTCGACTGCATTAACCTTACATTAGGAGAGTGCTTCGCTTCCAAGTAATGACTTTATTATTGAATGCGCAATCTAACACGTTAGATTTATTATAATCTATCGTAATAAAAGTGCAAATATACATTAAGCTTTATTTATTTGTAACCTTGTTTAGATTTTCTTAATCTGAATAATCAGAAAGTACTTTTTTTAGAAATATCGTTTTTCGTTTTTCTCTATGATCAGGGCAAATATTAGACGTATATCCTGTAAAACTTTAGTGTATACTAATTAATGAGGCTTTTTCTTTGGTTTCGAAATTATGCAAGGCGCATATTTTTTGTTTTCATTCAGTACAACAACTTTACCATTATATTTACGCAATTTAGAATAAATAAAGAAATTGCAAAATAAAACAACAATTCATTAAATAATAGTTTTAATTCTGTTAGAATTCCATCATAATATTATTCTCTTGAAAATCCTTCTGAGAAAACACTATTCTCTTTATTTTATTTTCTTACAAATAAGATATTGAGCATTAAATTAACCGAGTTTCCTAATTTTAAACTTATCAATTGTTAGAGATAAGTGTAAATTCTATTTTTTGTGAACTGTATCAAATAAGTATTAACTTTTTATTCTACGCACATTTAAATTAAATAAGGATGTTTCCGTAAAGAATAATTATTACAATTGTAATTAACTTCAGTTATGTGATTATACCGTTCAGTAATACCGGAAGGAATTGGCCTGATTACGTACTATAACTCAGTACAAAAAATAATTATCATTCTAGAACCAAGTTTAACTAAACATTAAGCGATGATGCATTAAAAAACGTTTCATCAAATATAATTATACATTTTTAAGGTCACCATATGAAGGATTTATTAATTTAATGAATAAACATTTTGTAAAGAACGTACAGATAACGGATTTAAAAAAGTTTATAAATATTTTTTGTTTGTTTTTTTACATGCATTATATATACAGAACCCCTTATTTGTTCTTAACTCTGGTTATAGAACTGCAACACAAAAAATAATTAATTGCAGTTTTTTATGTTTCAATCGTATCATTTGTTTTTTAAGTAACACAGTAGAACTCTATATCAACTCAACTTAAAGGGACGCGGTACCCAAAACATTATTTCTAGAAATAATAACATACACTTTTAAATTTTATTGGTTTTATATATAATGTTCTCTCTAAATAAAAATTTTCTAGCAATAAAAACGAATATTTACAAGTAGTTTTTCATTTATTAAAAAAAATCACAATTTTGAAGTTTTTTTTAAAATCCTACTCCTGTTTCAATTTTGAGAATAACTCAACTAAACTTTTCTGGTTTCTTTTTAGTACTATTTGTTCAAGAACTGTGCATAGATTTTAAGATGTGAGCTTCAGTTAAAAAGTACTATGCATTTACAGTGAAAATCTCAGAAAATCACACAAAAAATACAAATTATTGAACTCAACATTTTTTTTAAAAAAATAACTATACGTAGAAGACCTTATTTCATGCACAATTTTGTGCACAATATATATAACACAAGTAAAAAAATTCAAAAATTTAACTTAATTAGCAAAAAAGCCTTAAGGATTTATTAAACACAAGAATTGAAAAACGTGAAGCAGAGAAAAAAAGGTTGAAAGGGGACGAAATACGTATTCAAACTTATAGGAATGACTCCAGAAAATATTTAATAACTTTTTTTCTACAAAAGATATCATTATGAAACTTTCAGTAAATGTTCAGAAAGATATTGTGAATAATAAGAAGAAAAAACACAAAATTAATATTTTGACCAATTATTGGATACCGCGTCCCCTTAAAAATGAGCGTGCGCTTTACCGATTTACATTAACTCATTAAAGCCGGTTAGCAAGATAATTTGGAAAGCAAAAATTTAGCTTAATGCTTAAGTTAATCTAAGTAAGTATGAAATGAAGATCATAGTCCTGAACAATTCAAGTAGGACAAGTTAAACTGCACGAAAAATGAATTTAAAAATCTAAAAATTTACACTTTTATCCACAATGAAAGCGTTAATGGCATTCAAAAAGCCTTCGTTAATGGGTTAAGTGCGGTGGAAGCTAAAATAGATTTGAAAAGTAATTTGTTTTTGACAGTATTAAAGAATGCCAAACGTTATATTAAACAGATTATTTGTGAAGTAACAACGTAGATTATTTTCGCAAATAGTTTATTTGGTGCAAATTTTATATGTTTTGGTAATACTCAGAACTCTCGACTTTTAAAAAAAACACACACACAACACAAACTAATAATCGACGATGTAGCGTTTTATAATTTTCACCAATAAATAAACTATTTGCGCATTACTACGTTGTTACTTCACAATTCCTCTCACGTATCAAGCGCAAAGTTGAAGACATTTTCTGTGGATTGTTAATGTTAACAGAACGTATTATCTAATGTAAACCCTGAGACTTTACTGTTATCTAAAATATTCAACAACACTCCATAGAACACACTTACAGTAATTTCGTATTCAACTATTTACAAACAAAGTGGCGCCAAAAATGTCACTCCAGTAGCAATTTTCATTAGCAAGGAATTGCCATTCGCCACCTGGGGGCCACTCAACCATTAACATAATGGGTTTATAGAAGATTATCTATCAAGCGAAAGGCTTCGAGAATTTAGTCGTCTGTTTCGTGTTAGCCGCTTCTTAGTTAAGAAGAGGGCTGTTGGCTGGTATCTAATTGATAACTATGAGATGGCAGTATGGAGATGACCAGAAATAGAAGCGTTAATTGACGAATTCGGTTAGAAATTTAATTTTGGTAGAGATAAAGTTATTCAACATCATGACTTTATTTTATTCAATATATTTTTATACTGGCTATGGACAAATTTTAGTCTAAGAAAAAAAATAATATTATTCAACAATCGAGGATCAATAAGAAAATTTTAGTTTTAGATATTATGATTTCAAATGCACAAGAATACAAACAAGGCTTACAAACAATTATTTACACCTCGCCTTATAAAGGAATAATTATCTGATAAAACATTGCACAATATTTTCTCAATTTTAATACATATGGGGCATGCATATTTTTTAAGATAGTTCTGAATACATTTGTATGTCTATAAATAGAATCGTAATGTAAAGTAGCCTCATTAGGAATTTATGAGGGAAAATAGTTAAATAACAATTCATTTTATCGTTATTTTAATGAAGAGAAGGAAAAATACTGAATAGAAAACTTTTTTTATATCTATCTCTTCTGATATGAAATAAAATAAAATATTGATAAAAAAATATTTAACATCGCTATATGAGTAGTTCTTGATGAAAAACTTTTTTATTGATTAAAAATTATTTTACATTGAAGTACAATTTTAAAAAAATTTATATTGCATGCAAAAAATTTAATTTTATGTTTGCAATTAAATTTTGTAGCAAAAACTGTCACTTGGAACAACGTGTGTCTGAAAAACCTCAAAATGCAGTTTTTTGTTCTATATTAAACTTTTAAACGTCAAACTTAGCTATATTGATTTATTGCTTTTCAAAAATTTAATAAGTATGCTTTATCCTTGGTTAAGTTTATCCGTATTGCGAAGGATAAATATGTATAATATTGCTCACTTTCAAAATATTTTCGATCATATTTGATTGAATAGGAAATAGACTTCTTATGCTTTATGAATGGAATAATTGAAGTAATTTCAATTTTTTTTTTCCGAGATTTTTAATGAATTGTAGTTCCAATGCGTTGATTTTGTTGGCGCATTACACTTGTCTTTAGCATTGTAATTTGGACTGCAATAAGAGCTACCGATTTGCAGACCGAACATAGCCGTAAAAAACCTTCAACTTTTTACTCTATAAACAGAGTTTAGAAGCGAAACCAACATACATTTCAATCATTTTACTCGCACGGATATTTTAGTTTTTGCACAAACCCCCATACCAAATTTATTTATAAAGAGTACCAATTGAACGTTGAAATACATTTTTTTAATATATACACTTACTTCACTATGTCAATGAGCTTTTCATATGCTAATAAGTTCACATTTCACTAAAAACGAAGCGAACTTCGAGTACTCACTTAGTACACACGTCATCAGGCAATTAAGCAGGAGGATTAGGGAAAGTTATCTTCCCAGTGCAGGTTTTTATTCATTTTTTACCTCATTTTTTATTCTCATTTGCATTTTCTTTACGATTCAGACGTTCACAAACGTAGGGTTGAAAAAAAAAATATAGTTTTTATGGAAATCGGTTTTAACAATCGAATCAAAGGAATAAATTTCAGATCTTCATAAAAAGAAGTTTGGAGTTTTTAATGAGTGGGGATTGGCTCAAAGCAGTGTTGCATGCCTAAAAATTTGATTTAATGGGAGGATTTTTTTTCGTAATTATATTGAGTATGAATGAGGTTTTGAAGATATTTATAAAAAAAAGTCGTGCAACAGAACAAATTACTCATTACTAATGAACTAAGTAAAATATTTACTTATTTTTTTAAAGAACCTTGGATTCATTCCAGAATTACTATCAAATGCTGAATAACTTATGCAAGATTTTAAGAATTCTGTAGCTTAAAGAACTTAAGTCGAAATATTACAATTTTAGTCAGATATGTGTTGCCTAGCCGGTATGGTGGTTTCGATCCTCGCTTCCCATACAGCCACAGCCACTATTGTCTACTGGATATCTATTAGTAATCTACAAGATCTATTGGCCATTCGAGGTGTCGTTGGACATCTATTACAGATCTGTCTACAAAATCTATTTTTGGGATATATATTAGCTATCTACGTATAAACTAATTTAGACTTAGATATTTGGGACAACTAATATTTGTGCATCATCTCCTATTCATTGGACATCGATATTTTGGATATCTAATGGATGTGCGTTATATTATTCAACTTACCAAAATGTGATTACTATTACATATCTAAATCAAGGAGTTCAGAGATATTTAGTCGTTGTGTTAGATTCTTCATGTTGTCATGCGAGTTGGCCCGGGTTCGAATCCCTGATTAGGCATATATATTTGTGTTTTCCTGATGGGCATATGCCGAGAACGTGTTCTTTAGGTTCGAAAGTCTCGCAGGCGATATTACCATTGGTGTAGGTTGTCTGGAGTCTGGGCTATGCTCCGGATCCACACGTCAACAACAACTCTCAAATATATGGTTTCAAAATGTCACCAAAATTTAGGTTAGGTTTGAATTATCGTCGCTCTAGAACTACACGAGGGTTATTGGTGAGGGGTGTCATATTTTTAAAACCAAAGTCAAGTGACGAGCCGACACCTGAATAGACACCCAATGCAACCGTTAAGAGCGACATCGTACGCAGCGTTAGGACTTTGAAGGATATTTAACATACACTCCTTTACACGGGGTATAATTCGTCGGAAATTTTTGGCTGCACGGGCCGTTTATAGGTCGGCAGTTATTTTAGCGATGCCCTGGCTCGAACTTGGGACCTTTCGCATGCTAGGCGAGTGCCTAACCGACTGGGCTCCCCAGCCCCTATAATTTAGGTAGTTATATCAAATTGCAAATATTCACTTGCAATACAGATGAAAATTATTCATGTATCAAAAATTAATTATTTGAAAATAAATAACTCTCTGGTTACCAATATAAACCAAATTCACATCTTGATGGAGAACTTGCATAACGTTTACAAGGGAAAAATTCAGTCTGATTTTTTTTTCCGTGGGAAACTTCATGGCAGAAAATGCTAAAGATAATCGTGGGATTATCAACAGATGGATATTTCAAAGCCTTCTCCACATTCCCGTCCTTTTTATTCTTAATGGAACGAAGCGAATAATTAAAGTTTAATTTATTCATGAAAGCATTAGTAAAAAGATATTATTATTGTTATGGGAACAAATTCACATCGAGAAGGAGAAATTAGAAGATCATTAGCAAAAAAAACTGAACTTTCGACTAGTTATTTGTTTTAAATATTTTAAATGACCGCCCCGGTGGCGCAATCGTTAGGATGCTAGCGTTTGCAGCTGCTGGGGTCGGGTTCGAATCCCAGTCAGGCATGGATGTTTGTGACCGTCAGTAAATATTGTTATTTGTCTATGTGTTTGTGTTGTCCTTTCTTTGTGTGTCTCTTGTGCTTATAAAAACTCTTTCTGTGTCTGTCCCACTTGACGAAAGCTTATAAGCGGTTCTCTGAACAAGCACACAAAGCTGGAATACATATGTACCTATCTACATACTATATTTTAAATGTAACTTAATTGCTTGTCTGTGGACTACATATCTAAGTTTTTTAAGCAACTATCAAATTTTGCTTTACATGTCATTAATTAATTTCAATTTAAATAGGTACATTGAGACATAACATACGTATATTTTCATGTTCAATTAAGTTTTTTAAAAATATGTGCTATGCCTACTAATAAATGCGAAAACACAGGAATCGTAAAATAACTTATAATAAACGAATTTCGTAAAATTGTGAAGGGTGCAAAATTATTCAAATTTATTGGAATAGCAACTCTGTTCTTGAATTCATAATCAATCAGAATTTAGTATCTGATACAGATTTTATGGGTGTCATAAAAATCTATAAAAATACGAATATTTTAAATATTTTTTAAATATTTCTCCACAAAAACAACTGATTCCTTTTGAACGCTGTAAAAAAAGCATATTTTCATCTACAATCACTTGCATCGATTTTCTCTAAAAGAAACGAGGGAGTCAAAACAAAGACGAAATATGAGTCGCCCTAGGGACTGCCAGAGTAGTTTAAGTACCAAGTCCACCAATGAACCTAATAAAAGTAATGCTTCATTTTTCATAAGTACAAGTGGGCTGGTGGAGCCCAGTAGGTTATTCACTCGCCTAGTATGCGAAAGGTCCCAGGTTCGGGTCCGAGCATCGACAAAATAACTGCAGACCTATAAACGGCTTGTAGAGCCAAAAATGTCCGACGAATAATACCCCGTGTAAGGGAGTGCATGTTAAATATCCTTCAAAGTCCTAACGCCGCGTACGATGTCGCCCTTAACGGTTGCGTTGGGTGCCTATTCATGTGCTGGCTCGTCACTTGACTGTGGTTCTAAAAAACGACGCCCGTCGCCAATAGCCCTCGTGTAGCTCTAGTGCGACGATAATTCAAACCAATCCAATATAAATACAAAACTATACTTAAAGAAAACTACTTAGAGAAAACTACTTAAAGAATGAAATTAATATTAATGAAAATTAAGGATAAAATAATGTAATGTATTTATTTTTAAATTTTATTGTTGCTATAGGCCCATTCCATGATTTGCTATACCAAGAGAGTAAAATTTCAAACTAACAAAATGATAAAAATAATGGCTCATTTTAATGTAAAAAAAGTTGAATTTTTCAGATTTGCTAATGATTTAAATCAAAAAAATTAATTAATACTCTAAAATTTACTATTTTATCATACTTTTTGTTTCACGATTTCTAATATGATTTGAACAGTCGCCATTTTTTCTTTACTACGATGATAAATATATTAAAATGATTAAAACTGGAGTTAAAAAATAATATTATGGAATGTTTCAAAGATAAAACACATGGTTTATAATTAAAAAAAGTTTTTTTAAAATATATTTGCCAGTGGGAAAAGAAAATCATTTTTTGATTGTCACACACGTCACATTCACTTCAAAAAGTTTATATAAAATATTAATGCGTGTAAGTATCAACTAAAAAACTTAGTTTATAAATTAGTGTGCATCAAGATGACTGAATCTATCAGGACTTTTAATTTTGTTACATATTTTACACTTTAAAATTAAATTTTAAAATGTCACACACGTCACATTGTGACGTGTGTGACAATTGTGATGTGTGTGACTTTTAATTTAAAAAGCTTACAAAAATAGTTCAGGGATGTAAAAAAACGGGCTTTTCCTGAAAAACCCAACCCACATGGGTTTTTGGATTTTTTTCATTGTTTTAGGCTTTTTTAAAATGGTTTTTAGTTTTTTTTCAGGGTTTTGTGGTGTTTTTTTCAGTATTTTGGATGCTTTCAGGGTGTTGTGGTTTATTTAGGGAAGTTTGAATTATTTATTACAATTTAAAACTAGCAGAACGTATAGCGAATGTTATAGAGATAATCAAGAATGTTGTAATTTAAATTAGAATGATTAAATGAATTATTTATTACAATTTAAAACTAGCAGAACGTATAGCGAATGTTATAGAGATAATCAAGAATGTTGTAATTTAAATTAGAATGATTAAAAACTAATTAAAGTGTGTTAAATTGTTATATAAATCATTTAAATTTTAAAATGCATTGTTTTGGACTAAGTCTAACTTTAGGACTAAAAATTAAAGGTACAGAAAAGTAGAAGTATATTATTATTAATAATAAAATATTAATGAAAATTATATGAAATATTTTTTTTTTGTTTGTATAAAAGGTTTTAACTTCATAAATTTTCGGTAAAGGCAATAAGTTCAATTGCCCACTTGGTTTTTTTCAATTTTTTTAAAGTTTATTCGGGTTGGGTAAAATCATAACAAACTTGAAATGAAGTCTCCTGTATGATTACATCTGAAAAGTACTATAAATGGCCAAGAAACACTGACATTGCCCACTATACATTTGGTAACATAATTGGAAAATTTGATCCTCCAATTCCAGCTACTTCACGTGGACAATTTTACTTTGAGGAACTATAAATTACTATATTCTTATTTAAAAATATGCTTTTAAACCTTATTTTACCTATTTTACTCAATTAATTTGTAAGTTCTTAATATTACCCAAGTTTCATAATAAATAATTTCAACTATTTGGACGTGTCACACACGTCACAATTTGAAGTCACACACGTCACAAGCATTTTTATTTTTTAATTAAATATGCATGACTTTAAATAATAAAACAGTGATTGATAGGAATTATTTGAAGTATCTATGACACATTTAAATTAAAATAAATATTATAGATCAATATAAATCACAGAAAAAGTCTAATTTGCAGATCAACCTGAAAATTTTCCTTACAAAATGGTCACACACGTCACATGACTTTAAAGTCGTTTCCTATTTAAAGAAAAAACTAAAACTGAATGCTTTTTGCACTAAAATGTCCTGTCACTTATGCATGAAAAAACCATATTAACAAGCTTTCCCCATCAATTATAGGAGAGTGTATTTTTATTGCAAAACATTGAAAAGTGACTCCAAATGTCACACACGTCACTATGGAATGGGCCTATAGTTAAAAAAAAAAAGAATAATAATACTATATAACTTTACGAACAGTTTTTAAAAATCAAAATATGATATCGGGGTCATATTAACCGTACCGTGCTGAAATAGATTAATAGAAAATATTCACGAAAAAGATAAACTTCTAGAAAATTAAAATCACCAACTACCGTTTTACTTACTTCATGATTAAACTTACAGTTTGAGATATAAGCAAAATAGTCAAAAGTGCAAACTTGTTTTAACTTTCACCTATACTATACCATTTAGAAATTTTAAATTAAAATTTCAACTCGTCTTAAAAAATGTATTTTTTATGTTTAAGACCACTCAATATTGGCATTTAAAACCAGAAAGAAAAAATCTAATATTATAAATTCACAAGTTTTAAGCCAATGAGGTACATGCAGTCGGGTTTCGAAATTCTGCGGGGCTTCTGCCTGTGTTCAACCAATAGTGTGAAAAAAGTTAATTGGTTTGAAGTTTTTATTGTAAAATTTTATAATAAAAAATAAAAAACACTCGGATCAATTTAAAAAATAATAGAAATAAAGAAACATTTAAACTAGTTGCATTTATCATACAAAAATCGTCTATAAAATTTTTTAATTCAACTGAAGTAGTTCAGAATGAAAATTATTTTCCCGCATTGGAGTTAAATAGAGAGAGAGAGAGGACTTCGATTTGGAGACCCCTCTTCCGATACCTTCAAGTTTAAGAGTCTCATTTATATAAGGTGTTTTTGTCAGACTTATTCAAGTTGAAAGCTGTAATAATTTTGATATCGCAAAATACAACTACAAAAATCACAAATTTAGAAGTATCAGTTACAACCCTCACAAATCGTGCGGTAGGAATCCCGTTTAAGCATCCACGTTTTCGATGAGATCATTAGGTGGAAAAGCCAAAGTCGATATAACAGCGAGATTATCGCACAACACACACAGGGCCTCCTAATGATATGCTGATGCTTTTATGATGAGATGCCGTCATATTTGGGATTCGCGGCGCCTTTAAAAATGAAAACTACCTTCGTAAATAATAACGGCATATGGGCCCGGCATCCTAAAAATCTCGCTCCTCCACCGTAAATTGAAACTTCTTCAACAAAGTCAACCATTTTTTATTCCTTTCAATCGAGCCGGTGAAAGGAAGGGAAATTGTTTCTGCCTGCATTTTTATTCGGGAAAATGGGAAGATTATCATACTCCCCCGTTCTTGGGCTCGTTTGTATCACTTGAATTACACCTTCAAACTTTGCTTTGGCGCGCCTGTAGGACGAAAAGAACCGCATTGATGATGCAGAGTCTAACAAAGAGAGGAGAAAAGCATAAAATAGGAATATTGATTATGAGTTATTTTTTTAGTACTGAAGTTCTGTGATTCTGTTCTTACTCAATGGCACTTCGAGTCTGGACAGAATCTCTCTTATCATTTCTCTATTCATTTTCCCATTCTATTTTCCTACCATTTACCTATTCATTTGAATGTGCCAATACTTTATGTGGCTTAGGTCATAAAAAATGAAAAAAAATTTGAACATTTTTATAAAATAAACAGCCGATAATATTTAATTTGAAAATTAAACTTTGCAGTCTGCTGGAGTCCACAGGCCAGGCTCATCTCATTTTGAAGCAGTCATCACTTGGTTTTTATTTATTCGGTTTGAGCTGCTAAGAGACGAATCCTGCTGCGCCAACTAAATGATTACCACATACTATATTATGGAAACTTCAAAAGATTGGAGTAGTTTGCCCGTTATTCACATGCCTTCACATTAAAAAAAAAGTGGATAGTTACAATATAATGTTCATTCTCGATTAAAGTAACATACGTTCAAGATGAAGAAGGTTTTTTTTTTTTAAAGGAACTCTTGTTGGAATTTTTCTCTCCTTATTTTAAAGGTATACTTGCAGCCCATTCTTAAGAGAATAGTACTATAAAAAGATAAATTCAGCTCTATTTACTGCGGTTAACCACACAACCATGCAAACATGACTAATTCAAAGAACGAGTTGATTACAACCATGTGTTCTTGTCTTCCACGTTAATACATCAAACCAGAAATAGGGACATTACTCATGATGTAAAATATTGTGACGGGAAATTTGGTGAGGAATTTTGTCTCGTATTCAATGCGTATGGGTCCCAGAACTCTTAATAAAAGCAAGGAGAAGAAAGTGAAAAATCGACCTCCGTGATTTGTATGGACAGGCTATACGAATTGAAAAATGGACTCTATATCCAGGCACATTTGTTTGACAAAGCTGTATTTAAGAACTCACAGCAGATTTAAAGAAATTTTTTGTTTATAAAAAATTGGGAGAAAACGATGTCTCAAAATATATTTCTAAACGTCTTCCACAGAGATCTTAAAAAATATAGTTTATTTAAAAGTACATAAATGTCAAAAGGATTCAGCTCTGTATTTTGATAACGGCTATAAATTTGAGGGCGAGCAATTTTTCAAAAAGTTTAAAATTATTGTTTTATCTAAACTAAATAAACTTTATATTCAGATTATATTCACAACTTTGTTCGTGATAACATGAAGGTACTTAAAGAAAACGACGTCGATTCTTGGCGCAAATAATTTTATTTTTAAATATGTTTCACAGGACGGAGATCTTGCTTTAGCAGAATAATACATAAATTTAAATTAAAACAAAAACTGTCAAGCGATGTTAGGCGCAACATGATATGCGGAAAGGAGTGGTTGGTTTGGAGAATGGGTGGGTGGGAAAAGAGAAGGGGAGGGACATGTTTAAGGGGACGCGTTTACCCAAAATATTATTTCTAGAAATAATAACATAAACTTGTAAATTATATTGGTTTTGTATAATGTTCACTCTAAATAAAAAATTTCTAGCAATAAAAATGAATATTTACAAGTAGTTTTTCATTTATTCAAAAAAAAAAAATTCAAAATGTTAAACTTTTTTTAAACCCAACTCCTCCTTCAATTTTAAGAATAACTTCACCAAACTTTTATGGTTTATTTTAAGTACTATTTGTTCAGGAACTGTGCATGGATTTTAAATGTGAGCGACAGTTAAAAAGTAATGTGCACATTTACAGTGAAAATCACAAAAAAATGCACAAAAAATACAAATTATTGAATTCAACATTTAAAAAAAATAACTATACATAGAAGACCTTATTCCATGCACAATTTTGTGCATAATATATGTAAGAACACAGGTAAAAATTTTCAAAATTCTAACTTAATTAGCAAAAGAGCCTTAGGGATTTATTAAACATAAGAATTGAAAAACGTGAAACAGAGAAAAAAAAGGTTGAAAGCAGACGAAATAAGTATTCAAACTTATAGGAATTACTAAAGAAAATATTTAATAACTTTTTTTTCTACAAAAGATATCATTATGAAACTTTCAGTAAATGTTCAGAAAGATATTGTAAATAATAAGAAGTACAAACTGAAAAATTAATATTTTTACCAATTTTTAGGTACTGTGTCACAGCAGACGAAATACGTATTCAAACGTATAGGAATGACTCCAGAAAATACTTAATCACTTTTTTTCTGCACAAGATATCATTATGAAACTTTCAGTAAATGTTTAGAAGAATATTGTAAATAATAAAAAGTAAAAACTGAAAAATCGACATTTTGACCAATTTTTGGGTCATGCGTCCCCTTAAACGAATGAAAACACCGATAAACGCTACCCTTTTATTTTATAAAACAAATGCATGCAAAAGTGAACAAAAGACTACGTGACAAATAAACATTAGCCTGTTAGGGGCATTCTCGTAGATTCCAGCACTATGGTATTAAATAAAATTAAAACCTATTTAAGGTTACGTGACAGATGAACGTTAGCATAAGGGAGGTATACTCGTATATCCTAGCCCTGTGGTATTAAATAAAAATTAAAACCCAAAATTAAGATTTAAAAATAATGAATGATTTAATGTATTATCTAACTAAATAGTGAGTGATTTCAAGTAGATGGTTGTCGTAATTGCTATCACGCATCGGTCAGGCGGCACTCTAAAACGTGATTGCTTCTCTTCTCACTGAATAAAGTTTTATATAGATTAGTTCTCAGGAAACTTCCGCCGAAAGAGAGCAATATTAATAATTCGCTTCCCCAAGGGTTCATCTTTCTTGAAAACTGGGGGTGATCATTTTCGCACTAAAAATGATAAATTGTTGTTCAATTTTCATTTTGTTACTGGGGCCGGACAAGAATTTGGTTGACTTACAATGCATCATGTGTTGCTACAGACAGAAATAAAATATTTTAGGTTCTTCAAGTTTCTTTTTCGTTTCTTAAATTTCGAATACAATGTCAACATTATAATTCTTAAAATGATATGATTGGCAAAAATATTTTTTATTAATTCGTATTAAATATTTTAAAAAACTGTTAAGACCAGCTGTTAATAAATGAGGTGAAATTATTTAGTAGTTGGGAAAATGGTTTACGTTACTTTTTTTTTTTACTTGGTTCTAAAGAAAAAAATACTTTAAAAATAAAATCTTTGTATAAAATGTTACGCTTTTTTTTACTTGGTGCTAAAGAAAAAATACTTTAAAAATAAAATCTTTGTATAAAATGTGGTGTTTGCATTTTCTTTCTTTTTAATTTTTTTTTTTTTTGTTAGAAAAGTACAGCCTCAAAGACACAACTTTCTTTTTGCTGTCTGTAAATGCGGACGGGCATCTGTCTACTGCATGCTGGTGAATTAACCATTGAAATAGCATTGAAACTTTATTTTAAGTCATTTAAATCGCTGTTGCCACATCAACAATGGCATAATTGTCCAGTGCGGTGGAATTCCCCCCGATCTCCCCTACTTTTAAGAATGTTTGAAGCTAAATTTTTGTCATAAATCAGTTTTTTTTAATGACGTCATAAATGCTGAATAATAGGCCTGTTTACATGAGCCACCGAATCCATGGAATGCCAAACCCTCCATTAGGGGAAATAGCGGTCGAGCAGGATTTCTAATCCAAACTCCGCAATCAACCCCTAATCGTAAAATAAGGCTTATACATGGGCACCGAGGGGTGGATGCGGGGACATCTGACATTTCTTGACAGCTACACTTGATTGTGACTTGTATATTTAGCTAGCAATACTTTTCTATTAAACCTTAATTTCATAATGATTAGCAATATTTTAATGTAATAGTTATTTTAAAATAACTTTAATTAAATAATATTTTTCAATTAAAAATAATATGCTACTAATATTAAAAAATTCCTTCAACTCCCAAGATTTTTTTCTACTTGCGCCCCTGTAGGATTGCCGCATCCACAGATATGAAGCTAATATAATCAGGGCCTTCTTCTAGCCTAATGATAATCTGATAATCTGTGCCCGAATCCATGGAAAGAAACGTCAAACCTTCCTTAAATAAAGGGTTTAGGACCCCCCGTTATTCATATGCCTTTCACATTAAAAAAAAAGTGGATAGTTACAATATAATGTTCATTCTCGATTAAAGTAACATACGTTCAAGATGAAGAATGTTTTTTTTTTAAAGGAACTCTTGTTGGAATTTTTCTCTCCTTATTTTAAGGGTATACTTGCAACCCATTCTTAAACGAATAGTACTATAAAAAGATAAATTCAGCTCTATTTACTGCGGTTAACCACACAACCATGCAAACATGACTAATTCAAAGAACGAGTTGATTACAACCATGTGTTCTTGTCTTCCACGTTAATACATCAAACCAGAAATAGGGACATTACTCATGATGTAAAATATTGTGACGGGAAATTTGGTGAGGAATTTTGTCTCGTATTCAATGCGTATGGGTCCCAGAACTCTTAATAAAAGCAAGGAGAAGAAAGTGAAAAATCGACCTCCGTGATTTGTATGGACAGGCTATACGAATTGAAAAATGGACTCTATATCCAGGCACATTTGTTTGACAAAGCTGTATTTAAGAACTCACAGCAGATTTAAAGAAATTTTTTGTTTATAAAAAATTGGGAGAAAACGATGTCTCAAAATATATTTCTAAACGTCTTCCACAGAGATCTTAAAAAATATAGTTTATTTAAAAGTACATAAATGTCAAAAGGATTCAGCTCTGTATTTTGATAGCGGCTATAAATTTGAGGGCGAGCAATTTTTCAAAAAGTTTAAAATTATTGTTTTATCTAAACTAAATAAACTTTATATTCAGATTATATTCACAACTTTGTTCGTGATAACATGAAGATACTTAAAGAAAACAACGTTGATTCTTGGCGCAAATAATTTTATTTTTAAATATGTTTCACAGGACGGAGATCCCGCTTTAGCAGAATAATACATAAATTTAAATTAAAACATAAACTGTCAAGCGATGTTAGGCGCAATATGATATGCGGAAAGGAGTGGTTGGTTTGGAGAAGGCGTGGGTGGGAAAAGAGAAGGGGAGGGACATGTTTAAGGGGACGCATTACCCAAAATATTATTTCTAGAAATAATAACATAAACTTGTAAATTATATTGGTTTTGTATAATGTTCACTCTGAATAAAAAATTTCTAGCAATAAAAATGAATATTTACAAGTAGTTTTTCATTTATTCAAAAAAAAGTCAAAATTTTGAACTTTTTTTAAACCCTACTCCTCCTTCAATTTGAAGAATAACTTCACCAAACTTTTATGGTTTATTTTAAGTACTATTTGTTCAGGAACTGTGCATGGATTTTAAATGTGAGCGACAGTTAAAAAGTAATGTGCATTTACAGTGAAAATCACAAAAAAATGCACAAAAAATACAAATTATTGAATTCAACGTTTAAAAAAAATAATAACTATACATAGAAGACCTTATTCCATGCACAATTTTGTGCATAATATATGTAAGAACACAGATAAAAATTTTCAAAATTCTAACTTAATTAGCAAAAAAGCCTTAGGGATTTATTAAACACAAGAATTGAAAAACGTGAAACAGAGAAAAAAAGGTTGAAAGCAGACGAAATAAGTATTCAAACTTATAGGAATGACTAAAGAAAATATTTAATAACTTTTTTTTCTACAAAAGATATCATTATGAAACTTTCAGTAAACGTTCAGAAAGATATTGTAAATAATAAGAAGTACCAACTGAAAAATTAATATTTTTACCAATTTTTAGGTACTGTGTCACAGCAGACGAAATACGTATTCAAACGTATAGGAATGACTCCAGAAAATACTTAATCACTTTTTTTCTGCACAAGATATCATTATGAAACTTTCAGTAAATGTTTAGAAGAATATTGTAAATAATAAGAAGTACAAACTGAAAAATCGACATTTGGATTAATTTGTGGGTCATGCGTCCCCTTTAAACGATTGAAAACACCAATAAACACTAAACTTTTTATTTTATAAACAAATGCATGCAAAAGTGAACAAAAGACTACGTGACAAATAAACATTAGCCTGTTAGGGGCATTCTCGTAGATTCCAGCACTATGGTATTAAATAAAATTAAAACCTATTTAAGGTTACGTGACAGATGAACGTTAGCATAAGGGAGGTATACTCGTATATCCTAGCCCTGTGGTATTAAATAAAAATTAAAACCCAAAATTAAGATTTAAAAATAATGAATGATTTAATGTATTATCTAACTAAATAGTGAGTGATTTCAAGTAGATGGTTGTCGTAATTGCTATCACGCATCGGTCAGGCGGCACTCTAAAACGTGATTGCTTCTCTTCTCACTGAATAAAGTTTTATATAGATTAGTTCTCAGGAAACTTCCGCCGAAAGAGAGCAATATTAATAATTCGCTTCCCCAAGGGTTCATCTTTCTTGAAAACTGGGGGTGATCATTTTCGCACTAAAAATGATAAATTGTTGTTCAATTTTCATTTTGTTACTGGGGCCGGACAAGAATTTGGTTGACTTACAATGCATCATGTGTTGCTACAGACAGAAATAAAATATTTTAGGTTCTTCAAGTTTCTTTTTCGTTTCTTAAATTTCGAATACAATGTCAACATTATAATTCTTAAAATGATATGATTGGCAAAAATATTTTTTATTAATTCGTATTAAATATTTTAAAAAACTGTTAAGACCAGCTGTTAATAAATGAGGTGAAATTATTTAGTAGTTGGGAAAATGGTTTACGTTACTTTTTTTTTTTACTTGGTTCTAAAGAAAAAAATACTTTAAAAATAAAATCTTTGTATAAAATGTTACGCTTTTTTTTACTTGGTGCTAAAGAAAAAATACTTTAAAAATAAAATCTTTGTATAAAATGTGGTGTTTGCATTTTCTTTCTTTTTAAATTTTTTTTTTTTGTTAGAAAAGTACAGCCTCAAAGACACAACTTTCTTTTTGCTGTCTGTAAATGCGGACGGGCATCTGTCTACTGCATGCTGGTGAATTAACCATTGAAATAGCATTGAAACTTTATTTTAAGTCATTTAAATCGCTGTTGCCACATCAACAATGGCATAATTGTCCAGTGCGGTGGAATTCCCCCCGATCTCCCCTACTTTTAAGAATGTTTGAAGCTAAATTTTTGTCATAAATCAGTTTTTTTTAATGACGTCATAAATGCTGAATAATAGGCCTGTTTACATGAGCCACCGAATCCATGGAATGCCAAACCCTCCATTAGGGGAAATAGCGGTCGAGCAGGATTTCTAATCCAAACTCCGCAATCAACCCCTAATCGTAAAATAAGGCTTATACATGGGCACCGAGGGGTGGATGCGGGGACATCTGACATTTCTTGACAGCTACACTTGATTGTGACTTGTATATTTAGCTAGCAATACTTTTCTATTAAACCTTAATTTCATAATGATTAGCAATATTTTAATGTAATAGTTATTTTAAAATAACTTTAATTAAATAATATTTTTCAATTAAAAATAATATGCTACTAATATTAAACAATTCCTTCAACTCCCAAGATTTTTTTCTACTTGCGCCCCTGTAGGATTGCCGCATCCACAGATATGAAGCTAATATAATCAGGGCCTTCTTCTAGCCTAATGATAATCTGATAATCTGTGCCCGAATCCATGGAAAGAAACGTCAAACCTTCCTTAAATAAAGGGTTTAGGACCCCCCCCCCCCCCCCCAATGAACCCTTCATTTCCGATTCTGCCCTTGGCGAAAATCCTCAAAAGGGAAAAATTGCGGAGTTCGCTCTTCATTCCATGGATCCGATGGCCCTTGTAAACGCGCCTAGTGTGATTCTTTGATTGTTCATTGTTTACTACTAAGGAAGCGACAAGGCATTATTTTTGCATACAAATCTGAATAGTTTAATTTATATTTCTTTTTTGTATGTGCAGGTTAATATACACGCTACATAACATTAGTTTCAGTCAGGTGAGGAAATATTGTATTGTTCAAAACAGAAGGTAATTCCAGAAAGACCAAAACGAAAATAACGCTGGATCTTTTGCCACTCACTATGTAAAACATGCCCATTTATTAAAATGCAAAAATTTATAAAATCATGAAATATTATTTAAGCATTCGTTCAACTTTCATATTTTCTCAGTCTAGACTAGATAATGGTGTTCCTACCTATTGCATTTTGTCAGCCAAATTTTGCTGATTTTTTTTCACTTACTGCAAATTTCCCAAATTGGCGAATTTGTAACAAAAAATGTCAGCATATTAGAACATCGGTTATATAGATGATACAAGTCTAACTTTTAGAGAGGAGAGTACATTTGGTTGGTTGAAACAATATTATTATTCCCCCTAGAGCTACACAAGTTAAGGACTAGATCGCTAACCACTTCCATACTGCCCAGCTGAATTAATGTTAGGATTTTGTAAAGATGACATGTATTTTTTTAATATTTTCTTTTACTCATATGGCACGAAATTTCAATAAAAATCTAATTTTGCACATTTGAATTAGAAATAAAAACGAGAGCATAGGTTAAGGTGAAAAGACATTTTATTATGGAATTTACATGCAACAGTCTACAATAAACAGAATAACAATCTCTTCAGGAGTTGCCGACAGTGTAACTCACAATTTTTGAAAACAATATCTTGTGTACTGGACGAATCGATTTTTAAAAAGGGGAAAGTACATTGAAGCGAAGAAAAAAAAGAGAAAGTATTTTTTTAGATGTAAAATTGGCAAACAGTTAAAAAAAAAAATATTTCAAAGAAGGCTTTTCCAGTACCCATGATATTATAGGCAAGGAATTGAGAGTTGGACCTACTCATAATTTCAATAATTCAATAACAATGTATTAAGAAAAGATATACACAAAAGAAAGTATTTTGTTGCAATTTATTAGGATTTTTAACTAGAAAAAAATATTTTTTCTCCCAATACAAAGTATATTGATTCGAAACTTTTTAAATAAACATTATTGTAAATATGTAGTTAAAACATTTTTGCTTGAAAAACATTTAATTTTGACACTATATGATCTCAAAAGTAAAATTTCGGTTTAAAAATTTTTCTTCTGTATGTTTTTTGTAAACTAGTTGCTCCATTTCAATAATAAAACATGATAAATTTATAGAAATGAACACATACAAATTCAATAATATAAATTTTAGTGTAAAAAAAGTTATTTTTATTTATTTATAATATGTACAAGGAATTTCGCAGTAATAAACATGAATACCATAAAAAAATACATAATTTTTTTTAGTTATTATAAATCAAGTTCAAACAATAATTTCCTTCTATATGTAAATGTGATAAAAGTTCTAATTCTATTTCAGAAACATATTAGTAATTAGTTGATTAAAATATTATATGGACAGTGCACTTAGTGCTATAACGCTCGTATTCACCAGGCACGATTAAGCGCAGTTTAGTCTCTGAACCGATTCTAGTTCGCGATTAGCCTCGAAACGGTATTCACCAGCACTTAATCGTAAACATAATCTCAAATTAAGTGTTCGAGATTAAACCCCCTCTCGTGGTGGTTTAATCTCAAGGAGTTTTGGATTAACCAATAGCGTTCGAGCAGCATTTTAGTAAACAAGAAGAAAATGGCAGATCGCTACGAAGATTTCGAATATTTAATTTCAATAATTTACAACGCCTAGAAACGGTAGAAAGGAGGGAAAGAAGTTTGAAAACAGAAGTTTTTCGAAAATGTGGAAATGGCCAGCTATTTATCGGCGATTTAGGAGCAGGTCAGCCAGCAATAAGCAGAATCAATAAGATTGAGGCTGATTTTCATCAAATTACCGCAATCGGACCTAGAAATGCAAGAGGTAGGTTATATTTCAATCATTATTATGATAATTATTTTTTTGTTTTATCCTAGTTTATGGTCCAGAGCCTTAAGGGAAAATTCGGCGACATTCAAAAGGGGGATAAATAATTCTACTCTAGCTACCAGTTCCACTGTCCTTCGACGATCTTTATGGTTTATCCGTATATTTTATGGTTTTACTACAAGTGATTTTCGCTTCCTTTTGTTATAATAACTTTCGATTCGTATTTTCCTCGATTACGTACCACTCTTCCGCGATGTAGCTAAATTTGGCGACCAACGAAAAAGTCGCTGGGCCATTAACTAGGATTTTACCTTGTTTACAGCCAGTTGAAAAAAATGCTCTAGGCTATAGGCGGTATTCTTGATTTGCCCTTGTGCAGCCAAAACAAACGTATTTTTCCAACCAGCCTTAATTGTTTAAACTAGTAAAGCTTAATACAATAACTTAATAATTCTTCCAGCAAAGTATAAGGTTAGAAATCAAAAAGAAAAAGAATCTTTCTCGTAACACAACCAGAAACAAAGTTTGGTACTAGCTCATTCAATATTCTGTCAATCGGCTAAGGAAGTTGTCTTTTATTAGTGCTCACAGTTTTGGTGTGAGTCCTGCTTCTGGCATTCCTATTCTGAATCTCTTTAAATCCTTAGGCACTGATGTGATTGCCTCTAGTGTAGCACACAAAAAAGACTACCATTACCAAACATAATTTTACTAATTCATTCATTATACAAGAGCTTAGTTCCAGTAAATGTTGTTAAGATGTAGGAACAAGAAGGGTTTTTTTGTCAACACATCTGATAATTATATTTAACTCAATGTATCTTGATTTTACCCTAGACCCTTACCTCCACCCCTTCCACACACAGTATAAAGTTTACAAGGTATCCTTAAAATACACTTTCCGTTCGTAATCAAAGGTTGTATATCGACTATTAAGTATTAGTGACTATACGACGACTTTTCCAGGTTAGCAACATCCTGAAGTTGTGTAGTTTCTGGATGTTGACGGAGCTATTAATTTTTCAGAATCATTAGGGATCTGTGTTATCTTGATAATTTTATTCCTCTTTGGGGTTTGTTTACATGATTGCCAGAAATGTTTAACGCTTGTTGTTGAAACGTTTAAAATTGGGAAAAGTTTCAACATGGGAATTTATCTTGTTTTACACATCTCTCAATGTTAGAAAGTAAAAAATTAATAGTTATAATTTTATTATATGTATTGCTAATAAATTACACTTTTACCTTCAAATGTTTTTTTTCCTAGGTTAGCCAAAAGTGTGATACAGATAAGAAAATACGCTCTTTGACTTTACAATTACCTGAAAGTGTACACTATTTCGGACAACTCCTACCTGAGAGCCATCTTGCTGATGGATGTGTCGAACAACTACCATGTTCTTGGAGACAGCGACTATTCACTGAGAACATACTTGATGCCATTTTTGAACCCAACAAATGATAGGCAGAGGAGGTAAGGAAAGGAATCGTATTGTTTATATACTCTTGAATCATCACACAAACCTATTTAAAATGAACCTGGGTCCTGGGTACATCCCAAAATCATTGATTTCTGAATATGCTTCGATTTCTAACGACAATCATAAAACAGGTTGAGATGCGTGCTACGATAGTGTTGTAACCCTACCTTGGCTTAATATACTGGGTTGCCAGTAATTATTATTTATTGTTAATTGAAAACTCACTAAATTTTGTCAAGTAGTTCTGGCCCACCAAGTAAGATTTTATCTGAAATATTTTGATTTTACTTTTAAAATAACATTTCGTTATTTTCTAAAGTAATTAAAAGAATTAACTAGATTTTGTTAAATCCTCTCTGTTTCTAATTACATATATTTGTAAATAATATTTTTTTAAAAAACTGATTCTTCTGGAAGATAATTATGGTATATATCATCGGTCAAATGACAAAGCCATGAATGTGCAAAAACACAGATATAGAAACACAAACACTGTCAAGCCCAATGTTTACAAATAATGTCAATTTCAAGAATTGGCACATTCGCAGTTTTGTTGTTTGACTGTTGATATACATGTTTGTGTATAAAATTTTTTTTATAATTTTGTTAAAAAATGCTGTATTCAAAACTTAAAAATAACTTTTATCTATCATTTTACTTTAGTTTTCTGCCAAAAAAAACAAGTTTTTTAATAATTCCTACCCAGGCTTGGTTTTATTTATCAAAAAAGTTTTTTTGCAACCCTGAACTTACTTTTTTTATTATTCACATAATTTATTTTATGTTTAAAAAAATATTAATTTTCAAAACAAAGTTCACTTATAGAAAATCAATTTCTTTCTGGAAGTTTTATGTGAAATATTTCGACCCACTCCTCGAGTTTATATTCTCCCTAAGTTTATAATAAAAATATTGCTCAGAATAGCAAGCCTATATTTCTTAAGATGACCAAAACAATTAATTTCCAAACAATTCAATTTCGTAAACAATTTTATAAAGCATACAGATCTAGCAATAGTTCAATACAGTTGTCGACATTTGTAAATTTTGCTGATAACACTTTTTTTTAAGGTACAATGTATCTCAAAGTTTGGTGAGAAAAGCTGGAAACTACTATGGCAACAACTGTCCTTCACAACATAACCATCAAGTTGGAAGATCTTATTGAAGAAGACCTTATCTGAAGATGATACTTCAGCGATCGACATTCCAAATTCTATTCATGGAACAGCTAACAGAAATTTGATTGTTAATGATTATTTTTAGTGATGAAGGATATTTTATTTATAGGTCCTTAAAAAATCCAGAAGAACTAACATTAAAAATTTTATTATTTCAATTTGACTGATTCCATTTTTTTTGTCTGTAAAAGAGTTATGCATGGTCCAACCAAGTACTTTATTTTAAAGTTATATTTTTAGTATTAATTAAGCAAACAAGTTCAGAAACTTTTTTCCCTTTAAAAAGATTAAACAATTATAATTTACATACAAAAAATTTTAATACTGCATTTGTTGTTTCCTCATGCTGTGTATACATGCTTTTTAATGTTTTTAATCAAAAAAATTTTAAGTATTATTGAAGGTTAAATATTGTGTCATATACATATTTGAAGTGTATAATTATATATAGTCGGTCAAATGACAAAACTACAAATGTGCAAAAGCACAAGGTTGGCGAGCCAAAGGCTGTTGAGCCCACTGTTTTCAATAACCTCCAATCTCTAGAACTGGCACATTTGTAGTTTTTTCCTTTGACCAACAAGATGAATATTGATATATTTATTTTCAAAATGTTCTAGGCAATTCATCACTCTCTCACTTTTCTCGATCAATCTGTGTATTTGTAATTTATTTATAGACTGTGTGTGATTACATTTGAAAAATATTGTAATATGATTGACTTTGATGTCTACCCTTTCTTAGAAGAAATAAAACGTGCTTCACATAATTTATTTTTCAATTTGCAAATTTATAAATATGTAAATTATTAATATTTATTCACATACTTCTTTTTTTAAAAAACATTTTGGTGGGATTTTCCAACTAAAGTTTCCATTTCTAGTAAATATATATTTTTTATTTTGGTGGCATTCAAAAATATGCATATACATGTGCCAAGATGGGTTAAAGTGATGCCTCGACTAGGTGGAGATGGTGTAGGTGGAGATGAACAGGTAAAAAAACAGGACTTTAAAACAACAAATAGTGTTTTAGGGGTTGAAATTGGGTTTTTTTCATGTACTGATGCTTTGCCGAACAATAAAAACCACATTTCGAGCTGTGTGCTTAAGTGCGCCTAAAAATGGTCATTGTGACACGTATAAAGATCCCCCTAGGGTCTAGAACAAGAATACCACAACAGTTTTGGCAACATATATGTCCCCAGGGAGTATTTTGTCCCATTGGGTGTTTTAACACAGGCTATGAATAAAAAAAATCAAATTTCAGCAGGAAGCTTAAATACTCGCTCAAAATGGGAGTGTGTGGTATCAAAAGAAATATATTGGCCTCTACAAAAAGGAAACACCAAAAGTTTGGGCTTCATATGGTCCAAATTTGTCTTCTCTTCTAACATTGCATCTCCCGAAAGACGACAGTTTTCACAAAGATACAGGCCTTCATTAAAAAATATGCATATACATGTGCCAAGATGGGTTAAAAAAAAGTTAGGATTTGAGTAGGTGGAGGGTAGAAGAAAAAAAACAGGAATTTCAAACAATAATTAGTTTCAGGGGGTGGAATAGGTTTTTCATGTTAAATCTTTAAGCTTGCACATAAATTAAATAGTAAGCTGCCTATTCACCTAACAATTAAAAATATTTATTATGCCTTTAAAAGACAACTTTTGAAATTTTTTTTTAAATAAATATCGATGACTTGAATCTCTATTATCTATTTTTCACATTAATTTGCAGTATATTAGGCATATCTGTATGCCAGCTGATTGCCAATTATGTTCCACCTTATTTTTTCGGTGTTTTTTTTTCATGTTCGCCTGTACGGGATTTTTTATATTATTGTTATTTTGTTTCTTTCCTTTAATTAACACAATACTATTGAAAATAATAAGGAGAGCTAGGCTACCAGTTTATCTTGCTGGGATGGCAAATATTAAGTTTTGGACGGGAAAAACCCAACCCTATGTGTGTGCCTTGCCTTAGTTACAGAATGCTGAATAGGATTATTTTTCAATCCTATTAATTTGTTGAATGAAACTTTTATTGTTGTCTCTTCGATCATTTCATACATTAAGATCCGATTTTCAAAATTCTATTCACGAAAGTATTATGCATCGTTTTGTTTACATTTGGCTCAAGCGCTCAAGTAAACAAACATGTTTATTTCACTTCGTTTCTTTTACTCTACAAGTGGCTCGAAAATAGCACAAAATAATTTTCAGCCAATGAGAGACGACTTCCGGAAGTTCATCTCTGGACAACTTGATCGGGAACTGGTGAATACGAGTTTAGGATTAAAGTCGGATCAAGAAGTTGTAGTATCAAATGTGGATTAAGTTGTTCGGGATTAGTCCCGTGACTGGTGAATACGACCGTAAGGGATAGTTTATGTGTGAAAGCAAACAATTTATTCAATAATAAAACAAAATTTGTCAAATTCTTTCGAAACACAAAAACGGTATCTTAAACCATAGATGAAATTGCAAAATATTTCAGAACAACAGTTAATTATTTGAAATAAATCAATTTTAAATTTTTGACACAAAGTTATACAAATAGTTTAGGGTTTATAATAAAAGTGTTTTACTAATTTTAATATCAGCATACTGATAAAATAAAAATATTAATTATTTCAATTATTATTTATTTTTATAATTTTAATAATTTTTCTTAGAAATAAGTACATATAAGTAGTGAGGAATTAAAATTACTTCTACACAAAGCATCATTTGAATAATCATTCTAAATATGTGTTACTATATACAAATGTATAATTTAAATACATACTTCATGCACAAACAAATGACATGTTAAGTTCAAAAAGACTAAAAAAGCCTGATCAACCACAACAAAAAGTGGGATCTTCAAAAGGTCTTCATCGTTCAATCAAATATTTAATATGAGATAATTCAGACCAAAAAATATCAATCTCAACAATAAGTCAAATATTTTCAAACCAAATTAATACTAAAAAAACATCCAAATTCACATATATAAAGCAAAATATGAAGCCTTTTCCATTTTTAATAATATTTTAAATAAAAATACTACCCAAATTCACATGTAAGGAAGTCAACCTTTAAAGAGGGTTCAATCAATTTCTTCATTTTTTCCAAGCAAGGGTACATTGCTGACCACTTTGTTTATAGCAGACCAGTTTAGCCATTCCTTGCAGTTCATTCTACACAGGAGTATTATCCTCATTCAAAGTATACACTTATTATAAAAGAGTCAAACTATGAAGAAAGTGGGATTTATTTTTTTTATCCCCAAAAAAAACCAGAAATATATCTTTGTAATGTGAGCCATGGGATTTGAAATGAAGGTCTATCAATCACAAACAAGTTTAAATTTAGATCACTATTGAAGAATATCCAAAATTAAAAAATTTTTAAGCGAGAAGCAATTTTTAATTATCATAAAGCAAATTATAGTCGAATTTCTGAATAATTTTTGTATGCTATAAGAAACAATCACGCTATTTAATAAATTAGTAATGAAAATTCAAATGAAAAAGTTAACACGAAAGATATTAACATATCATTATCAATTTATTATGCAAGCACCAATAACTACAACAATTAATTCAGTACATTAGTGAAAAAGTCAATGCAAAATATGTAAAAAAAATTGGGCAGTACGCATTTTTCCACTATCCAATGTACAAAATAACTACTCCATCTTATGCAAAATGAACATTAAAATCTTATCAAATTAATAATCAACAATTTTTTATTTTTTTCAAAAATATTACCATGACCCACACTAAAAAGATTCCTTTTCCCAAAGAGCCTATTTACAAATAAAAGTCAGTGCTTAGTATAAAAAGGACCAATCTCCATAAACAGTAACAGGGATATTTCCCTTTTAAATTGAGGAATCAATCCATTGGATACTGTCCTTTTCCCAACAAAAGCACACATATTGCAGTGCAGAATGCCACATGAAAATGCAGCTGAAGAAGATTTGCTTTGGAGTGGTGCCCAGTGGTTATTAGAGTATGTACAGATGTTTCCCCTGGATTTGGGTGTTATGTCCCAGAGTGGTTCTGGAGCATTAGATGGTTGTCTTCCATGGAGCCAGAGCCTGGAACTGTTTGCATGGCTAAGATGGTTTCTGTCTCTTCTTCGTCCTAAAAGATTAAATGGAGTTATGTTACATGCATAATTATGTTTTTGTACTTGTAAAGATAGGTCAAATGCAATAAATATTCTAACATACACAAATCAAACAGCTGTATGATTTTTAAAAGCTTTATCCTTTTACAGGTAATCCACAATCTTCTTCAAATGCCAAGAAGAGTTAACTCAATTAAGCATAATGCTGCATACACTCTTAAACCAAAAGAGTGAAATCCTCTCCAGTAGGAGAAGTGCATTTTTGACACTGGAATGGAGTGAATATTAACTCAGACTGAGTTAAAATCACTCATTTGGAGTGATCCTGTCGGAGGTTTAACACACAAAGGATCCACTCCTCTAGGAGAAGTGCATTTTCCAGACTGGAGGAGTGAATATTAACTGGGACTGAGTTAAAATCGCTTGTCCGTTTTAAGAGTGTAGCTTTGCAAGTTGAGAAGCAATGGGGATTATACACATCAAAGGACAATTTTTTTTTTTATTGGCTGATTTTATTGATTGATTTGTTGATAGGCTAGTTATGAGATTAATCAGGGGGGAAAATGCCTGTCTAGATTTCCAAGTTTAGGATGCTTAGGAAACCCAGAGTTAAGACCTATTGGTATTAATAACAATAAAAATTGAAGTGGGCATTTCTAATGATTTAGTCCCCTCATAATGCTAATGATAACAAAGAATATCCATATAATCCTTACCTCGTTGAAACCAAAGCACTCTGCCATGTCTTTTTCCTTCTGCTCCAGCCTCTTTCTCTTTTCTTCGGCCTCCCGACGTGCCAGGGCCTCGGGTTCACTGGCCGACTTGCCATCGCCCTCAGGAGACTCTTGGTCATCTGAGGAGAAGAATTTATAATGAGCCATTGATTTAGGGGAGACAGGCACATTATAATACCAATGCTTACATTGTAAGTCAAATTTGAAGGGATTTCAAAGGGATATTAAGGGGGTTCAGTATGTTGCATATCGGTAATGTTAAATTGGCCAATTGCAATGTACCTTTTCACAATAACTACTGATCAGATCATCTTAAAATTTTCTGTGTGTGTTATACCAACCTTATATATTAATCTGAAGTTAAAAGTTTTTTTTAAAATAACTGTTAAGATTTTTTTTAAATAAAACAAGTTTTAAAGTACCCAAAAAATCATGAAATTTCTCACTTTTTTGCCCCATAAAATGTTTTTCACTTTAGTTTTATTAAAATTTATAACCCCAGATTAATCTATACTATGTATTACATCATATAAAAAAAAGTTTACGAGAAAACATAGAATAGTTTTTGAGAAAAGGTACATCGAAGTTAAAAAAATCAAGTTCTGAGAAAAACGTGTTTAAAGTTTTTGTTGTTAACCCATTTCCTTTCAAAGCGATGACATTAAATTCGCTTTAAATGTCAAAAATATTTTTCCAATTGTCTTGATACTTTGTGACATTAATAATAAAGGTTGTAATAGTATTTTAAGCCAATAATTTTTGTTTCGATTTTTTCTCCGATTTTGGGGTACTGAACCCCCTTAAATAAATATCCTTTATAAATTTTTCGAATTGATATATTTCTAAAATATATCCTTGTGTTAAGAGTAGGATCAAGTATTTAGTAAGAAACCATCTAAAGGCTGATTCTCATGCAAAGCAATTATCGGCGATTCGCCTGCTATCAGGGGAAAAAATCCCTCTCTAGGGAAAATTGAGGTAGCAAAAACGTGCCTGCCTTGTAGGTAGTAACGATTTCATGCCACCTCTGCATGCATTGCAGTTTGTTGATGAACGGAATATTAGGTGTCAGTTACTTGGCCATAAAATTGTCAGTTGTATCGGAAGCAATTGTTTTAGAATGCTGAAATGCTTATAAAGCAGAGAGTATGCCTTTATTTACTAAGGTTATGTTAATTTTTCATTATATTGTGTTTTCATATTGCTACACATTTTAATCATTCCTTTGAAAATATTTATTCTTAAGATGCCTGGCAGGAGTTCATTTTATTATTAATCTTTAATTTTCAGAATTTTTGGTTAAAACCAAAAAACCTATTAACTCAATTTAAACAAAATATAATTAATAACAATTTTTTCTTGGTTATCATTGCAATTAAGATTGTGAAGTTAATTATGTGGATCATCAAAAGCTAATCTTATTTGAAAGCATTTACTATTTTTAATAAAAAAAAATGTTTTTTGAAATATAATTGCCTAAAACGGCGAAAAGAGCAGATAACGCCACGATGTCACTTCCACGATGCCGGCATTTTCATGTGAACAGGGTTATAAGGTTTCACAAAACAGCCAGTTAAACACTGGCTATTTCCCAGCACATGTGAACGCGCCTTAAGTTAGGTTTAAGGTAATAAAAAGTAAGCCTGCCTTCATATCTATATAACTGCACTATCAACATAATAACATATTTTAAAAAATTAATGGGTTGTAAATTAATGTTTAAAGAATTAATTTTTAAGAAAATTCTCCAACATTAAATATTTCTTTACAAAGTTTTTTTTTAATCTATAAACCAAATTATCAAAAAATATAAAAAATAAATAAATATCTATATCAATATTAAATTTGTAAAACAAACCTACAACAAAAATTGCAGAATAAATAAAGCAACTGACCTCTCCTGATGCGACATGATCGCACAGGTCTACCACCTTTACCCCTGGTGGTGATTTCTGGGGTAGAAGGGGTGGGTAGTACTTCCTCCTGGGGTGGCTCGGGTGTTGTTTCCACAGCCGCAATTTTTCGTTTACGCCCAGGGCGGCCTGGCGTGTGGACAGGTTCCTCTTTGATGTTTTCCACTAAGATAAAAAAAAAATTACACTCATTTTACTAAATAACCCTTTCAATCCCAACTTAATTTTTATTCTAAAAACCTAAAATTTGGGAAATGGACTTATTATTCATCCAAAATGAAAGGGTGAAAGGCAGAAGAAAAAAATATTTTATTTTAATCTTATCTCCCTTTTATTAAATCTTATTTTTTAACTGAAATTTAAGGAAAAATTTGAAATAATAACTTATGAATAAATTATAATAATTTTTCAAAACTTTATTTGTTGAAAATAATTAAAATTACATTTTTTAAACCTTTAAAAATGCAAGCATGAAGAAAAACTTAAGGCTAATTTATTTAAGAAAAAAGGTTTCAGAGTGAATTTTAAATTTTTACCATGTTTTTCATATTTTCATTTAACTACAACAAACATTAAATTCTTTAAAAGACAAAAATTTTCCATCTAACAAAACAAAAAGAAAACATGAATTTGTAGAAAATCGTATGGAGCATTTAATAAAATTTATTTGAAATAAATGGTAGTTTAACTTATCACAAATTTGATGATTCCAATCATTGAGAGTGAAAGGTTAACAAGAAGCTATTTTTACAACTGCAATTATATAATTTGATTAATTGATCATGTTGGCAGCAAAAATAGTTTTAAATCAATGATATACATTTAAATTCAAGCATTTTTATATTTAGGAATCTTAGCCGGATGCAGTGGACGATAGCATGATTCTAAAAAACTAGCTAAATTAGCATGATTCTTGTCATATAGTGATCACGTAGATAATTAATCACAAATAAGTAAGGTACAAAAACTTTGCAGTACTCATAAAATAATTTGAAATCTTGATGACAGTCATCTCTTAAAAAAAATAATAATGCACTTTTATGATTAATTTTTCTTAAACTAAACAAATAAAAACCTTTTTAGTAAAAGAATTCTGAGCAGTGGCGCTGGAATCGGTATGGCAGGTATGGCAGCTGCCATACCAACTTTTGTACAGAATATGTTTTACGTTTTTCTTTTCATTAAACAGAATCAAACCCAAAGTGACCACGTGAAATTTAAACACATTTTTAAGATAACTTTAAAGACATTTGAAAAATTAACTAATTTTTTTAAATCACACCTTTTTCTAGTTGGTAACCTTGAAATGTTTTTATATAAGTACAGGGTGTGCGTATTATTAGGAATTTTTTAATTTTATCTCCTGTTTAAGTTTATTTTTTTTCTAAAATTGTTTGGTATTTTACGTTCAGAACAGAACGCTCAGTGATTTTTCAAAGCAAGAGTATTGAGATTTATGAAACACCCTGTAGTTCGAAACTTTTCGTATAAATTCACAATAAATATCCGAAACAAAGCATAAAAAACTGATTTTCAACCATACTGAATTCACTTTGATCTCATCCTAATGCAACAACGGGGGAAAAAACTACTATCACAGGCGATATGGTTTTTTTTAAAAACTATTGAAATAAAACTAACCTCTAATATATGTAAATTGGTTGATTGCCTAAAAAATATGTATTTGTTAAATAATATAATCAATTTAAAACATCTATAGGGGGAGGGAGTGGTAGATAGAGGCATTTCTTGCCATACCCCTAAAGAATAAGTTCCGGCGCCACTGATTCTGAGGAAAAGTAAAATCTAGCCCCCAATACAATAAATAGCAGTGTTATTAAGAGATAACCACTCTAGAACACAATACTTTATATAGAAATCTAGAAATATGAAGCATTTACCTTTAATTTGTTTAAGTAGTTCAGTTGGCTGAGGTGTCGGAGGAGCAGCAGGAGTCTTTCTAGGTCTCCCTCTGCGCCTTGCAACTGGAGAATCTGAAAACAAAAATTATATTTAATTTGACTGTTACTGGAAAGATGGTTAGCTTGATTTCTTCTAATAAAGACTTTCTTTAAAACGAAGCTGCTGTAGCCTTACACGAGTAAGGAATTCTAGTTTTTATCTTAATGCATACATACTGTTGCTACCTGCTAAGTGGCAAAAACAGTGTCGTTAAATAAGTATTGTTGATTAACAGTGCTTTTTTTCATAATGTTAAAACTTGACCAAAACTTTTAAGTTCCTAGTTCTTAAAAAATTGTTTTGAAAAAGAAAAGGAGTTTCTATAAGGAGTTTTAATCACCACCACAAACTTGCAATGTCTGTCTATACAACAAAATGAAATAGTTATCTTCAACTGACCTGCTACACTAGTGTTTGTTGCAGCACCAATAGCTTCAGCAACTGCACTGGCAAAACAATCTTCCTCTTCTGGCACTTCATCTAGAGTGGCAAGTGCCTGGCCATTATTGGCCAGTTCATTAGCCATACTTTGATCCTGCTGCTGTTGATCTTGTTCGGCAACCTGGATAACTTCAAACACAACCACCTGAAAACAATTATGATTTTTCAAGCAAGCTATATACATATGAAAATCAATCTTGAGTACAACGGTGATACAAAAGTTATTGGTATTCAGGAAATAAAATGATGAACCCTATAACACATTGCAAGGGCCAAGGTTAGTACTACTTAATTTCAAGTGTCTGCCTGGTATTATTTTAATACAGCTAGATGAGTAGGGACATTTCTGCATTAACCCTCTAATGCATACTGTTACCGTTTGGTAACAAGTAACATAATCCACTTTATTCTATTAAATTAGACCTCCCTCTCGACAAATCCGTGTTTTTTTTTATCTATTACATTTCATTTTAAAGTTTTAGTTACTAATAATCCTCATAGATGACAGTAGTAAAAGTGTATCCAAAATTAGAGAGTGAGGTTATTAACTTTTGTGAAATTACGTTTTTGGCAGTATTCAAAGAATAATAATATTAGTACTAAATACAAATAAATTGTTTTGAAAAATTAATCATAGTTAAAAAGGGTTACTTTGAAATATTTTTAGTAGTTTTCTAGTCATTATTATCAAAATTGGAATTTTGCAGTTGGTTTTTGTCATATGGAAAAATGTTAAAAATTGAAATTATTTAAATTCTAATGCAGTTAAAAAAAAAATTGTATTTTTACCATAATGTGTGAGTATTAAAGATACATATATATTTTTTGGGGATGAAAATAAAAATTCATGCATTAGAGGGTTAAACATATTCCTGTTCTAACACACAAAAATAACAACACAAATAATAAAAGGTTAAACATGCAATAATGATTAGGTTTAGGTATTACTGGTAATTGTTTTTTTAACCATCACAATATGTGCAGGATTCATCAAAGGTAAAAGTTATGGACTAGGAATGGCAAAGAGTGACTTTAATGAGCAGTTTTGGCTAGTAGTAAACTTTTAGTAAGAGTAGTGACTTGGTGGGAGCTCTTAATAATTTTTATCCTGCAATAAACCTAATGTATTTTAAAGAAGTCATATTAGAAATTTAGAGTCATCGATGAGCAATTAAGTTCTAAATATATCACTGAACGATGTAAACTTTTTTCGACTGTGCGTGCCTGAATAATTTTCCGGAAGACCAAATTAACTCTGCTCTCTGATCCGTTAGCACTGAGAGAAATTTATCCAGTACAGATATATTATAATAGTAGGTTGATTACAAAAGATGGTCAAAACTAAAACTAAACTTTTTCTCAATCAACTTCAGTTTTAACAGTTCATAATAAGAAAAAAGATGGACTGCCTTGACCTTATACCAACATGAATATAAAAGCCAAACCAGTAGTTAAACCAATTCATTGCTAGTTCAAATGTAAATTAAGTAACCCTAAATTCTTGAGCTTCATAAATAATTAAATCTTCACCAACCTGTTGCCCATCCTCCGTCTCCTGAACCGTTCCCTGTTCCGATATAGTAACAGTCGCAGGGAAGTTGGGTGCGTCGGTTGCCTCTTCTTCTTCATCCTCCATGTAATAGACTTCTTCTTCCTCTCCATCGGGCTGTTCCCCAGGGCCCTTGGGCTCTCCTATACGAAGAGCCTCCTCTTTTTCTGCCATGGAGGCCTCTGGATCGTGGATGGCAAGATGGCGGATAAGGTTGCCCTGGAAATAAAGTGCATGTTTCATGATTTATATTTCAAGGTTATGTGACAGTTATAACAAAGATCGTTCAAATTTAATACATAATAATTGCGATCGAGGAAGAAAGCTGAAATTGAGAGAGAATTGGTAGAGAATCTTTTCTTAGTTTAACTAATTCTTGAAGAGAAAAAAAATAATCAACTTTGAATTGAAAACTGAAAAATTTGCAATAACAAAGTTCAGTTTTTAATTAGTTCTTATTGTTTGATAACTAGTAGTCCCGGTTTGGATCGACTCGACGGACCATGATGATGTTTTATATTCCGATTTATTTTTCCACGAAATAGCATACAATTACATAACTCTTGTAATACATAAAACTCTTGACTGGGCATCGCAACATAAACCAATTATGAACAATTTAAATTTAGTACTACATATATTTCGAGTATCAGTTACAAAAGTAGTTTTGGTATAAATAACTGACGTTAAACTAATATAAACAACACAATTACTAAGTCTACAATATTGATATTGTACTGAATTTATTATTCATCAGTAGTAGTAGTAATTCACTAGATAAAATTAATATTCACCAGTGTAAAAAATTTGTTTCAATAAAAGCAACATTTCCAGATTTGAAAATTATATTCCTTCTGAGAAATTTCTTCAAACTGATTACAAAAATATTGTTAACAAATTAAAAACTGATGTTATCTACCTTATGCCTGAAAGCCTTTCCACATTCGGAACATTCATTGGTCTTTTCTTTCGGAGCAGGTGCAACATAGTTTGGATCGTGATACAGATTCTTGTGTCTTCTGAGAAGCTGCTTCTGTCGAAAGGCCTGGTCGCATTCATCGCATCGGAAAGGTTTCTGATCAGTGTGTATTAGCATGTGTGATTCGAGATGTCTTTGTGAAATGGATGCATAAGGGCACAAGTCACATTTGAAGCACTTTTCTCCTTCATGTGTTTTAGCATGAAGCTGAAGAGGAAAAAAAGGGTATTAGTGAAAGAATTGCTCTATAACCAGTGATATTTGGCAATTTCTAGAAAACACATTAACTTATTTAACTATATTGAAAATGTGCATTGCACATATTTATAATGTTAAGTATTATTCAAATCAATTTACACAAATTGCACCTTCACCTCAATTGTTTGTGTATTAAAATTACAAACTGCAGTGAAGTAATGAAAACAAAAATACATACAATTCATTGCCAATATAACTTGGTACTTATATTATTACAATATTATTATTATTATTTTTAATTCTTTGAACTTTGTAAGCAAGCAGTATAAGATTTGGAAGAAAAAAATTCCATGAATAACTAGCTCCTTATCTTTAGTTTAAAGATGAAAAAACATGCCTTCTTGAAATATAGTGAATATCTACTTCAAAAAAAAAATTCTTTTCAATCAATTCTTTAAATTAATGTTACACACCTTGTATGAATAACGGTCTGGGAAGGTTTTTCCACATCTCTTACACTTAAGAGGCTTGTCACTAGTATGAAGTTTCTGCATATGAATACGCAAGTCAGTTTTGCGCCCACAAGTAGTTGGACAGAAGTCACAGTGAAAACTGGGTTTGTTCCCAGAATGAATAAGTTTATGTGCCTTCAAACTATTTGACTGTGTAAACCTATGAAAAAAAAACACATTCAAGTTTAATAACACTGTTCGACAAAAAAAAAAGCAATTGTTTGTCCCGAAGCTACTTTGGCGATTTTTTGCTCCTTTGGAGGTCCAATAATAATAGAGAAATGACATTTTTAGCCCAAGTTTAATAGGGGGGTGCATCAGAGATAAAAAAAACTGATTTTTTAACGTTTTTTTTCATAAAAAACGCCTTTTTTGAAGTTTTTTTTGGCTACAAACAACCTGCAACTGGTTCTTACCTCTATATTGGTGCTAAATGAGTACCGATGGGCCATTTTGGAACTCAAACACCGCTCCAAAATTGTCTAAATTAGCGATTTCTGGCTCAAAATGCCATTTTTTGATGTTATTTCATGTTTTTTCACGTAGTTACTTTTTTGGCTACAAACAACCTGTAAACCTTCCTGCAACTGGTTCAATTACCTTTATAATTGTTAAGTGAGTACTGATGGGCCATTTTGGAACTCAAACACCGCTCCAAAACTGTCTAAATTAGCGATTTCTGGCCCAAAACGCCATTTTTTTAAATGTTACTTCATGTTTTTTCGCTTGGCTACTTTTTTGGCTACAAACAACCTGTAAACCTTCCTGCAACTGGTTCAATTACCTCATGGGTGTTAAGTGGGTAACGATTGGCCATTTTGGAACTCTAACACCGCTCCAAAACTGTCTAAATTAGCCATTTTTGGCCCAAAACACAATTTTTGGATGTTATTTCATGTTTTTTCGCGAATGGAGCTATGTTTACGTATCTATGTATGTGTTACTTATAAATATAAATGTTATCATTTTATTCGGTGTTCATAATTTAATTTAATTTATCTCGAAAGCAGATCCAGATACGTAATCATAGCTCCCAACGCGAAAAAACATGAAATAAAAACATGTAAAAAATGGCGTTTTGGGCCAGAAATCGCTAATTTAGACAGTTTTGGAGCGGTGTTTGAGTTCCAAAATGGCCCATCAGTACTCACTTAACAATTATAAAGATAATTGAACCAGTTGAAGGAAGGTTTACAGGTTGTTTGTAGCCAAAAAAGTAACCACGTGAAAAAACCTGAAATAACATCAAAAAATGGCGTTTTGGGCCAGAAATCGCTAATTTAGACAGTTTTGGAGCGGTGTTTGAGTTCCAAAATGGCCCATCGGTACTCATTTAACACCCATATAGAGGTAAGAACCAGTTGCAGGTTGTTTGTAGCCAAAAAAACGTCAAAAAAGACGTTTTTTATGAAAAAACGTTAAAAAATCAGTTTTTTGATCTCTGATGCACCCCCCTATTAAACTTGGGCTAAAAATGCCATTTCTCTAATTATTGGACCTCCAAAGGAGCAAAAAATCGCCAAAGTAGCTTCGGGACAAACAATTGCTATTTTTTTTGTCGAACAGTGTATTTGAACATAACAGTTAAATTATTAGATATCATACATTACTTGGATATGCTTTATCATAAATAATTTTAAAGTTACATCCTTGTTTTTAAAAGTAGGTTTCAAATATTAAATTAAGTAACAATACCGACAATAAAACATTAATGTACACATTAAGGTAAAAATATCTTCAAATATATGAAATTCTGTTCAGAAAGGTTAAGCATATTAAAGTTTATAAAAAACTTTTTATTTTTATCGTTATATCTAGAGCAGTCATATTTGAAATGCATCGAAACTATTACTTGTTAAGTGTTAGGAACAAACTCAAACTAACTGCAAAAACAAATTCTGAAATCAACCAAAAAAAGCTACCGAAAAATCGACAGAGTAGGACAATTATTTATCTTCATTTCAAGGTGAATGTTTTTTTTTTAGTTTAAGTTTTTCATACTTTGTAGAATGATAAGGTAATTTTACATCATTTAAATTTGGGGAGTTGTTGAACATACCTAGCTTGACAAACATCACACTCGTAAGGCTTTTCCCCAGTATGTATTCTCAAATGCCTCTTCAACTTATACATATCAGGACTGGCATAGGTGCAGTGAGGACATTGGTAAGGTCGTTCCCCAGTGTGACATCTCATGTGCCTTTTAAGTTTACTTAGCTCTACAGAGGCATAGTCGCATTCTGTGCAGCGATGGGGCTTTTCGTGAGTGTGTCGATACCTGAAAAGGTTGGAAATTGACAAAGAATAAATAAATGAAATGACAATGTCAATCATAGCCAAACCAGCAATTATACATTAACACAAAGGGCATTGTATAAATAGCAGGAAATGTTATTGACTGTCTATGCAATGGTGTTACATGTACATGGTGATCATAAAGTAAGTTAACCACTTTTTGAAGACCTAGCAACTAAACTTTCTAAAATAATTGAACATTGGTAGAAAGCTATTTGAAGACAAAGGCTCCCGAAATATCTAAACAACAATAGTTGTGATATCAAGTCTCACGAGTCAAACATACTCACCTCTGGGATTCAACTTAAATTTAATATATTTAGCTACCTAAAATATTATAAGCTTTAAATTTTATTAAGGCCCTTAGACTTTTCTCAAGCAAACATTGTCTAGAGCTCTGTACAATATCTAAGTACCAAATATCAATCAGAATCTTGTACCTGACATGTCGCACCAGCTCTCCTGAGGTAGTGAATGAGGAATCGCAATCTCGACAGCAGTGGGGTCTGGTCCCAGTGTGGGTGTTGACATGGTTTTGGAGGGAAGCGAGGGTCTTGAACCCTCGTTCACACACGCCACATTTGTGGGGACGCTCTTCAGAGTGCGACTTCATGTGACGCGACAGGAGGTAACGCTTAAAGGTAAAAAAATGATGGGACAAATGAAATTTTTATATCATTCAAAACACATCTGGTAAGTCGTTATTAAAATCAGCAAATAAATAACGGAAAAGTATACAGAAAATACATTCAGAACTTTGTTTAATAAAATTAGCTCAGTAGCTTTTGTTGTCTTTAATAAAAATGTTTTTAGACAAATGTTTTAGACAATGTTTTTAGGCATTTTTAGGCAGGTTGTTTTATAAAAATGTTTTTTGGCACATTTTCATTCATGAAAGAAGTTTCAGGTTGTAGGGGATCCAATTTTGCCTCTAAACTACTTGTTAAACAACAAGATAGATGGACATTGGACAAGTTGCATCTCAAAAAAATTAATGTTCAGGTGATGAGCTGGATTCTAAAGTGTTACATTATAATACATTTCCCACATAAAAAAAATTTTAATAAGTTCATATAATGGTTGAGGAACGAGAAGATTTTTTCAAAACTTTTATGTGCAGAAATCATATTAAAACATGTATCAATCCAAAAATCATAATTGTATTGGAGCCTTACAAAAACAATTTACAAAGTTTAAGTATGCAAATTTAAAAAAAAAATTAATTATAAAAAACACCAAACCAACCTTCGGACTAGTGTAATTGCAATAATTGCACATGTGAGCTTGAGTGACTATCTGGCTCTTCTTCTGGGTGATCCTAATTGTCCTAGTCTTAGTTCCATCAGGAGCCACCTCTTCTGCGACTATCTCTCCGTGCTTTTCACCTTCGTTGAAGTCGTATACGGACATGTCAAGGTCCATTTCTTTAGAAGGGTCTTTGTCATCATCAGATTGAGCAACTATAAACATGTAGCTGACTTCACCTGAAGCCCCGTTTGTAGGAACTACTGTGACTGCTTGGTAGGCATTGCCCACATTGAGAATAACCTGAAAAATATACAAGTTGTAAGTTGGTGTACAATGAAGAAATTTAGCTGAATATATGATCAGATTTTTGAATTAAGGAACAAAATTATAAATATTTATCCATACAATACTTTTAAGAAAATGACTAAAGAAATTTTGCTTACAAATCAAGAGATTATAGTATGATATTTAAAATATTACTGCAGTAAGAATTCTTGCTTATTTCTTTAAATTGTAGCAGGAAATAAACTACAACTTCCGTATTTTAAATCATTTTTTAAAAATTTTATTTCCATATAAGTATGGTGATTATTTAAATATCACCCCAATAGTAAGAAGTGTTTTATGCAAGGGTTGGAGTAGTGTGCTACTTGTAACAGTTACTTTTTTTAGGTAACACCATTATATTTTTTAAAATAGTAACTTAGTTGCTTTGGCAACGAAGTAACAGAAATTTTTGTTTCTTTTATGTTACTTCACATGCTTTCTCCCGATAAAGGAAGGCTGTCGGATGCCAATTTTTAAATGCAACTCCTTTTAAAATTAAATAAAAAAGATGAAAGTCATTTTAATTGCAGTGTTTCTAATTGCGCTTATGTTTTATTAATCTTGGTTTTCTTTGGAAAAACGGCTGGATTGTTACATTGCAATTTTCCCATCACTTGTTATTTCTAAAAATAACTGTAATTAGTCACTTTTTGTATTAAGTAACTGTTACTAGTTACTTTATGTATTAAATAACAGGTACTGAAATTAACTTTCCTATTCCTGGTTTTACGTACCTGGTTATTGCCGTCGGCCAATCCACCAGAGGCGGCCTGCTCCACAATTGTAGATATCATCTGTAACTGATTCTCGTCACTAAGCTGAACTTCCTGCCCATCATTGGTGAGCAATGTGGGCCCACGGGCCGATGATATGGGCAGATTTTGTTCAGTCTCGGTCCCGTCAGCATTACGGAGTACCATACGAATGGTCTGCACCTGGGGCATGTTGCTTTTTCCCTCGCCCTGATTTCCGTCATCTGTTGTGACAAGGGTGGCCAGCTGACCCTGATACAAATAAGAAAAACAGCAAAAATGTATCAGCTTAGATTTGTTTTAATGAGAATGAAGCAATCTTCCCAAATGGATTTAAGTGTTAAATGAAATTCTTATTTATATAAATTTTGTACATGCATATTATTATTAAAAAAAATAAAGACACATTTAAAAGGAATAACTGGATTTATTTCCAAATCAAAATTACACAAATGATAGAGATTGCATAAAAGTTATACTTGTGATACTTAGAATATAAGTATCAATAGTTGTCAAATCAGCCAAATATATGTATGATGACTTGAATGCATGGCACTTATAATTTATAAATTTCACAAAAGAATTAATGAAACTCAATTGGGAATGAGCCATTTACGGGTAATTCATATACATTTTTTAAATAAAAGGTTTTAATAGAATGCATTGCACTATTATGAAGTTTATAATATTTTTTTGTTTTAGATCTTGAAATGTACAAATTAAATTCATTAGAAACAAGTTTAATATGATTTACTTTTGATAATCTAATGAACTTTTAAAACTTAATATTTGATAATTGTATTTAAAAAATAAAAAATAAATCAAGCACATTTATTTGCTAATTTTTAGAAAAAGTTATATCATGACAACCATTAATACTAACCCAACTTTGGGAGAATCAGAAATATATAATCTAATAAATGAGTTTAAAAGAATACTGCAGTGTATACCTGATTTTGAATAGTCTGACCCTCGCTGATTTGGCCAGATGTTCCAGTTTGCATAGCAACAAATGCTTGTGTTTCTCCAGATGCATTTAATGTCTAAAATAATATAAAATATCAATAATAAAGTTGTGTATTTAAACAATTGTAGTGTAAAAGATGTATTAAAAAATTTATTAAAAGATAAGTGAATTTCATTTTAAGTACAATTAACATTTTTCAGGACAATTTAACTCACTTTATTTTAATACAAAATTATGAAAACAGTTGAAAAAGTCTTAGTACAATGTTTAGATTGCCTGTTCCCTACTTTAGCACATTTTTTTTACAAATTGGTATTCAAGGTAAAAGAGGCCTTAGAATGGAACCGGCAGGGCAAAAGGAAAAGAGGAAAGCCGAAAACAATGTGATGTCGAACAATTAACAACGAAGTGAAAGAACTTAACAAGTCATGGGGAGAGATTAAGACCATTGCAGCCAACAGGGTGAGGTGGCGGACCATGACGGAGGCCCTATGCTCCATGTTGGAGTGAAAGAGGTATAAGTAAAGTAAGTAAAAGAAACTTATTTAATTACTTACCTGTGAAGCTAACGTAGCTGGTATTGCTACAATCTCTGGTCTTGCTCCACTTGTACCCTGTCCACTACTGGCCTCACTGACTGCCAGAACTATCTGCTGAAGTCCAGTATGGTCACCGGCTGCTACTGTCCGGAAGGCAGTTCTCTGACCCGATACTGGCAAAACAGTGGTTCCATCTGCTTGGGTTGCAAATGCAGTGATGGTGCTGGGCTGGTTTGGATCAGCAGAGGCGGCTGCATAGTATGTTCCGTCTGAGGAAGCATAGTATGTTGTTCCGAAGGTTCCCTAAGGGTCAAATGGTAATTATAATTAAGTAACAGTACCCTTGCAAATGATATCATATTTTAGGTAAAATTTTTTTATTTCTATTAGAAAAACATGGCAGCAATGTCATTTTTTTCTGCATACATTTATATTATGATATTTACCAAGATGGTTTTTAACTACCAAAATGCTCTCAAGAGCACAAAGCAAATTGCTAAGCAATAATGAATCCTTTAGAAAGCCTATTGACTCATTATAAATTGAATAAATGTATAATAAAACATTTCTCATTCAATTATGTGTTGTTACAAGACTGGCAATTATGAAAATTAGGATAGTCCCTACAGCAGTGCATCCATCTTTGGTACTTTTAATGAAGGATGCTTCCTGAGAAGTCAAAATTACTCTGGATTTGAAGCAATGGTATTGTTGATGCATTCTTGTATTCAGATCTAAATTTTGTTGTTTAAAAGAGGACTTTAACAAATATTTAAATATACAATGTTTATGTTATCAGGCACATTTCTAACACTTTGTTAAAACTTTTACTGCTGCTCACATTTGTTGCTGCATAACATGCCACATGAAAAGATTATAAATCCAAAGTTCTTGTGTCTTAAGGCATGACCACTAGCAAGAAGATATTAAAAATGTTCACTAGACCTGCAAATGGGGCCTAGCCGTGACAGGTTGGAGGCCCAAGGTACATATACTTTTAAGGACCCTTTTCAGTCTGATATTTTTTTTTTAAACTTTAAAGTTGAATAAAATACCTTTAACAGTATGGTGAATCATCAAATTTAATAATATTAATCTATCATAGTGCTTAATTTTTTAGAAAAGCAAAAATATAATAGTTTTAATTACTTTGGCCCTAAAATGATACAAAATTGTTGAGTGACAAGCAAAATTTATAGGTTGAAAGCGCCAATTGGGGCTCCCTAAAATAATGGGACCAAAGCCCGGGCCTGTTAGACCTAGGCAATGTTCAGGGCCTGCCTGCAAAGTATTGCCAAGAAAGACCTTTCATACCTCTCCCTGCTCAAACTGAAATCCTTCTCCAGTAGCTGTAGCAGGTGCAGCCACATAGAAAGCTGTTGTCCCAGTTGTGGTCTCGGCAGTTGTCTCTGTCCCCGTCTCCAATCCGGCAGCTGATGTTGAAGCAGCCGATGTGCCACCATCTTGGATTTCCTTGTTGAAGGAGGCCAGATAGTTCTGGATGTCAGTGATGGTCTCACCACCTCCCGATTCAGCTGGGGTCTCTTCCATTTCTAGAAGATTTCAAGGGAATTAGCTTCAGGGATGAAATTTAGTTTGGTTTGAATTAACATCGCACTAGAGCTACACGAGGGCTATTGGCAACGGGCGTCATATTTTTAGAACCACAGTCAAGTGACGAGCAAACGCCTGAATAGGCACCCAACGCCGTTTAATGCGACATCGTACGCAGCGTTAGGACTTTGAAGGATATTTAACGTGCACTCCCTTACACGGGGTTTTATTCGTCGGACGTTTTTGGCTGCACGGGCCGTTTATAGGTCGGCAGCTATTTTGCCGGTGCCCGAACACGAACCTGGGACCTTCCGCATGCTAAGCGAGTGCTTAACCAACTGGGCTCCCCAGCCGCTAGGGATGAAATTTAGATTGTATTGCAATCAGTGTTTGAAATGGGATAAAGTAACTTCGTTCACCTGTTAAATAAAATCAGGAGCAACTGATATTCATTGATATAAGTTCATATATAGCCTATGCCTAGGGATACCAGACGTTCGTATTTAGCAGGACATGTCCGTATTTAGAGGCTCTGTCCTGCTGTCCGTATTTATTCTTTAAAAATCCCTATTTGTCCGTATTTTTGAAAATTTAATTAATTTTATAGATCTTTAAAGAAGTTTCTATACATTTCAAAGTGCAATAGCTTACTTGTTTAGTTTACTCCAAAACGTGTTTTATTCATCGAGTCAGAACATGGGTCCTTGTCTTTAGATATATAATATTATTAAAAACAAGGACTTATTAAGAAAAATTGGTTCGGTTGAAAAATATGCTGATAATAATGTTTAAATAATGTAATGTAATAATGTTTAATGTGCTAATAACTAGGTTTTGTTTCAATTTTAAATGTGTCCTGCTTTTTAAAAGTTTCCTGGTTGTTTTTTTTTTACTTTTTTGAACTGGTAACCCTACCTATGGCTCCAGTTTAAAATATTTTGAATGTGTAAGAAGACATATGTAAAAAAAAATACCCCAAATTTAATATTATATACCCTAACATGTAGTTTTAGGCCATTAACATTTGAAAAATTATGACTTTTAATTTTGAAAGCATCTATTATATCTGAAATAAACTTTTATTAAGAAAAATTCCTATTTCATCAAATTGAATCATCACAATTTATTGTTATTGTAAAATACAAGAAATAATAGTTCGATCATAACTGATTTCCCAGTCCCAAATATGGTAAAACCAGAAGTAAATAAAAATATTAAATATGAACTTTCAATAACTCTATTTTTTAAACAAACTATTATTGTTGCTAAATCAATTGAAATGAATTTTAACAAATCTACGAAGAGTAGAAAATCGATTCGACAAGTAATTCGTACCTCTATATACGAGGTCGCCATCTTTTTCAATCTAAGCACAAATCTGTGTTACGTTATAAGGGCATTTACTGCTTAAATTTTAATTTATTAAAGATGTAATGAAGAACCTAGGTTATATTTTAGATTGTTTTGTGGAGTATTTCATAGATTCACCGCCATGCGTTTTTTCAGCAATTAGCGCCATCTATTTTTCGAGCGAAACGCAAGTGCATTTTCGAAAAGCGATCACTTCGCCGCTGCCCGAGAACTATCCTCGCCATATTGTCCGTTATGGTGTCACTCAAAACGAAGATTGCGTTGATGTTTATGTGCATGAAGTTCAAAAGTTAAGATCAGAAAAGATTATTAGGTTGAATTATAATTGTTTTAAACGTTATGGAGGCTTATAAAACAAACGCAGCTTCTCCAAACAGAATTTCAAGTTGAAAACGGTCTTACAGTGTACAAAATTTATAAGACGCTAACCGAAGATTTCCAATATTTATACGAGCATTTAAAGTATTCCAGTCGGACGACCTGATCAAAATCTATTTAAAACTAAATTTATTATGTAAAAATAGTACATATTATGTTATTTAAATAATATTTTAATAAATCTTACCAAAATTCGTGACAAAACTTAACACTGGATGGCGTTGAGTCCAGCCTCCATGAAAAATTATCGATCTAAGTTAGCTAATCGATTTTAAAACAACATATCGATATTTCGATTCTTTTAATTAATTTATAAAAATAATCAATTTGTTTTAACGAAAATACACCTATGCCTACAAAATTACTAAAAAGGAGAAAATAAATACTCTCGTTACAAAAACCGACCTGCTTTTTCCTATAAAATGTAATAAATAACATACGCTGTCGAAGTGTGACGTCAAAACATGCCCAAGATCGAACTATCATTTGCATCTTTTTAAGCTTTTTGGTTTGCTACAGCAGTGGTTCCCAACAGGTGGTCCGACCCCCAGGGGTCCGTGAGCTATGCAGGAGGGGTCGGCAAGATGTTATTGGAATATTAAAAAACATATTAAATATATTTCGTAAGATAACAAAATTTTTGTTTTGGACGCTTTCTGCATGAGCAGGGTCTAGCGAAAAACTATCACTCAAAATTTTCTAACTTACTTCTCTTGACTTTTACTCTGTTGCGTACTACTTAGCTCATGTATATGAACACTTTAATTTGTTAAACTTGAGTTTTACAAGGGAAAAAATGTAGACACGTTTAAAGTTGAGGGTAAGATTAGTGCTATGGTCAAAAAGTGTCAGGTCCGGGCGTCAAGGATACAATACAAGTCACTAACTTTTCTACTTTAAAATAATTCTCGGAGTCATTAGAGGAGAATTTGCCCGACCAGATCAAGATCAATGTGCCGAGCCACCACTTTTAGAGAGTATTTCCCTGACCCTGAAATCAGATGGGTTCGAAATTCCTTCAGCTGCGAAGAATCAAAGGCCTCACTGAAGAAGAGCAAGATCAACTTGTGGATCTGTCCAGCAGTGGTACGAAGAAAAAAAAACATTTTCATCGGTAATAAAATTACAGACTTCTGAGCATCAGCACGCAAGGACTTTAAGAAACTTGGAGATAAAGATATGAAAAAGATAATTCCATTTGCAGCCACATTTCGGTGTGCGCAAGCAGTTTCTTTCTTTTGTTTCACGAAAACCAATATAGGCATCGGTTCAACACGCGGTCGGATTTCAGATTGAAAGTTTCAAGTTTGAAGCCTAATATTTCAGAAATAATGGGGACTCCGAAGGACAGATTTATCTCATTAAAACTGAAAAATAAAACTAACTCTATACTGATGGAGTTCTCTGTTGTAACTGTAAAAAACTTATAAAATAAAAAAACTATAATTTGGCTCTCACTTTTTTAATTTTAGGATCGGGAGTTAATGGGAGTCCTTGTCACAATAAAGGCTCGATGAGGGGTCCGCGAGAAAATTTTGTTAGGAACCCCCTACAGTAATTCTTGTATTCTTAGAGTAAATTAGTAAATATTGATGGGTTTTTGCATCACTATTTGTTCCACGTTTCAAAAAATTGCTAAGAACCCCTTTCGATCTTTTCTATGTTACAAAAAAAGAAATTTCATGATTTCTTTCGCGAGTGTCTTTAGTTATTTAAAATTAGAACACTAAAAATAAGTTATGAACTTAAAATTCTAAAAGATACTGCGTAAGAGCCAGTTTCTTTAAAAATTGGGAAGTTGAACAAGGGCGTACCCAGGATCTGATTTAGAGGGGGGCAGGTAATGTTATGGGCCCCCATTTTCTTAGTTGGATGGGCCCCTTTAGGGAATTTTCATTTGATGCCCCCCCCCACCCCCACGTTTCTAATCTCATATGGTTTACTTATTACAATTCGCAGTAAGAATTGATTGGATTTTTTAAAAAAAAATATTATAAAATTTATTTATCCCACTCATTTATAATTATAAACTGGGTAAATAATCACTAGTTAAATCATTTTTAATTACTAATTAAACCAATGGGAATGCTTCAGGTCATTTAATGCACTTGTTTGCATTTTTCATCAGTACTGGATTTCATTGGTTGCTTCGGTTTCCCGTAGTGCGATTTCATATATTCGTTGCTTCGTTTTCACTCTCAAAATGACCGATGCAGATGAACATGTTTTCGTTCCATGCAGACTTTCTTTAACATATGTCTTCAACAACCAACAGCACAACAAGAAGTTGGCATTTAAAAAATTTATAAAGTGAAATATTCTTAGAAAACTCATTTTCGAATGCGAAAACATAAGTAATTTCAGGCAACAAACCGTTGGAGCCCGTTAGAGCAGTTGCCAATCACGACATGAAACTACCCCATTACCTTACATTTTCAACTATTTTTTGCCAGAAGCCTGTAGGCTTTTTTAAATAAAAAAATTGTTTTGTGATCAAAGTATATTCCCAAATTTGTTTTCGGAAATTCTTAAAAGAAATCTGAAGTTTTCCACATTAAAAAATGCTTGGTTAAAAAGTCTAACCAAAATAATACTATAACCAAATTATTGAATGGTTTGTTTTCTTTTTTGCTTATAACTATTCTAGCTTATATCTTTCGAAGTATCTTGCCTCATATTCATACTTAGGTCGAACCTTAATCGAAAACATACCCTCGAAAACCACACCTCTTTATCAAGCTCGAAAACATATAGATTTTTCTGAAAAATCCTATTTTTACTTTAACATAATTTATCTCTTTTCTCATTTTCTTGTAAATTACATTGATTTTTACTATACAATTGTTTAAAACGACAAATAAAAGAATAGTTTTAGGCACTAAATTTGCTTAACAATTTTTTTGCGATTGATGTAACCAGTCTATGCGTTCTCTCAAAGAGGACCTTTATTATTTATTGTGCCATTAAAAAATACCCTATACTTTTCTTTCATTTTCTAAGACTATAAAACCTTGTATCCTAATGTTGAGAAGCTAAATTTGGCTTGGTTTAAAACAAAATTCGGTACCCCTTTTTTTATGTATATATAAGCCCCAACTCTCCCCAGGGCCCTATCACCGAATATAGGCAATTGAAGACAGAGGGCTTCTCCTTTAAAAATTTAAAGGGGCCCTAAAAATCATCCCTTAAAATAAACCGTGCTATCACCTGCTGCTTTGCCATACTGGATGCAGGGGCGTAGCTACCGCCGTATCAGCCGTATCAATTATACGGGGCCCCCGGGCCACGGGGGCCCCCTACGTGCGTAATCAAAAATTAATAAAAACTTCCCAATTTTTTTTTTCACAAATGACAAAAGTAAAAAAAAAAATTCCCGCAAAAAGCGTGCGTTCAAAAGTTGTCAAAACCCTACATCGGCTATTGCGGGCTGCGGGAACATACATATACGCGGGAACAAAGATTTCAGAGCCTTTGCGACCTGAGTAGTATTTTCAAAATATTACAACTAAACCGGAGAAACTCTTGTCTTCTTCAAACGAAGAGAAATTAAAAGCTTCAGGAGCACAAAACTGTCGGCTTTTACAGTAAATACATTTCAGTTAAACTTATGATCAATTAAAGGCTCTAAAAGAACGCATAAAATCTGAAATTCAAAAAATTCATTCCATTAAGGAACTCTTTGAATTATTGCTGATAAAATTCAATAGTCTTGCATCCAGTTTTCCCGAGGTACAGCATGCTTTTATTCTTGACGCTTCCAGTTGCAACCACAACTGCTTGAAGTTTTTCAGAATTGAAACTGATAAAAAAAATTACCTAAGAATTTCGATGGGACAGGAACGCCTGTCAGACCTGTCACTATGTTGTCCATAGAGCTAGAAACTTTCGAAAAACTAAAGTCATCATTATATAAATGGTTTAATAAATCAATTTGCCGAAAAAAAGGCAAGGAGAGTGTAAATTTAATTTTAATTTTAGAAAAAGTGACAGATACATAATTATGATGAATAACTGGGCAATTCTACCATAATTTTTAATTTTATGTCCCTTGGGAATAACCTTAAAAAAATTAATATTCCTTTAAAAAAAATTCTTATTATACTAAAAGACTGGTCCTTATATAATTGCAAAACGGAATTTTAAAGCTAAGAAACTCCAAAAAAATTTGAGAACACAGAACAATGCAGAAAAATCCTTACCTTAGTGTGTCCCAAATGTCAATTTTTTTTAGTTTAGGGCTCAAGCCAACATATTTCTGAGCTAAAATTTACATTCATTTATATTTTAAATTGAACTAATACTGTAGCTTAACAAATTAATTCCATCAAATTTTGGCTTTTAATATTTATAATGTGTTTTTCTCGTCTCCTAACTATGTCCCGGATTTTGGTACATTCACAGACCCCATTCCTAAAGTGGTGAAGAGAGGCACTGGATTAAGCTACAGTGATTCTTCAACCATGAAAACTGTATTGCAGAAAATTCACATTTTAGTTAGTAGCCACATATGTTTGCTAAAATTCACCAATCAGCCCAACATTAAAAAAACTCAGTAAAATTGGCTGCGAAGCTTTATTGCTTTCCTTACAGTCTCCCAGGTAAGGCTAATTTTTGCTTGATAATTGATTTTTTTACTGTAAATATGTTTAAGTGGAGTACAAGAAGTAAAAAGATCCATTTTTATTAAACTGGAGTTAGTTTCAACATAAAAAAGCGTGAATGTCCTTACCTTCCGTTCCTGACTTCTCGGTCCTTACCGTCGTAATGATCAAGGGATGGAAAAGCGAAACCAGTTTAAAGACTAACCGTTTTTTTTTTTTTTTGTGATTTCGGTTTCATTGAAAAACAGTTATTTTCGTAAGGCAGTTTAAACCAGTTTCTTTGGCATCGGTCTTTTTAAAAAACGGCCATCCCTTGTTATTATTTTTTGTTTTTTACAAATGAGCTTTGCTGATTTTTTTTTTCGTTTTTATAGAACCCTTATAAACATTTTGACAAACATTTAAAGTGATTTTGAAAAAATAAATTTAAAAAAAATTTATACCTGAAATTAAAAATCATGGTAAAACTGCCCAAATATTTCTTTTAATTGTATGCATTTTTTTCCTTGGTGAGAAATCTTTGCCCTTCCTAAGGGCCCCCAAACAAATTTTTATACAGGGCCCCGCCAAGGCACGCTACGCTTCTGACTGGATAAGAAGGGTATTGGATTACAAGAGTATAGTAATTTGATATAACAATTACATTGTCTTGTTTAATGTATGGTAAATGCAACCTTTAATTTTACGCAAGTTGGTAGCCCATTACAAGTCTCTTGGCCCATTAGTTGTCCATGTTTTAAACTAAACGATGTATGGGGGACCCCAAATTCAGGAAAGGCTTCACATGCAAAAATAGTCTTCATAGGATTAGGGGGCCCTGAAAGGAAGTGGGCCCAATTGATATTATATTGGGCCCAATTTGAAAAAAAAAAACAAGTACTTAAACCCCTTTTATACATAGAGTATACATCAATTGGGGGCGTCAGTGGGCCCAATTACTCACAAATGGCCAGATTTTAAAAATATGTAGACCCTTTTTTGGGCGTAAAGTATTGGGCCCCCAGAGGCCAACTCAGGATCAATCGCAAAAATATGGGCCTCAATTCGAACATCATTCGTGGGCCCCTTTTATATCAGATTATATAAAAGGTCCTCCCGGCGCAAAGTGGGCCCCTGGGCCCGACTGGAACACAACATCGATTTTTTTAATGCATCTCCTTTTACATATATTATATACAGGGGCCCCCATAAGACCGGGGCCCACTTCACACTTTCTAGAGGGGGGCAGCTGCCCCCCTCTGCCTTATGGTGGGTACGCCCATGAAGTTGAAAACAGGCTGGGATTGTTAGCGTCATGCAGGGGGTCGCAAGGGTTGAAGCCCAGCGACTTCTATTCCCAAGACACGTGGGTTTGCAGAATAACCAATTTATGGATTTTAATGTTTTTCCAGACGATAATGTTTAGCTTTTTTTTTTGCTTATGTCTTCAATCAGAAATATTTTCTTTTATTTTATAAGTTTGCAAGAAGTCTAATTTTTGTACTGTTTATAAATGTAAAGAGGTTTTAAACAAAAAAAGGATCTGTGTCAAAATAGATTTTAAATAATTACAACTGATAATTAATATATTTTATTTAATTATAATTGGATAAATTTTAATTACAATTGATAAATAAATAAAAGTGGATAATTAGCTCCATTAGTTGAAAGGGGTTGAAAAAATAGGTCTTAGCCCCACATCTTTTCTTCGATATGCAATTGAAGGTGAGAATTTTGGAATGGCTGAATTCTATGGGACCTAGCTCACAAATTTAAGAATTAAGCAGCAGTTCTTGAATTAAGATGTGATGTTGAGAATTGAATTTAGAGAAATTGTTAAGTGACACCTTTTACAGACATTAGGTTTCTTTCATTGGAGTATCAAGATTCGTCTTCAAAACTTGGGACTATCATAGAATGCGTTGTTATGTTTCCTACGTCAGTGCCGGATTTAAAGACCCAGGGCCCCTAGGCACTTGACATACATATATATATATATATATAAATATATATATATATATATATATATATTATATATATATATATATATCTATATATATATATTATATATATATATATAAAAATATATATATATATATATATTAATATATATATATATATATATATATATATATAATATTATATTTTAATAAAAAAAATTTAAAAAGTGACAAAGTTCTAGTGGAAGGCTTTTTTTTCCTGACCATATTAGGCATTTTTCTGCATTTCTCTGCCAGAAAAATACGTAAAAAATATACTTAAAAACTGTGCAATTTGCTGTTTTAAATGTATAGCATAGTTTGATAAAATACAACAATGCTAATAAAGTATTGTTGTATTTATCATACTATATATTTAAAACAGCAAATATCATTTTGTGGAGAACTTAATCAGGTAAATCAGTATTTTACAATTGTTTTATTGTGACACTTAAATCATAATGTATTAAAGCAAATTCTTGAAATTTCTTGATTTTCTTGAAAAAAAAATTCTTGAAAACAAACAAAATTTTAATTTTTACTGAAACTCTTTATTAAAGTTGTATAAGTAAAGTCTTATAGATTTTATGAGCTTTCTAATCAATACATCTATCAACACAGAAAACTGTTTAATTTTTGTTTTCATATATACTACTTTTCGTTTTTATATATATAAAAATCAAATAAAAATATAAAATAATAACACTCTTTAAGACTTTTAATCATATATAAAATTGGTAAACCAAGAACTTTTTTTTTGGACTAATATCAAATAAGACCCAATGCATTCTTAGGAGAGGGATGTCACATTAGTGATCCAAATTTTGAATTTGTTTAACCAATGATCACTTATTCAAAAGAAGGAAGGTCCAAATGTAGAAGAGAACTATCATTGTTCAAAATACCTTTAAAACAGATACAGTGGAAAAGTATTGCGAGTTTAGGGGTTGTCTTGTAGAAAGGTATATTTACACAACTCCCTTTTCTTTATGATAGGTTGGGAGGCCCAGTAACTAAGGCACTTGCCTCACCAGCAAAAGGTCTCAAGTTCGGACATTGAACTAAAATAACTGTTGACCTAACCTGTGCAGTCAAATATTCCAACGAATAATACTTCGTGTAGAGGGATTGTACGTTACACACATATGCTCCAAAGTCCCAACATTATGTTCGATGTCACCCTTGAAAATTGCGTTAGGTTCCTAATCATGTGTTGGCTCGTCACTAGACTATGGTTTTAAATTATAGTGCCCCATGTCAATAGCCCTGGTTTAGTTCTAGAGAGACTATAATTCAGCTATAATCCTTTTTTTTAAAATGAACTTGACAACACTAACCTCTATATCGCTAACAACAAACAATATTAGCAACACAAATAATCAAGCATTTTGTAACTAAATCTTTTGAATTCAATTCAATAGGATGTACTAAAGCATGCTGCTTTAAAAAAAGGCGTCTTATTTAACTGCAATAAAATCCATTCAGATGTTTCAAAGTACAAATCTTGTTAAATATGTTTGTTAAATTATTATTTTTATTTGAAACTAATTATCCTTTGTCAAAATTTATAGGGAAAAAATAATTTGTATGCATAAAATAGCCTATAAATAAGGTTTCATCTATAAAACAAATATTATGCAAATTTATGAACACAATACTTCAAAAAGTAAAAGCAAATCCCCTTACATTTATTCTTATAAATTTACAGAAAAAAATGCATTCGTCCACGAAAATGTGAACTAAACAACAATGATATAGCATGAATAAACACAGAAATAAATACAGAGATAAAAACATTTAAAATTTTCACATAAGTATCATAAAAAAAAAATATATTCAAGTTCATGAATCTGTGGGGGACGAACAAATTCTAAGAGAAGATCCTGCAGATAGGAAGTCTCGAAATTCTGTGTCCAAATCCGGTTGGTGGTGTCTGCTGTCTGATGACAAATCTGCTGAATTGTCATCGAGCATGACGTCATGAATAGGGGCTCCCGCTCTGTCCACTTCCATGTCATGAGGGGTTACAGAGCCCTTTCTGGAGCCCTTAGCAGAGCTGGGGGGAGTGGGGACAGGTTGGTAGGTGATGCCCATTGCTTTTCGTAGCCCTTTGATGTTGACAATGGCTTCGGGTGGCAACTGAATAAAATACATAAATTCATGTAAGTGCATTGTTTATTTAAAATAATTTTTGAAAAACTTTGAATTTTTACAGGGTTCATACACATTTAGAAAAAAAATTCCAGGAGTTTTCAGGACTATTCCAGGGGGTACAGAAAACACAAAATGACGACAAAACGACTAATTCACTGCCATATTTAACTACAAACACACACTTAAAAAAGAATGACTTTCAACAATAAATCCATTTTTATAATTTTTAACAAATGTAAATCTTATAGTTCTTAATTCCCCTAGACTTTTCTTTTAACATCTCCTCAATTGTACTAGGAAGAGTCTGCTTTTCAGAAGCACTACGGCGACATGCGTTCGATTTTGAAATCAAAGGCAGATCACCTGTCTTCTCCGCCTCGTCTGCAAATTGTACCAATGACTTCGTCAGTTTACTTAACACTTTAATTTAAAAGTTTTTGAAAAAAAAGGAAATTAACTATTTGAAACATTTAACCATAAAATAAAAAAATCCAGGAGGTTTTTTTTAATAATTTCAAATTTCCAGGAGTCCCAGTAAAATTCAAAGAGTTTTCCAGGGCCCTGGAAAAAAAATTATAATTTCCAGGAATTCCAGGAGGCGTACGAACCCTGTTTTTAATAATGAAAGTATTATTTGTTGTTTATTTAAACATGTGAATGAAAGTATGGAATTCTACTTACAAATAATTTATATTTTTAAAAATATGAGGTGGTTGCCAGACAAAATTTAAAAGCATTTTTATAAAACTTCCACTTTAAAATAAAAACTCAAAGTACTTACTTGTGAAGTTACATCAACTAACTTCTTAGAAACTCTTTCAGCTGTAAATATAAAAAATGTTTTAGTAGGAATTGTCTTCTTTACTAACTTACTCTTCTTAACTAACTATAATTTTCAATGATGAAATTTGAGAAAAATAATCTATATAAATACTAAACAAATATATGCTAACAGATTACAACTTAAACAATAATTATTTAATTAACATTATAAATGTAAAAGTGTACATTTTTTATGTTTGGTCTTGATTCAGTCAAGAATACACATGATTGTTAAATTGGGGGAAAATTATTTTAATAAAACTTGGAACTAATGTCAGCATTTAACTTGATTTATCCCAACAGGTAAAAAAAGTTTTTACTTGATGTTTTGTTCTGTTTGTTCAAGACTGTTCATTAATAATGCATTGCAAAGTTAAGATCAATTACCAGCAATTGATGGGGTTGTTTCACGGTGTGAATCTGGCAATAGCCCTGCAATTTTTTTTCCTTGTACTCAAATTACTTTTGTTATTGTTTGGCTTGTAGAGATAATCAGGTTTGTGTGCTGACCAAATGCAGTAACCTAAATATAGGTCTACCAACCAACTTAATCAAAACAAAAGCCATTCGAGAGTAAGGAAAACAAAACTACAGAGCTATTGCCAGATTTGCAGTGAAACAACCCCATTTCTTGACAAGAAAATTCTATAATCCAAAAAAATTCTTGAACTGTAAAACAAAAATAATTATTGCACTACAAAACACAAAATATGAATGAATGGGGTGACTAATGATTAAATGGGGCCGTTTAACTAGAAAGGATAACAAAAATCCACTTGCCCAGTTCAGTTTCAGCAGCAGATGGCTGTCTAACAAGAGCCAAGTGAGGTGGAGGGTTAGCACTGAGTCGGTCATTCTGAATTTTTTTCAAATCATGCAGAAGCTGAGTTGCTTTATCCAGTTTGATTTGGAAATTCCTCCTGTGAGTCAGGATTTCTTTGCGTTTCTCAAGCTTTTCATCACTCTCCCCCTTCTTGTTTTCATCTAAATGAAAGATTAGAAGATCACATACAAAGATAGGGAAATAACTTACATTGGTTAAAAGTGTTTTTGTGTGTTTATTCTAAGAAAATGATGGATAAAAAATGATTTTGTGTTTATATTTATGCAGAATATTTTTACCTACATAGTTTTTATATTATTCAAACTTATATTTGAAATTCTGAATATATTACAACAACCCTCTATACAATCTTAATCCTGTAAAGTAACACTTTTTACACAACTATAAAAAACTTTGCATTTTAATAACTCAATTTGGTAACTGAAAGTGAACAAATATTCCAGCATCTCAGTATACGGTGTTTAATTGAAGCTGCAGCAATTCATTGATTCAAATTGTTAAAATATTTCCATTGGTTTATAGATTCACTTTCCTTAAGCTTTGTTCTACCTTAAGCCTTGTGGCTACTGCAGTGTAGTAGTTAGCATGTATAGCTGGAAATATGCCAAACATGGACTAAATATGAACCAAGTGGGCAACTTTCAGCTATTCAATGCTCCAGAGTCAATAAGCGATTTACAGCTTGTGTCTGATGTTAAGGCTGCTCATCACCCCCATTCCCCGTCCTTCTTCGATCGGGCTTGCTAATTTTAAGTCTATGGGGGGGGGGGGAATGTTTTTTGTTCCAAAAAAAAGTCAAGAAATTATAGGAATATTCTGATGCGTTTTTTTTTTAAATTCATAAAACTCCAATAAAGTAGTGCTTTTATAGGTTCTTTTTTTTAAAAATGTTACTTGTCTTTTTTTAAAAGAAAAAAATTTAGATTAAAAAAAAGTAAATAACGTTTTTAAAAAAATAACCTCTAAAAGCACTACTTTATTGGGTTTTTATGAATTTAAAAAAAAACGCATCAAAATATTCCTATAATTTCTTGACTTTTTTTGGAACAAACATCATTTTTTCTCCATAGACTTAACATTAGCAAGCCCGATCGAAGGAGGACGGGGTATGGGGGTGATGAGCAGCCGTAACTGAGGATTCATTCATTATAGAACTAGCCACGCAATATCAGCAATTGCTAGTTATTATTACCTCATTGCTAATTATTACCTCAGACATAAAGGTAGACAGAGGAAAAAGCACAACCTGGTGGACCTCATTGGCCTGTACAGAACAATAACTCCAGCTTTTTTCATGGTGATTTCAGCCTCCAATTATTTTGTTTATTATTCTAACATTTCGAAAATAGAAAAACTAATATAGCTTCTCTTTCCAAAATAAACCTTTATGTCAAGTACCACAATAGAGAACTCAAGTATCAAAATGTTTCAACATTTTTGGTATAATTACAAAGATTATTTAAGCTAAACTGTGCTCAGTGCTTCATAATTGCACTTATTAACAAACTTCAATAATGTACATAAGTGGCAGTCAACAATAAAATCTAAAAATCAATCCAGATCCAGTAGAAATTTAGAAGTTTTGTGCTGCAAGGAAAATTGTCTTAATGGCTAGATTTATGATTTACCTCACATAACAATACAACAACTATAAAAATAAGTACCCAAATTTTCAAGATGAGCCAACTCAAGGTCATAATCTTCAAGTGTCTGGAATGATTCTAAGTCACTGCTACCCGAGCCTGGTTGAGGAGAACTTTTATTAATCTCATTTTCATTGAGAGGTTTCAAAGCCTTTCTAGTTCTTTCCTCTTCTTCTCGAAGAATCCTCCTCTAATACAAGAAAAAAAAGTACTGAAATTAATTTTATTAATAAAATATAAAATAAAACTTTTTTAAAGAATAAATATTTAATCATATTTTTTGTATGAACTAAATCATCACTTAGGCTTATTTTTTTTAAATTTCCAAGTAATTAAATTCTTATATTAACTATAAAATGTATACTAATAAAACAAAATACACAGTTTCTGCATCATAACCACAGTCAAACTCAGTTATACAACAACTTGTTTATATCACCATAAATGTTTGTCCCTTTTAACTGTCCCTGTAGGCAAACCAGAGAAGAGAAGGCAAAAATAAACTATTATTAATAGCACATAGGGTTAAAATTTATTCGGTGATATATTCTGACTTCAATTAATGGTTGGTATCACGTCCATGGGGAGAACTACAGATGTCCATGAGCATGCAAAACACAGCCAGCAGTCTCCTTGATGTTGTAGGAGTACAGATTGATGTCAGGGGGTGGGGGGATTCCCCAAGTTGAGCTGAAGTTCTTAAAATGGGGGGACAGTCAAACATATGTTTTGGTGTAGGTGGAGCATAATCACAGTTATTGCAGAGACGGTAAGTTCTGTTGAGATCTCCCAGGATTTTCAAGCCTTGGTGGTGACCAGCTTCAATTAATGATACAAGTATATAATACATATTATACATTACTGTTAGTGAGTACAGTAGAACCTCGATTTTGCGACCCCACGATTTAGCGACCCCTTCGTTATAAAGACCGCTTCGGAAAGTCCCAAACATTTCACCATAGGAATAGTGGTAAAAAAAACTTTTTTTCTTTTTTGCGACCGAAAAACAAGCAATTCCTCGATATTGCGACCGAATATTTGTTGAAATATCAGAAAAAAATTTGCTACAAGAAGCCATTTTTGTACTTGCTTCAAAATTTCAACTTGTGGAAGTGTTTAAATGAAGAACCTTTTTGCTTTTGTTTGTACACAATGAAGAAAGTCCTTTCCAGCGAGGAAAGGGGTCGAACAATGGATGAATAGGGCAGAGATGAATTCCGGGAATACGCCGGGGACCAGTGTTGGAAAAGAAGCCAAGGTCAGCTCAATTTTTCATGCATTCTGTAATTGGTTGTTAAACATAAATGTAGAGAATACACCACCACATTTGACCATACTACTGACCTCATACAATTTGCACGTCTACAAAATAGCTCTTAAAATTGAACATAGCTAAATTTCTGTCTATGTGAAATGTGTGTCGTCGCTAGTGTGAGAGAGAACAATGCCGAGAATTTTCTATAAAAAATAACAGAAATGGATAATGCCATAATTAAGAACCCTGTTAAAAGTTTGAAACAATCTTTAATTACTTCATTTTTATCTACACAATAAGTGCAAATACAAAAATAAACGTTTCTATAGGTATGCAAACACGCTTTCTCATTTTGTAAGGTTTTCCAGTTAAAGTTCTTCATAACGTCCTTTCGATTTAATGACCGTAAGTTGTTGGTCCCGAGAGAAGTCGCTGTATCGAGGTTCTACTGTATATTTTTTAGAGTAATATTTACAAAATAATATTGTATAACTCTTACTTCTTCTAATACTTTGAGAGTCTTAGAATGCTCCCCTCCAGTTAAGTTATCTAAAATGTTATCTGCCAAACTGGTGATGTAATCCGACTCTCTTGCAAAATTCATGAGACTGGAAAATGTAATACAATTCCAGAATGAAAATATAAACATTCAAAAGTAACTTAAATACAGTGCACTTCAAGTAACCAATAAAACTAATTTTGAAGGCATGATTATTAAAATAAAAAACAAAACACATTTATTATTAACACCACCTCAAAATGAGTAGTTAAAACACACTAATTATCATATGGCAATAACAGACGCGACCTTTTTTTTTAGTAGTATTTAATAGATAAAAGACTGAAAAAAAAATATGTTCTGTTTAATAATAAACATTGTTCCAGCTGCAAATATATTTTGTAAAAATCATACAAACAACAAAGTATTTTTAAATATAAAAATGTATTAAAAAGTGTATGAAGAAATGTCTTTAAAATCATTGCAAAGATAATAGATAAAGGAAGACTGAAAAAAAAATATGTTCAGTTTAATAATAAACATTGTTCCAGCTGCAAATATATTTTGTAAAAATCATAAAAACAACAAAGCATTTTTAAATATAAAAATGTATTAAAAAGTGCATGGAGAAATGTTTTAAAAATCATTGTAAATAATTATACATGTATTTGACCATCTAAAGTAACTTAGTATTTACATACCTATCAGCATACTGCATGCCAAGTTCATCCCCATATGTAGAAAGGACTAAATCAGAATCTTCTTTACTTAAGTTAGCAAAAGTGGAATCATAGTGCGGTGCATAGGTTGAATATGGACCATAATTATTGTAATTAACTGTAACAATAAGTATTATAAATATTAAAAAATATTTGGTCACTTCAACAAAATTTTATTTTAAAACTTTATTTACAGTTTTATGTTTTAAAAAATACAGCATCAGAAACCTTGAAGGACAAAAACTAATTCATTCACTTAACTAATAGGAAAATATTTTTTTAATGTCATTGTGTACAGGCCTTGCAACAAAATTTTACTTTGTCCCTAGGGAAAAAAGGGACCTTTTTCTTTAAAAAAGGGACTTTTAGGGACCAACAATTTTAAGGATATTTTAAAACAAAGATACGAGTATAATTTTTCCTATTATAGAAATTATGCAATAGTTATGTTACAGTATATTAATTTAAAAATTATAATCTCATAACTCCTAAATGTAAAATATTTGCTAATTAAGTAAATCAAATATTCCTCCTTCACATAAAATAATAATTAAGTAAAACAACACTAAGTTTGCTGTAAAGAACTAAAAACTATTTTGATAAAAATAAAGGCAAAAAAACAGAGGTTATCGTACTTTTATTACTTGCTAAATCTGAATGTAAAGGTTCTGGGGATTTTAGAAAAAAAAAATTGTGACAGGTGTCCAGCAAAATTGCTAGTAAAAAATTCAAGCATATTTCAAGACATATTTTCAATTTTTTCAAGTGCTCTCACATAACCAATTATACCAGTACATTTTCAAATTTATACTTGAAAATTATTGGTTGATTAACAAAAGTTACTAAACAATAATTTAATTAAATCAACCTATATTTTGTACTTAAAATAGGCTTACCATCGAAATTATTAGCATTTAAAAAAAACTCAAAGCAAGGTGGGTTTTTTGTAAGCTAAAAGTAAGCTAATATTTAAAGTCACAATCTTCAATTTTAATGACAGAAAACCACGTAACACACATAGGATTATGTGATACTTTTTAGAATGTTAATTTTTTTTAATATTTCATTTATTATAATTTTTATAATTCTAACTTTAAGTTAATATTTGACATCTGTTAGCTTAATGAATTATTTCCTTAAGTTTCAACATGGAAAGACAGAAATGAACCTTTTGATTGATGGAAAACCTTCAAAAACTGGTGAATCATGAGCCTTTCAAAATAGGTAAATTGAATTTTTTGAAAAATAATGATTAAAAAAATATCAAAGATCGGTAAATCCCGAGTTTCAGGGGAGTCTGGAAAATTTACAAATTCTCGGAAGTCGTTCAATTACGATGCTTTCGAAATCAGTAAATAGTGAATCTCAAGTTTTCAAGTCATGAACTTAAAATCGCATTTCGCGTCTCGCGAACCATTTTAGTACCAAAAAAATATATATATATCTAAAAACCCTGAAGATCTGTTTTTAAAAATTGCAAAAAACGACTCCTTGAAATTCCATAAATTAAGAACTTAAAATACTCAAAACTAAACAATCAGTGAACTAGCGAATTTTCAGAAATTAGCTAACACAGTACAGAACCGCTAATCCAGGCACCCATAATCCTCCCCCCAGACACTTTTAAATTTCGGCGATATTCCAATTTAACCCATTAATGCCTGGCGTCCCTTTTTAGGGACACTTTTAAAAAAATTTCGCAATTTTTAATGAATCAACTTTTCAATTAAAAAATTCCTCCGTTGTATTCAATAGTGTACATTTCAACTGACCCAAGGGCATTGATGCTGTTTAAGGCAACTTTTCCGGTAAAACTCTTAACATTTTAGTCTCGTAACCTTAAATTAGCGCCACCTGAAAGGGTCTTAATGGGTTAAAAATTGAACCTGTCTAAAATCAAAAACCCCAGTATAGTCCGAAGTAAAAGAAAGCCAAAAAAAAAAGCTTGAAAATATAAACAAAAAATCAAGCTGTTTTCGCGATAACAAGATCAACACCGAAAACTTGATCAAAGGAAAATATTCTGGTTGGACCAATTTGCCTGAACCGGAGCTACAAAAGTAACAAAGCACTATTCCTATAACGCATCAGCAGCAAATAAACTGTCAATCGTTATGTGGAAATGTGATCGTATCAGTGAATTTCGTGAAAATTACTATTCAGCAAAATAAGTAAATCAGGTTAGGTTTTGAATTATCGTCGCACTAGAGCTACACAAGAGCTATTGGCGACGAGCGTCATATTTTAGAACCACATAAGTAAATACCAAAATCGACAATCTTTGGAAATAAGCGAACGAATTGCGATTTTTATCTAAGTCACAAAAAAGCTAAGTAACAAAAACCTAAAGTGATTAAAACCTAAGTAATAAAAAACTTTCAAATACTGGTAGAATTTAAAATCTTAAAAAAGGACAAATCCCGCAATTTTAAAGGAATCGGAAATTTCACAGAAAAGTCGAGAACTCTTGAAAATCAGCAAGTCTCAATTTAAACATGGGGGATTTTTTTTTAATCAGCCGATTACTCAACCTTGAAACAAACGGTGCAAAAAGCTTATCTTCATATAACTAAAACAATCGAAAATTGCAGAAAGTGGCAAAATTTCCCAGCACACATAAAAAAAAAATTTCAACAATTCCAAGCATAATTCCCGGTGCTAAAAAAAAAAAAATGCAAGTACAATTTTCAACTTTCAAGATTTTCCCGATGGCTAGACAGTAGACACCCATGTGTGATCAGTCTTTTTTTTTTATCAATTTTGTAACAATGTAAATAATTAGTAGAAATAGGGAAAAAAGGGACATTTTACTTCAAAAACGGACTTTTAGGGACTTTTTTTGAAAAAAGGACTTTAAGGGAAAAAAGGGACCATTTGCGAGGCCTGTGTGTAAGATCTAAAAGAAACCCCACTCATTAGATAAACTTCACTGCTCAAAAGAATTAGGGGAATGCATGGTTTAAGTTTAAATCCTTTCACCCCCAAATTATTCCATTTGGAATCATCAGCTTGAGGATTTTTTTTCTCACTGAGTTGAGCTCGCACTTATTTGTCGTTAGATGGAAGAATCATGTATTTTGAAGCATTAAATATAATATTTGTTTTAATTAAATGAAAATATGAAAAACATGGTAAAATAAAACTCACTCCTAAAAATTTTATGAAATGAATTTGTCTTAAATTCTTCATGCTCGCATTATTAGATGTTTAAAAATTGATTTTAAAATATTTTAACAAAAAAAATGAAAAAATTATTATAATTTATTCAAAAGTTACGATTCCAATTTTTATGCCCTTAAATTTTAGTTATAAAATTAAAAAAAAAATTCCCCCTATTTATTACCATTTCATTAAGGAATCTATTTCACAAATTATAGATTTTTGAAATAAAAAATGAAATGTTGGAATTGAAAGAGTAAAAAAAAGTAAGGAAGAGCTCTTCTTATTGTTTTGGGCAGTGTACTTTGCTATACTCACTTGGTTTAACAAAATTCTTTGCATCTTCTTTAAATCCAGGTATTGTTCCAGTTCCCTGACTTATTTTGCTTGTAAGCATTTCTAAATTAACTTTTACTTCTTTATCACCTGCATTAATATGTTCAATACATTAGATAACATAAAAAAAATGAAAAGAAAAATTACAAAAGTGTATAAAGTAAAATTTTGTAAGTGAAGAAGATTTACCAGACTTTGGATGAACAATTGATAGAGTAGTTGTACCATTTTCATTCTGTCTTAAAAATCCAAACTAAAACACATAAAAATTAGCTTATTTTAATACATTAAACAGAAAATAGTAAATGCAAAATTGCCAAAAAGGAATTCTTTAGTTTTATTATAATATAAACTCTTCGAATTAAAGTTTAAGAAAGCATTCTACATGCAATGAATTATAAGACGTATATCCTTATTAAAATAAAACACCAAAAACGTCATCAATGCAGTGATTTTTAATCTATTTATGGAAACAAGTGAATTTGTCAAAGCAATTTTATCAACTCTGACCTAGAATCGCTGAAATTGCCTATTGCTATTATTGGCTATATCTTTATTACAGTTAAATTAATTTGCAACTCAAATAAGAAAAATTTAGTTAAATTTGCTTGATGTAATTTTTTCTAAAAAAAAATGGAGTTGCAAATTCCATCAAAATGAAGAATTTTGCAAGAAAGTAAGTCACAAGTTGTTAAAAAGAAGTCAACAAGTTAAAAAGATTTTTAAATTAGAAAAATATTTAATATAAATAATGAAATTTACAATTCCTTATCAATATGACTTGTCTGCAATACTTGTTTTTTGATCTGTGAAAGTGGAAGGATGGACAATACCTTCCACTTTTTATGTTAGAAGCATAGTGTGGAAACTAAAATTTACAATATGTTAAAATCCACAAATTGAAAACAATAACAAAATAGTTATATAAACAATAAAAAAATTATCTAAAACATAAAAATAAAAGAAATTTTAAAAACACTACCCTCAAATATGTTGCTTAACCACCCTATCTATTATCCCTTGTTTTAACCCCGATAAGACCAACCTTGTTCCCTTCACTAGAATGAGAGCTGATAAAATAAATAACATTAAGGCTCTTAAGTTCTTCGGAAAAAGCCTTACTCTTGTAGATGAGGTAAAATATCTTGGAATTATCTTTGATAAAACGCTTACTTTTTCAAGTCACCTTCAACACTGCATCAATAAAGCAAAAAGGGTCTTTTGGGCATGTAGAAGGGCTTTGGGGAAAACTTGGGGGTTATCTCCTAAAGTAATGCACTGGATATACACTGCGATTGTATGTCCCAGTGTCTCGTATGGGGCCATTGTCTGGTGGGGTAAAACTCTGAATAACACTGTAAGAAAGAAACTTACCAGTCTACAAAGAATGGCCACAATAGCCATCACAGGGGCAATCAGAACAACGCCATCTGATAGCATGGAGATTTTGCTTGATTTGTTACCCCTCTCAAAAAAAGTCGAAATGGAGACGGTCTTGTGTGCTGATAGGCTTAAGCTTACTGGTGACTGGAAGACTGTCAATGAAACTACTACTTTTAAAAACCTCGGAACTCAAGTTCAAGGGCATCTTTGCCTTAATGCAAACAAAGACTGGATTCTTAAACGATACAGTTTCGAGGACAGCTATTCCATACATATTCCCACACATATGGAATGGGATAGCTGTCAGATTAACACTAAGAGTGCTAATGAGGTCTGGTTCACAGACGGATCTAAAATGTCCTCAGGAACAGGTGCTGGGGCCTATTGTGTCTCCAATAACACAAAAATTTCTTTCTCTCTTGGGAATCTTGCCACAGTGTACCAGGCTGAAATTGTTGCTATCCTAGCCTGTGCACACAACTGTCTCAACAGAAATGTATAAAAAAAATTAGGATATTTTCAGATAGTCAGGCAGCATTGCTTGCACTGTCCAAACAATGTTTCTCCTCTAGCATTGTATGGGAATGTCACCTGTCCCTCGCAAGGTTAGCTCGCCTTAATAAAGTGTCCTTATTTTGGGTTCCCGGGCACAGAGGGATTGAAGGAAATGAAGTGGCTGACATTTTGGCAAAAGCGGGATCGAAGACTGCTTTTATAGGTCCCGAGCCCGTGCTTGGCCTTCCGCATAATTCTGTTAGGAATACCATAAGGCGGCTGTTCCAAGCTTACAATTTCGCTGATTGGCAAATGGCAGCCGATCAAAGGCAGGCTAGGGAGCTCAACCAGAGTGCTCCATGGAGGAGAGCCAAGGAATTACTTAGCCTTAGCAGGAAAGAGATTCGTGTAGCTATTGGGCTACTAACAGGTCACTGTGCTCTCAATAGACATCTAAATATTATGGGTGTAAAAGATGACCCTCTCTGTAGGGCATGTCAACAGGTTGAGGAAAGTTCGTTTCATGTTCTCTGCGAATGTGACAACTACTCTGCACAAAGATTTGAGTATCTTGGGTACCATTGTATCGATGCCTGGGAAGTTGATAACTTACCAATCAGGGAAATTCTGAGGTTCATCTCAGCTATTGGCCTATTTCAAGGTTAAACGATGGGGTTAGTACAATAGACCAGTGGTCGCGGTGCTTGGCCCTAACGGGCCCCCCACTCAAGTCATAAGTCATCCCTTGTTTTAAAGTGATTTGGTGTCTTTTTATGTTGATTTATAGTTTTAAAAAATCAGAGACCTTCCAACTACAGATGGACAGTACATACCTTGCTATTTGGTCTTTTCAAAGTGAGACGATCTGCAGCAGCTTTAGCAGCTCTCTGAGCTTGCTGCAAGATTTCCTCAGGGCTCATTTCATCGTCATCTTCTTCAGGTTCAACTGTACTCCAACTGAAAGAGTAATGAACAGTTGGGAACATTTCATACAATTAATATACTCAAGCCCTATGAGAAGCTAACTGTACAGCGTCAAACAATTGGTAATTGTAGCTTTTCATTTTGGAAAAGTCATATCAAGACATGATTCATCACATTTAATTTATTTATGTAAATTCAAACAAAAACTTAAAACTCTTCCGTAATAAATGTGCTTGTCAAAATACGGATTATTTGATGATGAAGAATAAGAAGTTTCTCAAAGTACAGTAAACTCCCGATTATCCGCGTAATTGGGTGGCGCGGCACCCGCGGATAAGCGAATTCGCGGATAATCCGCAAAAGTAAAGAACATATAAGGAACTAATAGAAAAATATAGTAAAGAAATAAAAAAGGGATCACAAATTTTAAAATACAGCTGCAGTATATGTTCTTCTGCTGGCTGTCATAGTTTTTCTTTTAGTCAAAGAGGTCGAACTGTCGGATGTGGATGCAAATTGTAAGAGTTTATCTTTTTGCTTCAAAATGTATCTCACTGTTCTCCTATATCATACTGCAAACGTATTTGCCTTTTAGTGCATCCTTTTCCTACCTTTTTAATAATTGTACATAGTAGCGAAATAAGTGAGAAACGAAAACGAACAATAAAAAAAAATCACTCTAAGAAGTCAATTAAAATCGCGGGCAGTTTATTTTACAAGTGACGCTTTTCGTCAAAAATCTGCACTTGATTTGCACCTGGCCGAACACATTTCGCCACACATCAGGTTTTTTTATAGTCATTCTTATTGTAATGTATTCGTTGTTCTTATAATGTTTTCTTAGTTATTTAAATTAAATGTATTCGTCTTTCTTTGAATGTGTTCGTAGTTCTTGAAATGCATTCTTCCGAAAAGTTTTGAAATAGATAAATTTCATTTATCTGCGTTTTATTAAATTATTATTTTTGCTGAGGGAACAAAAAGGTGGGGAGATCGCGGATAATCCGCAAAGCGGATAATCCACCCGCGGATAATCGGGAGTTTACTGTATAGGAAAAGTGCATAGTGGCCCGAGGAATAAGAAAACGGTCAAATATGTGTGACCATTTTTTCCAGATGACTTATTATAATGAAATTTTAAATATTTATTTTGTAGTTGCTGCTGTTTTTTATTCCATATTTTCGCCCACATTCTCATTTATTTTCACCCACATTCTCATTTATTTTCACCCAGTCTCAAACTATTGCAGTGTTTTCAATAAGATAACTCTTCTCCAAATCAAAACAGGAGGGCTGATGGTCCAGAAAAGTTTGTTTGTTATTATATTTATGCGGGAATAGGCACACTGAACAGGGGGTCACCAAAGCAAAATGCATCAGTGTTAATCCTATGGCCAAAAAAATATTTTCACTGCCACATTTCTCCAGCTGTATTGAATATTCTCACAAGCAGATTTGTTTCATGTGATAAATGTTCCTGACTCATAGGTCTCACTATTCCCACTTTTTGAAAATGGTTCGAATATTTTTTAAAATTTTTTTTAATAATTTTACACAAAATATTTGAAGTAATTTCAAAAAGTGGGAAGATAGAGACCTATATAAGTTATCTACATTTATTATTAAAAAAAAACCTTGTAAAAATATTCAATAAAGTCGGAGAAATGTGGCAGAGAAAATAGTTTTTTCCCCATTGGATTATCTATAAGGCACGTGAGTTTGGAGACCCGCAGTCTAGCACGCCCATTCACCCTTAAGACACACAGAGTACACCTTTTGTCCCTGAACGTATGTAAGAGTGCGAGTATGCCCGGTGATATTTTTTTGTAGTGTTTATTTAAAGAACTAAATCTCTTAGAAACATAGGCATTTATATTTCTCTAACTATTAAAATTGACCACTTATGTATACACATAAAAATCCTATGCCACTATTTCATGATATTAGTAAATTAATGCATTTACAGTACAGTATACAATTAAAATGAACTGTTTAGAATTCTGTATTGAGTAAGCAATAACAGTTTTTACTGACATTAATTGATATTGATAATTATTCATAATTCAATTAAAAGAGATTGTCAGTCCCATAGAGCTAATTCATCAGTTTTGGAATAACAGATTCTGTAGAAGCATTGCTTTGCCATGTTTGCCCTTTTTCTTCAGGTATGGGAATCAACATAACATCGAAATGAAACAAATTTTAGACGAAATTGTCATCTAGTTATTTAATTACATACTTTTGAAGTTTAAAATGTCAAAAATATACAGCAGATGGCGACACTATTTTAAAACTTATCAATAAATAATTAAGTAGTTGGATGTTATTTTCTTTTCAATTTTGTCTCAAATTGATGTTATGATTTCCATACCTTGTGTAAAAAGGATAACATGCCAAAGCAATTTTTTAAAACAAAAGTTGTGATTTTAAAACTAATGCATTAGCTCTATGGGACTGACAGACCCTCTTAAATAGAGATAATTGGTTGTTCAAGAGGACTCTCTTTGGAATTTCACATCTTGAAAGTGGTAATGTTATTCCTATGGAAAATATTCGCAAGTCAATTACCGCCACAAATTTATTAAAAGGTTGCTAGTTTCTTGTATCATTGTAAAGAACGAAAGGAACTAAAAGGATAAAACTAATTTGTTTTGTGAAAATCACATATTTAGTATTTTCAATAATTTTTTTGAAGTTAGTAAAAAATGGAGCAAGCATTAAGTTCTAATTTAAAAAAAAATATTAAAAATACTAAATATGTGATTTTCACAAAACAAATTAGTTTTATCCTTTTAGTTTCTTTCGTTCTTTACAATGATACAAGAAACTAGTAACCTTTTAATAAATTTGTGGTGGTAATTGACTAGCGAATATTCTCCATAGGAATAACATTACAATTTTCAAGATGTGAAATTCCCAAGAAAGTCCTCTTAACTAAAAACGATTTTATTGGTGTCTTTACCATGGTGGTGCCTTCGATTTCTTAGCTTCTGGCTGTGCCAATAAAGCAGGATCTGGTGGAGCCTCTACTGACTGCATAGACTCTTCGCTTTCATCATTGATGTTGAATCCCAACTCTTCAATTGTTAATTCAAGCATGTAGGGAAAGCTGCGTTTCAAAAACATTAGTTGATCCTAAAAACAAATTAAAACAATACATAGTGTGAGCATCAGATACACCTTGTCTTATCTAGAATGCAAGCCTCAAAAGCATTTTCCTCCCCGCATGTGGTTTTGTTCGAAACGGCGCGAGCCTGGTTTTGCCCCACCTTACTTGGGTTTGAACTGTTTGGATTTTTAACCTCACAACAGAACCTCAAACAGGTTAGGTTTAGAAAAGCAATGCTTCCCCCTGTTTCCTAGAAAACCAAGCGAAGGGATTGTTATGACTAAAAATCTGGACTTGGTTGAACGAGGAAGGCAATTTTTAAAATGTTAGTTTAAATTTACACATCAATAAGATTATTTTTTGGGAGGAGTCTTGAAAAAATTATTTTATTTTGCAACTGCGGCTATTCATTTCAGCCATGTTGGTTTCCACAATATTGCTACCATGTCCAAGGAAAGTTCTAATAATTGTAAAGTCTTCCTTCTGAACATGCAAACATGAGTAACACTTCTAAACATGCATCTTATATTTATTTATTGATGAACACATTTTATCTGCATTTAAAATTACAGTGTGAAAAAAATATACTTTGTTACACAAATACAATACCTAAAACAAAAATGTTAACTATTTAAAGCAAGTAAATCGAATAATTTTTAAAAAAAAAGCTTTGTTAATTTTTAGTTTACTTTAAATAGTCTTTTTTTATTAAGAATTTTTTTTTATTATTTCCTAGCCTTATATTTATAAGATGCATCAAGTTATATTTACTTTATTCATGAGTTTTTGAGCAACATGTAACAATCGCTTGGCTGATTTGTAATAAATAGTGTCCTGACGATTGTAGGTCATAGCATTGTCGCACATCAACTTCACATCCGCCTAAAATAAAAATATAAATGAAATTATTACTTCATCTAAAACTACACAAAACTTTTTTTTTTGTATAAATACATTTATAGTATTCAAAACATTTTTTGTAGTATAATTACTTATATCCAAAAAAAAAACAAAGGATTTATTTGTTTTAATTGAGTGTTTAATCTTTTCAAAATTTAGAATTCAAAAATAGTTAAAGCTCTGCTTTTGTTGTATTATATTTAATGATAAAAACAATAAAAAGTGTATGCGTTATTTAATTAATAAGTATGTAAAATCATTATGTAAAATATACAAACCTTAAAATCAGCAACTGATTTATATTCTCTGTCATCAATTTTCTTATTAATAGTGCTGAAGTCAATGGGATTAGTTATAATGCTAGAATACCCTGGAGCAATGACATCAGTGACAGGCCAGGCAAAAAACTCCTGGGGATCTTTCCTAAAAAAAGAATATATTTATAAATTGCAATACATTTAATCAAAAGATTAATAAAGTCATGCATGTTATTAAAAAGGGAAGGTTGCACTGAAGAATACCCAAAAAGTTATATCATGTTAAAACTAATCAGATTTTAGCAGTTGGCCAGAGAGAGCCAAAATCAAAAACTGAAATCTAAAAAAATATAATGTTTCAGTACTTATTATTACTTAATTGACAACCACAATACAACTATATAACATAAAACTTCGAAATCGATTATTTCTGTCAAAAATGTAAACCACCAACAAATCAAAAGTTTTGTTTACATACAAGTAACTAAATGTTTCCAAACAAATTGTACCACCTCGAAAAACATTCCCAGAATATCAGTCTTTAAAACTTAGTTGCATTAAAAAATAAAAGATAAAATTATCAAACATTTCTTAAAAACTGATTGAATTTAACCCTTATATGACTGCTTTATGGTCTTATGTATGTTTAATAATAACAAAATATTACAAGAAACTAGCACTTACAACTGAAGTTTCTTCATTAAATAATACAGCAGAATTTGAAGTGGGCTTTTCATCGCCTTCTTTTTCAAAGTACAAGTTCGAACATCTCGAACTGGCTTTTCCATCATTGGCATAATTGGGTGAGGCTCAGGAAGGGAGCGCATGGAAAGAGAGTCCCTTGAGTCGTGACTTTCGATGATTGAGCGGCTTGATTCTTCAATCTTACGGCGCTTTTCCTAAAGTCGAAAAGACACGAGTTTATGATCAGGAAGATGCAGAGTATGGTAATGGGACAAAATATCGCGGCCGAAATATCGCGGGCCAAAATATCGCGGCCGAAATATCGCGCCGCCGAATCGCCGGGCGAAATATCGTCGCCCCAAATATGCACGATATTTCGGCCGGCGATATTTTGGCCCGCGATATTTCGGCCGCGATATTTTGTCCCCAAACCGCAGAGTATAGTACTTGCACATCTTTATTAAATCCTCCATCCCTGCCATTTTTAAACATTGGATTTCAAAAATTTCATTAATTCACAAGAATTTTTTTAAAAATGAGCCAAGAATATCATGTCCTCGACAACAACATTTGATGTCAGGCAATTATCTCAGGATTCGAAAAAGAGCATATAAATTTTTAATACCATTTAAAGTGCTTTTCTTTGACAAAATTAAGAATTTTTTTAATTAAAAAAAGATATAATTCTACTTAAAAATGTTTACTTCTAATTTTAAATCTTAGCATATTGCTGTAAAAAAGTTGATACAAAATAACATGCTAAAAAGGCTAATCATGACATCTTATTTTAAGTAGAGAGGTTTGTAAGCATTCTCTGTATCCTCCCTTATTTCTTAAACAATGTCCATTCAACAAGATTTTTATTACGTAATACGGGGCAAGTCCATTTATTTTTAACTTTTTGTGATCATGAATCGAATCGGTTGTTGCGCAACAAAGTATACACACACATACATTTATAATAAAGTTCAACTTGAATGTTTTTAATTCCAATTCTTTGCAATTAAAAAAAATTACTTGCAATTTAAGTGAAAATTTTCTATAAGATAACAACTGAAGAGCTTAGTAAAAGATCGTGTTAAGTAACAATTTTGAAAAAATTGAGATTTTTGTGTGAATGAACATGTCATACCCTCCTATTGAGAAAACAAGATTCTCCCCTATCATAAACTTTAATTTAAGAATATTTCCTACCATTTGTAAGTACCCTTTTTAGCTTATCTAATGGCAAACTTTAAAGTTGATTTTCTTGTTTTCACTTTTTTGTCACACAGCATGTTCTTCCGCTAAACTCTTCAATTTTTATGAAGGAACATAATGATGAACTATACCTTTCGATCATGTGAGTGCTCCCTGTGATGATGATGATGGTGATGATGCTTCCTCTTCCGATCATGCCTCTCCTTATCTTTGTCCGTGGACTTCTTTTTCTTCTTCTTCTTGGATTTCTTGTGCTTCTCATGGGAATGGCTACTCGAAGAGGGCTTTTCTACGACCTTGCTCTCTTCGAAGACAGGCGGCTTAACATCTTGAGGTGGGCGTGGGATTTGGGATGAGGAGGAGTTGGAATTGGAGGTGTGGTGAACGGGAGATTGGACGCTGCCGCCTACTTTTAGAACGAGCTTCAGGGGCTTTTCTTGGCGTTCTGGGGAATGGAGAAGGGACGTTGTAAATTTAGATTTTAAATTGGTACTAAAAGTGGGTCAGTTTTACAGGTAAGGTCACCAATTAGAGCGATTTTTTCACATCTGGCGATAAATATTTTTTTCTAGAAACTATTCTCCGAGTTGGCGCAATTAAGATAGTATTATTTTCCTTTATTTACGTTTCAGGGATTTTTATCCATTTTCTCGCCAGTAACTTTTTCAATAAGCTTTTCTTTTCAAATCGTGGTTGTTAAAAGTCACCAAAATACTGACTTTTAGAAATTTGCCAAAGGGTGACGATACAGAATATTTTGAACCTAAACGTGGCAGCTCATAAAAAGAATTACCTACATAAGAATATTTCCCACAATCAGAGACAGCTGGGCTTAATACTAGCGTTGGCTTGGTGACTTTTCAACATTTCAAAAATCATGTTTTACGAACGCTTTCCTTGCTTGCAATTTTTTTCAGAAACAATAAAACTGCACTTGATCAGCTTCTGTAAGCTTTTATAGTTAGTTTAAGTTAAGCATATCCTTTTTTTGATTAGCATACCATGAAAAAAAAGGCCAACAATACCACAACGAATTCGCAGAATTCTTATTATTGAGTTAGATCCAAAACAATTTACATCAAATATAACTACGAAATTAATATTTGTGGAAAAAAAGGCACAACTTTTGCCACTTGCTTGGGAAGAAACACTTATGATTGGTTATAGATTAGATAAAATTAAGATTAAAAAAATTTTAATAGGAAGTTTCAATCTGATGTAGTCTTACATATGGCAAACCCCAAATGAGCGAATGAGCATATTTTTTTGGTAAAATGCAGCAACAAACGATTAAAAAGAGAAAATACATACATTAACTTTTAAAATATATATGTAGATAAAAATATATATACACGTAAATATCGAAGTTAAAAGGCGAATCAAAACTAATCAATTTATAGCCGAACCGTATGCACTAAAAAATGTTATGATACTTTTTAACCTACTTACCATTCAGAGATATTTCCTTTTTATCCGATTTATGATGTTTCTTGTGCTTTTTACTACCCATTTTTAATCAAAGAAATTATTATATTCCAATGGAAATGCCGATCAAGCCAAGAACGCGATCAAAAGCCGCAAGCAATCAAAACACTAACTGCTTTCGCGTTTTCCAGACCAAATTGTCTGTTAAAAATACTCTAACTGCAAATATCGCATTGATATTTTTAAGAGGATAGTCAAATTATTAACAAAACTTTACTTTCACAGACCCAACTTTATAATAAAAAAAGGGATTGAACACAGAAAATGTAACAAACATAAACAAATTTCTTCAAATTATTGTTTGTTTTTTTCGCTTTATAAGGTTACGGATAAGTCATAAGAAGACAATCGAAAGCTTGTACTGCTTCCGTTTGTTTGAGAGCGCTAGTTTGTTTTACTGAGGCAGTTTTGATCTAAATTCAAGTAAATTTTGATTTGTGTATTCATAGACGCTGAAATTTAGCTTTCAGCAAAAGAACGAGGCTCCTCGAAGTCCAGTTGGCAGCAAGCTCAGGTGCCAGGTACGTCACTTGCCTAACTGTAATTTTAAATTACAAAGCAAAATTTGTCAGTGCTGAAGATTCTTAGAGGCTAGAAATAGACATTCAGAAACGTTCAACCTAACATAACCTTTTCTTTGCAGTGCACATAGATAGGCAATGCAAATTAGTATTTGGTTTACTATTTCAAAATTATTAAACATATGATATTTTAATACTTTATAAAAAATAGCAGTTTGGATTTATCTTCGATTATTTCAGTGCACTGTTTGAAATAAAATGTTGAAATCTCGACTGCTGACTATTCGCTCTTTTTGTTTCAAAAGTCATTTGAAATGTTATTGCTCGAAATCAAATGATATCAAAATAGCGCGGGTAAACACAACATTTTAAAATTTCAGTAATATATAATGTTTAATAATTTTTTTAACTTTTATCTTAATTAACGAAACATTAAGTCTAAAAAAATTGAAACGTAATTTATGCAAAACTTGCCTTCAAGTTGCTGAGATAAACTCATGGTTTTTTTTTTCAAAGCCAATTATATTGACTGCATATATTTATGTTATTAAGTAGTTTTTGTTTCTAAATAAATCTTTGAGTTCAAATTAAACTGAATCTCCAGTACAGCTTCCAAAAAATGTACAGTCGAATAAAACAGTTCTAAGTATGTTTTTATGGTATTGAAGGGTAATGAATGTTGAAGTTTATAGTGATGATCTGTGTAAGAGTCATTGCTTTTTAATTTTGTCACTTTTTGAATGATATGTATTGAAACCTATTTCCTATTACAAGAAAAACATGCACGCAATTGTGACATGGTGGGTATTATAGGAGAGTAAAGAAACTTCCAGGGTATCTGATCTTAATTAGCCATACTATTAATGGACGGACCATCCAGCTGATTAAAAAAAAACCTGCCAATCAATAGCGCTGTATATATATGGGACTGGTTCATGTTATATATGTTGTTGTTCAAAGTCCTGATAGCCTCGTCTCTCAGCTGTTGTTTTAAGTTGCAAGGTCTGTTGTTTATACCTTGTGTGTAGTTCTAATGGGATTTTAATTCAATGAAACCAAATCTACCACAAGAATTTGCTATTTCTCTTTGAATTTAATTTTATCTGCTAGGACAAAAAATAACTGCAAATATAATGTATAATTGTTAAAAAGTACATCTTTAAAGTTAAAGTTACTTTCTAAATAAAAATAAAATTATCCCTAACAAACCTAATTGAAATAATACTTTCTGAGTGATTAATAAAATACACATTTATAGAACCTGCAATTGATTATTTTACTTACTCCATGGTGAAGAATAATAATAATTTTTTTTTTTTTTTTTTTTTTAAAAATCTAAGAGTTGGGCATAAAATTTAAGTTTTCTCGTTCAAATATTTATTAAATTTGATTCAACAAGAAATATTTCTATAAAAAATATTGAATGTCTTGTTTTTTGCAGCACACCAACGTTACTGAAGATTTTGTGAATAAACTTAGCTCTGCTATTGGACAAGAGAATGTTAGCACTTCCCTTCCACTTCGGCAGCAATGTGGCACTGATGAAGGATACCATGGGTATGTTTTCTTGCAATAGTAATAGAAATTAGTTGTGTTTTTTATAGCTTTTAAGGGAAAAATATTTGCCTATTGTCTGCTACAAGAATTTACATGAAATACAGTTGCAATAGTTTTAGTTTAATAATTAATTTTTAATTTAACTAGTAATTTAAGAAATTGTGCTAATGCTTACATTTGTATTTATGACTAAGCTAGTTCCTATTATACTTTTGCTTTCTCAAATTTGTTAAAGATACATCTCTGTTTTAGGTAATAATGTAGCATTGTGGTCAGTGAGGAAATTTAGTGTGTGTCTTTTTAACTATCATGATTTTGTTGAAAATGAAATTGACACTGGTAGAGTATGAGTATTTAGTTAGTCCACAATTTTGGCATGATTTACTATTTGCCCCTTCATTCTATTAAATACTCAAGACTCTTCTAGTCAGAATATATAAGAGGTTATGTATGTGATGCCTTCTTTATAAGTCTACTATATTTAAATTCATAGTAGTAACTTTCTAAAAATAATGTCCTGTACAGGCTTGAAATTGCTCTACGTTTGTTTTAAATTGTTTAAAATTTATTGAATTAGAATTAAAACAAAGTTTGACTCATTCAGAGATATTTTGTTTTACTTCCAAACTTAAATCTAGCTCCTTAAAAAGGTGTATATATTTTTTAATTATAAGGCCATGCAAAATAAGTTTACTTTAAGTAATCACATATATTAGAAAGTTGTGATCAAACTTGTTACTTATATTTTTTTTATTTTGTAGGACTTCTGCATCTGATGTGGTGGTTTTCCCTAAGTCCCGAGACCATATTTGTGATGTTGCCAAACTGTGCAGCAAAAATTTAGTACCAATGATTCCTCGTGGTACAGGAACAGGGTTAGAACATGGAGTTGGAGCTGTTAAAGTATGCCCTGAATTAACTTCTTTTTATATTAGTTTACCTTGAATGCATGTGTTGAAATGAATAGGGCATTTACTACGAAAAAATGATTTTAAGTTGAATAAGGCTGAAAGACCGTGGGTATCTAACTCAAAGTGTCTCTGTGATATTCCAATTGCAAAAAAAAAAACTTTAAACCGCATTTCCTCAGCTGTATTGAATATTTTTACAAATGTTTTTTTAGTATGATAAATGTAGCTGACTTATAGGTCTTTATAATCCCATTTTTTTTAAAAATTGGTTCTAATTTTAATTTTCAGTTAATAATTTTGCTACCAAATATTCAAATCAATATCAAAAAATAAGATTACAGAGATGTGAAAGTAAGCTACATTTATCATATAAAAGAAACCATATGTAAAAATATTCAATTCAGCCAGAAAAATGTATCTTTAGGAAATATTTTTTCTTTGGATTAGCACAGAGGCACTTTGGTCTGGAGACCCACGGTCATTCAGTCTCATTTGCTGTTAAAAGATAATTTCATTTTAGTCGAGAACCCAATTTCGCTGTATTAATATTTTATACACATTTACATATCTGTAATGTTTTTAAACTTTTTTTCTTTCATTTCATTTTCCAGGAAGTTTATCTTGCTTGGTATTTATATACGTATATGCTCAGTAATTAATCGATGTTAGGTATCCCCTGTTTTAATTGCATGTGAAGACTCCACCATGTATAAAATTGAAAAAAATATTTTCTTGTGTGTGAAATAAAACCTTTTTTTTTTCAAGGGAGGAGTGTGCATTGATCTCAACCATATGACATCAATTCTCAAGGTAAATGAAGAAGATTTTGATTGTGTTGTTGAACCTGGAGTGACAAGGAAAACTCTAGGAGCCCATATTAGGCACACTGGGCTTATGTTTCCTATTGGTAAATTACAAAGCAAATATTATAAGTATTTCTTAATAAATTTTTCTTTAAAAAAAATATCTCCTTTACATCTTCAATTCCTCTGTTATAATAACGATAAATGTAAATAATGTTTGTTTATTGTAGCAAGATTTCTTAAATCAGAGTATTACTTGTTTGATGTTTAAGTTAATTTATCGTAATATTACCATAATATAAAAAATATTATATTTGCAACTTAACATAGAAGTCATTGTATTGAAGATTACAGTAATGGTTATTTGATTCCATAAGCAAGAATAGCTTACACTATACCTTGTCTACCTAGAATGCGCGCCTTGAAATCATTTTCCTCCCATATCCTTGCATATGGTTTTCTTCGAAACGGACGTGTGTGTTTTTTTTTTTTTTTTACTACTTTTTTTTAACTGTACCGATTTGTTCTAAAAAAAAAAGAACCTCAAACGTAATAGGTTTAGAAAAGCAATGCTCCCCCATATCCTAGAAAACCAAACGAAAGGATGAAGGAAGAAAGTCATTTCGAGGCTCGCATAGTAAATAGACAGACTATGGTATTTTACTATATCTATACTAGTATATAACTAATAACTACTCAATAACTCAACCATGGAAAATTAAATTGTCCTTGAATTAATAATAATTTCAATACAGATCCTGGAGCAGATGCCTCATTGGGTGGAATGGCTTCTACTTCTGCCTCTGGTACAAATGCTGTTCGCTATGGAACCATGAAGGAAAATGTATTGAATCTGGAAGTTGTTCTTGCTGATGGATCTGTTCTTAATACAGCTGGACCAAACAGACGTACCAGGTGTCTATTTATTCATAATTTTATAAGCATTTTTTATTGAACCCTCAGAAGGATATAGATGTATAGGCTGTCAGGTTTTCCAGCAACATACATAATTTTGTTGAATTTGTACATTCAACAATTTTATTAAAATTTTAAAATTCAAAGCATGGAGGAGAAATCTATAGCCATCTGCTACAGAAATATAATTTGTATAAAAAATAAGAAATTAAATTTGTAGTTTAAAATTTTAATTTAAATGTTATGCCGTGAAAAAAAGTTTGCACTTAAGCCAATTTAGGGTTGTATAATCTTAATTCAACTAAATGTGTACTTGCTCTGCTGTGTATGTTTTTCTGTTATTTTAGTTAAAGTTTCAATGTAAATAAAATATTACTATTAGTGTGCAATACATATTATTTGTGGTATTAATAAAATAGTTAACCAACTATGACTTTACATTTATGGTTAGTTCATTGTGTAATTACTGAACAATACTGTCAAAGAAATTTTTTTTAATTAACAATTTTCAATTGTTTCAATATTGTTGATGATTTTTCTTGTTTTAAAAGATCGATCCTAAGCATTGTCTAAGATTTAGTACAATTTTGTTTTTAAAAAATTTCAATGAATGAAAAAGAATGTTTTATGTTCAGACTCTTGCTTCAACTGATAAATTATTGCAAATTACTCTCTGACATTATATCTATGATTTTATTATTACTATATTCCTTTAAACTGGTATTCTTTATCGAAATTGTTTTTTTTTTAATTTCTGTATTTAGAAAGTCAGCTGCTGGTTACAATTTAACAGAACTATTTGTTGGATCTGAAGGAACCTTAGGTATTATTTCTAAAGTAATGCTCAGATTACATGCTGTGCCTGCAATGGTATGAAATTAACACATTATTCAATATTTAAGATTAAATTATGTTATATTTTAACAATATTGTACAAGCTTTTTTTTAATCATAAAATCACGCTTTATTTAAAACCAATTATTGTGACCTTGTAAAATCATTATATTTTATGAGAAACCTTTGTTAAGAGATCAAATAAGCCTATTTTTTTTTTTTCAAATATCAGGTTTCATCTGTTCGAGTTATAAGTTTAATAATATGGATTTTTCTCAATTCACCTACATAATAACACATAATTGGTCAGTTTCCTGTATTATAGTTATCAAAGCATGTATATTTTTGATCAAATGTCTTAAAATAAAAGAAAGTGATTTTGCATTTTATTTCAATAGATGGTTTCTGCTACATGCTCATTTCCAACCATTGAAAATGCTGTTGAAACAGTTGTACAGATATTACAAAACAACATTCGTATTGCTCGAATAGGTATGTTATTATAGTTTGCCTATTTATTAAATAACATCATAAAATGTATGACACATATGATGTGAACCTTTCATAAACTTACATTTTTACCCTTATTGGACTTCATAATTTCATTTACCAATTTCACATATCTTTAATATTACTTAATAATACCTTTAACATCCCAGTGGTGTCGCGTCACTCAGTTGTTCCCATGCAAAATATTTAGTCAGCAAATAACTTTCCAGTAATCTTTTAAACTTTTCCCATAACCCATTCCCGCACTTAATTGGTCAATGGAACAAAACAAACATTAACAGTCGGCATCTGTGAATCACTTCGCAACTGACTCTCAAAGACTAAACACGACAGAGCCTCATGTCCCTAAATGGAAGAAAATATTTCAATTACTATACTTTTCCCTTTAGACTTATTTTATATTGTCATGAATGTATAATTGACGTAAAATAACTTATAATGGTTACCTTTTTAAATTCCTGGGGAGGTAAGCTATGATGAGGTTAAATGAGGCACTACTATATGCTGATAATTGGTTCAGAGTAGTGAATTGTTAATTGAAGATAAAATCTAGTTTTTGTAAAGCAATGTAAGGCTTTTGACAAACAAGTTGCAAAGTGCTAAAATAAACGTAAAAGTTTTAATTAAAAAAAACTAAAAGGCCATATATGAAGAAAGCTCCTATAATATACTGATTTGAAATAATAAACTAAAGTAAAAATATAAGGTGATGTATATTGCATCATTGTTTTCAACAATACATGCATTTGCAATCTGAGTCGACCTAACTAATGTGCTCCACCTTTTTTTAAAATTTTCTATGAATCGTGTTTAATTGAAATTGAACTTAAGCCCTTTCAGAATGCAAGGATGCAATTATAAACTTACTTGATTAACAAAAGTATTCAAAGTCTCCATAACAATTATTTAACATGTTTATTTCCTGATGAAGTAGTTATTCTTTTTTCAGAACTTTTAGATGATGTTTCCATGGCCATCTCTTGCTCTTATAGTGGCTTAAGTTATCCAATAGCTCATAGTCTGTTTTTGGAATTTCATGGAACAGAAGAAAGTGTGAAAGCGGAAGCAGATCAAGTGGGTAAGTTGAAGCCTTCTATATTTCTTTGGAATTATGTTCTTCATTTTGGCACAGGTATTTATTGCATAATGTACAAAATGTTGTTTGGTCCCGGCCTCTCCCAGCTACCTCCTTGCTTGCATGGTGCTATGTTAATATAAAACTGACTTGCTGGAAAATCCTGGCCACTTTATGGACTTTTTGGGGTTGTAAGATCTACTGGATTTGATCAAGTTGGTCTAGATATTGTAGAATTAGTAACAAAACGAAAACAAGAATGAAAACAATCTTGTAGAATTAACAACAAAAATTATAAATAATAATCAAAAAGATTTATTTTCTATCGCCTTTTAGAATCCCTTTTTAAATTAAATTAGTAACACAGAATTTTTGTTTTGTGGGCGTGCGATCTACTGGATCTGATTTGATCTAGTTGGTCTAAATCTTGTAGAATTAGTAACAACAACAGTTATAAATAGTGATAAAAAATTATTTATTTTTTATTGCCTTTTAGAATCTCTTTTTAAATCTTTTTGTTTTTATGTGTTTAAAAACAAAAATTCCTTTCCTACAAAAAAAAATGCATGACACAAATAAAATATTTTTACTTTTCAAAATGAGCATCATAAAAGCGAAATATTACGGACTAGGGATATAAAAAATACACATCAACCACCATTGTTATAACTTTTACAACTGCAACCACATCAAACTTATATTCAACTCTTTCCATGGGCTATAAGTACCAGCAAAATTATTTTGTGTTTGACTAATAAGTAAGACTGTTATTTCAATCCATAAGAAATTTTAATTTACCATTGTACATTAATTGTGTCTTACATTTCTATCAATAAATTTAGTTTTACATAATATATGCAAATAATGAACTTTGCAATTGCTGTCTATAATTTTTTTTTCTATTTTTCTATTTCAGAGGAAATAATTAAAATGAATGAAGGCTCAAATTTCACATGGTCTGCTGATGCTGAAGAAAGAAACAAGCTTTGGAAAGCTAGACATGAAATTTACTATGCAACTCTTGCTGAAAGACCTGGATGTAAGGTTAGTGCTGTCTAAACATTTTGTTTTTAACACTTTTTAACTACATACTAATATATTTTTGTCTTTTAAAATGTTTCGGTTAAATTTGAGGTTAAAGTATTTCAAAAATAATTTTAAATTGCTTATATCACTTATAAAGGAAGCATGTTTTCCTACATGAAGCATTTCAAACATAATTAAGCAGCATTTCAACGATTATGCTTTTTAGGTTCCTAATCCCAAATAACTTGTTTTATAGAAATAAAAACTTAAGTTAACAAATGCTCCATGCATTTTATGTTTTATTTCCATGCTAAATTTGATCATAACAGTTAGAAAATGCACAGAACTTGGGAAAAGGCCTTATGTTGATTTTAGTATTAATTTCCTTTTTATGTTATCAATTTACAAACATTAGATTTGGTTTTTGCAAATGCAAATAAAAAAATATCTAATTGGGTTTTTAATGAAATTTTCCAAAACAATTAATTAAATGATTGCGCAAGGTAATTGGGGACAGTGCTATTTTAAAAAAACTTATCTAACAATTTAAATTTTCCTGATGCGAAATATATGCAAAATAAACTTTACATGTTTGAAATACAGTATTATCGAAACTCCCGGATTATCGCGGGTGAATTTATCCGCGGGTTATCTATCCCACCTCTCTTTTTTTTTCAAATTTTTTTTAAAAAAAAAAAATTTAAAGAAAAAATTTTTAATTTTTTTTTTTTTTTTTCAAAACTTTTTAGAGAAGAACCCATCGAAAGACGAACGAAATTTTTCTTAGAACGACGAACAATGGTTTGTGAACTAAGGTAAGTTGTGTGTGTTCACTGAGATTTGCACACAATTTTTTTTTTTTAAAATAAAAACTAAAAAAATAAAAAATACTGCCCATTTTTTTTAATTGAATACTTTGAAGCGATTTAAAATTCTAACTCATAAAAACTAAAAATGTGAAAACTAAAAATTTGTCAATACATTACAAGATGAACTAAAAAAATAAAAAAAAAAAAAAAAAAAAATAAAAAAAAAAAAAAGTGTGGCTTTCAGTGTGGCATAGAAAAAACGAGTAAAAGTAGTAAGAATTTTGTAAAATGTTGAAGTAAGTAAAATGTGCTATATACGTATACTATAATTTTAAAAAATAAAAATAAAAAAGAAATTTTTTTTTTTTATTTTTTTTTCATTTTTTTTTGCGGATTATCCGCGAATTCGCTTATCCGCGGTAGCCGCGCCACCCAATTCCGCGGATAATCGGGAGTTTACTGTATAAGTATATATAATGCATCCCTTTTTTATACTCAGCAAAGATTTTAAAATATTGCACTATTCACAATAACTTTGAGGCCATAATTACCCTGATTAATGGGATACATTTTAATTACAATACTTTTTTAGAGTATAACCACTGATACTTGTGTGCCAATTTCCAACCTTACTGAAATGATAACCAAAACTAAAGAAGATATTACAAAATCTGGATTATTAGGTTGGTTAAAAGAAATATTACTTTATCATCAATCTAAATGCTGTTTAAAATGTCATGATCAATACTTCCATTAATTTATTTAGGCACTATTATTGGTCATGTTGGTGATGGAAACTTTCATTCACAACTGCTGTATGATCCAAAAAACAAGGAGGAATTTGAGTTGGCACGTAAAGTGGAACACAAAATTTCAGAGTAAGTGATTCAAATATTTAAAATTATTTGGTTTCTTTGTTTAACCAAGGCAATCAAACATATAAAAGAAAATTATAGCTTGAGTCTAATTAATTATAATCTAATTAATTTCATTCTTATGATACCTGAACTTATAGAATCTAAAGGACACAAAGTATATATTTATCTGATGATATTTAGTTCTCTAACTCATACCTTTTAATAATTTATTAAAATGATATTTAACGATCCATCTTAGAACTTTAAAACTAAGTGTAATCCTTAAAATCTACACAATATATTTTAAATATCTCTCTAAAAAAAAGTGTATTGGAAATTGAAACTACAAAATATTATGCAGTCAAAACACATATTTCCACATCTTTTAATCCCAAAAGGGTCAAATAAACAACAGACCCAAGTTTTACATAAATACTTTAATTCCTTCTTAATAAATATCCACAACTACAACAAATCTTGCAGGCGAGCCCTGTCCCTGAATGGCACTTGCACTGGCGAGCATGGCATTGGCATTGGAAAGATGTCCTTCCTGGAACAAGAGCTGGGACCAGTGGGCATTCAGGCAATGCAGTCGATCAAGAGAGCTTTGGACCCACACAACCTTATGAATCCCGGAAAAATGATCAAGATGGATATTTAAGTGTCCTAGAGCAGGGGTTCCCAACCGGTGGTTCGCATACCACTGGTCTTACAAGTTGCCAACATAAAAGTAACCTTTATATAAACTATTTTTTATGTTCTATTTTAAATCTTATTATATATTTTGTTCCATGTTAATTTATGATCTGTGATGTGTTTCGGTTTTAACAGGTTTATGATAACTATACCAATTGTGTAATATATGTGAAGCTATAATAGCTCATTCAGATGCATTATTATTTTGATGCAGTGTTTAATATTCCAGAATGTGTTTGTGATAAAGCTATGTATTTAGAAAGAACTTAGTTCACAATTTTATGTTTTAATTTTGAGATGATTTCTTTAAAATTTGTTCTGGTATAATATATTTATCACTTGTTATATGCATGTTGAAATTTTTAATGCATCTTATACTATGATAGAATTTTAATTGGAATAGCATCAAAAATAAGCCATGGCTAAACAATTAGTAAATGTTATTTGTCACAAGGTGCAATTTAACTTGTGTTTTCCAAATGGGCAAAATAAATATGATCCCATAAAGGTTTCATCATGCTGAATTTGTTAAAGGCTGAATTAATAATGAAGTACCATTTTTTTAACCATAGTATGCTTTCTGAGTGCAAGTTGTCTCTTATGAATGGTTACCAATTTGTACATTAGTTCTTATACACAATAAGAATGTCAAGTCAACACTGTAGGAGATGATTCAGTGATAGTCGATGTTTTTCCATTTTCTTTTTCACTGAGTCTTTCTTGCCACCGTAAATAGTTGTAATAGTTCAGTACAACTGACACGATAAATAATGACAAAATGAAGAGCTGAAAATGAATACAAAAAGTTATTTTGTTATGATATTTTATTTGTAGAAGATTTGTGTTGAACTGTATATCAACAAATAAAAATAAACCTTTATAAATGTAGAGAACATCATTTGAGGTGTTTTAGACAGTGTATTTTTACTAATAGTGACATTTTAAAATAGTGTTTATAAGTTCTATATATAATATTTTATTTTGTACCCTTATAGAAAAAAGTTTGTATTTAAATGAAAAACATCTGCTTCCTTTTTGTGATAATTTATAATATTTAGTTATTTAATGTTTACACTAATCTTGTATTCTTTGCCACAAAAATAAATTGTGCTGATGTTATTTTCGTTTCTTTTATATATTTCAATAAATATACAAGTTACAGGATCTTTTCGAACCAATTATATGATTTATTCTCAATTTACTAGAAACTTAATGCATTTGAAGATCAACAAGGTTTTTAAAGTCATTTGAATTTTTAAAATAGGATTGTGTATTTGAAATGAGAGGTTGATGTATTATTTTGTTTCTGTTCTAATTAATGAAAAGATTTTGTTACAAAAAGCAGTAACAAGAAACACACTTAGAAAAACAACTAATCATAATAGCTTACCGCTCCTATTAATCTGGCAAATTTCAATGATTCACATCTTCCAACAGAGAGTAGTGCAAGCGTACTAGAGATGAAGAAGCATACCAAAGCAATTCCATCATTCAGTAATAGCTTGAAATAAGAAATATAATAAAATTACTGATTTGACATAATGTTATTTAAAAACTTTTTAATAATTTCACATTTACTCAAAAAAAATTTTTTTTTTTTTATTATGAAAAATTATTTATTTTTTAAAAAAAAAAGTGAAAATGGTAAGCATTAATTTTGGTTTTTATGAATAATTAACCTTTACATTTGTTTTGCTGCTAAAGAATTTAGTCTCTATTAAGAGCTATGTTTACTAAAAACATAAATTTGAGTGGAAAACAAAAAAATGGGAAAGCTAATGTTTACTATAATTCAAACTGACAAAGCATTTTTTTAAAACCTTTATTTGAGATTAGATACATTAGTTGAGGATAAATATTGAATAATTTCCTGCATATAAAAATACAGCTAATTAAATTGTTGTTGTTAAATGAGAAAAATGTTATTCTAAAAGGAAAAGTGAAAATGGTAAACATTAATTTTGATTTTTATGAGTTAGCTTAAAAAATAAAATAGAATACTATGAACCTTATTCAAATAAAATAACATTTTAAACTTAAGATAGTGTTTTGGTTTATTCTTACACAATTTATAATTTATTTATTATGATTTTTTTTATTATGCATTTGTTTCCTTAACATATGTATTTTGTATTTGCTTTATTATTATTTCTATTTGGAAAATATTTTGTAATTAATTGAGGATTAATAATAGGTTTTAAAAAAAAATCTTTTAGACCTTATGCTTACTTACTGTTAGAGGAATATCGACTCCTTTTGATAGTTGTTCATCAAAGCGCAAGACAAACACTGCTAATATGAGGATGGATTCTAGCATTGCTACTATAACAACAAACAGGAGAAAGCCGTATCTGGAAGCGTCAAATCCACAATAGCCTTCAACAATGCTTATCAAGGCAGCCAATGCAAGTACCTGTTGAACATGAAAAAAAAAACTTAAAGTATATTTTTTTCAACAATATTTTTTAAATAATAGTATTGGTATGTAATTTTCAATGGTCAAAATATACTCGTTACATACAGGATCCTTTAGAAAAGTGAAATGCACCATTAAAAAAATCATATGCTGATTGTGAACTATCATTACAAACTCTTAATGTGGGACTGCATAGCCTATGCACTCTTATGTGGGACAAAAACCTATACAGTATAGGTTTTTGTCTGTCTACAATCTATGTTCTTTTGAAACGCGGAATAGATATCTATGGGAAATATGTCGAAATATGCAGATTAAGAATTGGATGGGGAAGTTATACCGCTATTTAAAAGTTTCTAAATTTTTTTTTGTTCGAAAGTTTTTTTTTTTTTTATAAGTTAATCTCATAGACTTAACATGGAACCAAAATTTTTTTCATATCTTTCTGTCTTGCGATATAACAAAATTAAATATAAAAACTCTGGTTTAATTTATAAAAATATAATTTGAATATTATTATTTGATTTTCTTCAAATATTTATTTAAAATCTTTATTTCTTTTTTAAAGCTTGATCATATTTGATCAACTCGATTTAATTTGTTTGATGTTTATAAATGGAATCTACTTTTTGAAAACCTATGCCTCTACTACATATTTGATGATTTTTTTTTTCTAATGTCACCCGCGATTGACTAAAATATTTCACCTTGACGAAAATTTATTGCAACATGCCACTCAAAGAAGTCACTCACGAAAACGACACCAGAACTGAAAGAAAACCGAAGATGCCGTATAAATTGTCGTCACGTCATTGTTGCTTTGTTCTCGCGATAGATGCCTGCAGCCCGCTACATATTTTCCTGTATTGTCAGGCGAATTACGAACATAACAGCTGACTGAAGGACGTCAGGTCATTCTCGTAACGTCCGCCTCAATTATGGAGCAATTTTATAGAAAATCAGTGTCTTCTTCGCTAAGAAAAGGATAGAAGGTTTTTTTTTTTTTCACAATACGAATTCTCTAGATCGTTAGGCTGTGACTTTCTTTTGGACTGTTTGAAATTGATGAATTGCAGCTTCTTTCATTAGAAATAATTTTTCTGAATGTACTGGCCTGATTTCCGGCTTGGCAAACGGGACACGAGCTTAGGACCCATGTATACAAGAAAGAATGTATAAAAACGTTGAATATGAAATTGTGTTTAAACTTTTAAATAATTCATTCACAAAGAAATGCTTTTGGTAGGCTCAAGCATGCATTCCGAGCTAATTGTTACTGCTACTTTTGGTACACACTGAACGTAAAAAAATACACACAATTATTTTACAAATGATTTTTTAAAAAAATGATGCTCCAAAAAAAATGTTTTGTCGGGGAAAATATTATTTTATCTTGATTATGGATGGAGATACGCGGTCTTTATACATGACATTTACAAAGGTTTCAACTTAACTGTTGTACACACATACACTCTTAAAACAAACACTCCCAATTTACCTCAGTCTGAGTGGATTCCTCCCTCCAGACTGGAAATCCTTTGGACTTTGGAGTGGATCCTTTGTGTGTTAAACAAACCTCCGACATCATCACTCCAAACGATTGATTTTAACTCAGTCTGAGAAAATATGCATGCCTTTAGGGCGTCGAAAATGCACTTCTCCAACTGGAGTGGATTTCACTCTTTTGTTTTAAGAGTGTAAGTTTCGATTTAAGAACAATAATTAGGTAATATTTTAATTAATTTCAATGATATCAGTGCACATAAACGTGACTGTCACCGTCAGTTTGAAATAATTCTGACAGAAAAGAAAAATCATTATCTGCCTTATGCCGGAAATGAAGTTGTCAACTGAAACAAAGGGTGATTACTGTCTCTCTATATTATTTAACGTCTAAATTATGGCAGAAATCCAAACATGTTCTATGCTATGGTTCAGTCGTTTATTAGTGTATACCCAAATAGTAAGTTAAGACATTTTAAACAAGTAAAAACACACAATTGCTACACTAAGTTGTCCCTTGCATAAGGTTTTTTTTATAGTTATTACAGATTATGACAAAAACCATTACAAATATTTGGATTTTAATCACATATATATAGGTATCCTTAATACATTTGAAATAAATGCTCGATCAGAAAGGAAAAACATTCATGGGCCTTCCAATTAATTTCAAAATAAGTAGGTTTCCCCTTCAACGTCGTGCGGTAAAAAAAAAATCAAATTTTTCAATTTCATTCACAGTCTTTTAAACGCCGCCGTCACTAATTGCCGCCCTTTTCAAAAATTAAATCCAGCAACTTCAAAATTTTGAATTAAATTAATGCTAAATAATATAACCAGATGAGGGCGGTAAATATTTATTGTATTTTTTTTAAACATTTTCTTTAAACATTATGCAAAATCGAGAACTTGTTTTGTACCTTTATAATGCCGCCCCGGTGGCGCAATTGTTAGTACTCTAGCCTTTGGAGCTGCTGGGGTCGGGTTCGAATCCCGGTCAGGCATGGATGTTTGTGACCGTCAATAATTGTTGTTATTTGTCAATGTGTTATTCATTTCTTTGTGACTGTAAAATTGTTTCTGTGTCTGTCCCACTTGACGAAAGCTTATAAGCGGTTCTCTGAACAAGCACACAAGCTGGAATATATATGTACCATACCATATACCATACCTTTATAATATAACTTTTAAGAACCTTTATGTAGTAAAATTTTTTAAAGCAACTCATTAAAAACCGAAAAACAAATGAAAACATGAGCGCATTCATAAGAATCGGCCCTCTTTTATCTTTTAATTATTTTTATTTTAGAAGAGTTAGAAATATTTTTTTAAAAAAATTTGAATTAATTTGAAGTGATATTTTTCTCCTTTTCAAAGTTACTTTCACTTCATTTTTTTTATTTAAAATAAAATTAAGACAAAGTGGGATTTGTCAAACCCGATAGTGCCGCCTCGCCTCTCTGCATCATGGCACCACACGACCCTGGTTTAGTGGTTTCTTATGTATATTTATCTAATTAAGAGCGTGGAATATTACATATCTATATATTTTAATTAAGAAATCTCTGACTAGAGTCGCGTATCAACGCCTAGACAAAAATATTACAGTGTTACAGTTTTCAATTTTAGAAGCTTATTTCTTTTGTACTGAAGGCGTCATTTAACTATTTCAGTAGCAGTGATGTCATTTGGCATCATCATGTTTCTGATCATAATTAAAAAAAAATAATAGGTCTGGCATATTTGGATTAAAAAAATATTTTTTAATGGAAAAAAGTTTGAAGAATCGAATGATGTGCTTTTTGATATCATAAATGGCTAGACGATCAGAAAAAAAAAAATCTAAAATGATAATGCCAAATTTTCATTGGGACTGAAAGGGTTAAAAGGCTTTTTTTTCCTAAATTCGAACCCAAACGGGTGTAGTGGTGCAAAACGTAGCTATGATTTGTCCATATGAATAGCATAATGCATTGTTGTAAGTAGCAGGAAAGTAGGCTATTTTAGTTTTTTAGAACTTTTTCGTTTTTTAATCTGTGAAATTTAAGTCCTCAAATGCATAAGACAAGATACAAATTTGTTACTTGACTTTCGCGTATAATGTTTTCACGATTTATTGTACAATATTGTATATTTAATTTCAATCAGACTTTTTTTTGATATGGTAGAACCAGTGTATAATATCTAAAATGCACGTATTCCTTTCATTTTAATTTGGCACCATCAGAAATAAGGTCTCTCTCTTTTATATAGTATTTTACAATGAAATTTGGTTCTTAAAAGATTCAAATTTTCATGAAGTGAAGCGCATAAGAACTCTTTACAGTATTATTCTGGTTTTTTTCTTATTTTTTCAAAATTATCGTGCCTAACCCATTGAATTCCATATCTGGCTCTGTTCATTCTTCTCTTCAAACTCTTATTCGATTTTGGCCTTCGAGGCAAACACGCCTACCTAATAATATTGAAGAAACCTTGATCCCACCTACATTCTTGGATTTCTCTTTTTTTATTCCAAGCTCCATGTTTGTATACTTGGTTACCATTAAAAAAAATAAGTACTTATCTTACAATGTGACTTCAGTTCTCTTTAATGTTACCTTTTGTTTGAAATATGTATATTTGTTTGTATGTTTGAGTGAATATTTGTTTGTGCATGGCATGCCTTAAAAAGACAAAAAAAAAAAAAAAACTTCTTCGCGATTGCAGCCAAATTTGGAAAAAGTACGGAAGGAATACTTATTACGGCTAAAATGTACATTTTCCAAGTACAGCTGTGGAAAAAAAAAAACGCTCCACCCCACGTTTCTCAGCTGCTATTGGACAAGGAACTTTGTGGAAGGTGTCATTTTTCAGGAAATAGCGTAAGGAACTGAGAACTGGCAACAAAAATTGTATAAGAGGTCGTCTACATATTAAAATGTGTACCAACTTTGAAAATTCCAATGGCAACACCCAATTTTTTTACATAAAAATGTTAAGCACCTTCAAAATACCCCATGTGTAAAAAATAATTATTTACTTTGCATTATTTGCTAGGCTATAAGCATTCAAAGTTGAACGCTCATAATGTTAAAAAAGTTTCATAAACTTTTATTCATATCTCCACAAATAAAAGGAATGAAAGAAAGTTTTGTTTTTCATTATATTCTTCTTAATCTTCCAAAAACAAATCACACAAGTTTTTTCATCAATTTTTCAGTTTTAATAATTTTTTATTTAAATTTAAATAATAAAAAATAAAACATGAATAGCAACCCCAATTTTTTTTTTTTACATAAATCGATAAAGTAGATCAAGTAGAACCAAAATCCCAAATTTTTTAATTCAAAAACAATTATTTGCCGAGTTATTGTAAAAAAACTGAAAAAGACGAATTTTAGGGATCGTGTAAAAAATTACTTGGCGAATTCGATCCTAATTTGCATTATGGTTTGGTGATTGAAAAGCATTTGTTGATAAATGTTTATTCAAATTATTGATGTCTGAAAAAAATCTAAAAATATATGCTAAAATATAATTGGAATTCGGTTTTCAGTACATTTTATTGTTACCACATTGCTTATTTAAAATTATTAGTGCCCACTTTCCTTGATTTTAAATCATTGTCCAATCATTCTGAATAATTTTATTTTGCTTTCCTTAAATATCGTGTTAAGGTTGTAACCCTCGTTATGAAATACGTGGTTTATATTACCGATAAAGAGCGACAAATTTTTAACAAACTTTTTGCAACAATATTGATGAAACAAAAATTTGCATAAAAAATGTGAAACATTAATGCAATAATCATGTTAGTCAATGTGATTATAACTAATCGCATTTGAAAATCTGTTCGTTATAAATAACCGTATATGCGACTTAAATTAAAATTAAAACTTTCAATCTTCTAGTCTTTATTTTATTTCTGAATTTATAATTTCAAAATAAAAAAACTTTAAAAAAATCACAATATTAGCGAAGAAAGTTAAATTCTAGCATCCGTTGTCGAGATTATGTTAACCCAGTTAGTTTGTTGTTTTGAAAAGACGCAACCCAAATATTACTGTTTTCACTTTAGAGATGCCCCCTAAACAAGTTCAAAATTAATGCTTTAATAACTCAGCAAATAATGCAAAATAAATAGTAATTCTTTTTTATACATGGGGTATTTTGAAGGTGCTGAATATTTTTATGTAAAAAAAATTAGGTGTTGCCATTGGAATTTTCAAAGTTGGTACTCATTTTAATATGTAGACGACCCCTTATGCAATTTTTGTTGCCAGTTCTAAATTCCTTACGCTATTTCCTGAAAAATGACACCTTTCATAAAGTTTCTTGACCAATAGCAGCCGAGAAACGGAGGGTGGAGCGTTTTTTATTTCCCCAGCTGTACCTAACGTTCTAGGCATGTTTCAGATCTTGAGTGGCAACAGAAATGCCGAATGAAAATAAATTCTTTCTCGATTGGGGAATCAATATCACGTTTGAACAGATCACCAATCTATAAGGACGGGTAGGAATTAAGGCTATGAATTTGCCATCTGAAAAAAGCCAATTAACTAGAAAATTATCGGATGCAATGTGGGTTGAAAAGCATGCAACAACTATTGACAGATTTGTAGAGCATTATTTCGAAATGAAATTGCATGGGAAAGGAAAACTTCTTTTATTACATAAATTAAAAAAAAAATAATATTTCTTTTGGTTTATTATTGCTATATCATCTTCCATTAAGTACCAGTCCGTAGGTTACTTTAAAGTTATCATTATTAAGATAATAGTTTTTATTATTTTTATTTGATATTAATAACTAACTTTAAAAACCCGGCGTTTCATCCACCCGGCGTATGGGTGGTCCCTTAAAAACGATTATTTGCTTTTTATGTAAACTTAGATTTTATGCCAATTGATCCACTCTCCTCTGGTCAGCACACCATCAGGATATTATAATCTAACCCCTTCTGATATCATCAATATTTATCATTATTTTTAAATGTAGATGCCCGATTGTATTGTATCCATGCACTTCTAGAAGTTTTGAGTCCTGTGTCCTTTCCCAGTGTGTAGTTACATATTTCAAGTCCTTTAACCCATTAAGGCCCTTTCAGGTGGCGCTAATTTAAGGTTTTGAGACTAAAATTTTAAAAGTTTTACCGGAAAAGTTGCCTTAAACAGCATCAATGCCTGTGGGTCAGTTGAAATGTACACTATTGAATACAACGGAGCAATTTTTTAATTGAAAAGTTGATTCATTAAAAATTGCGAATTTTTTTTAAGAGTGTCCCTAAAAAGGGACGCCAGGCATTAATGGGTTAAATTAAACCCAAATGCTTTTTCGGGTTTATACTTAATTTTCGCCCGCGTTTTTCAAATTAAAAATGAAAAGTAGAAATTGAAAGTTTATAAGAATGGACAATATTATTCCCATGGAGGAAGAAAATTTTTAATTAATAAATAAAACTAGTATGAAAAAACTAAGCTCAAGTGCACACGTAGGTATTAAAGGAAATCTATTTTAAAAATTTCGAATTTCTGAAGGCAGTATAAGAGGTCTTTCACGACCCACAGACACATTCATTTTTTTTTTTAATTATTGATATCTTATCTGATTTCTAGTTCGACCACATGTTTATAAATTTTAAATACAGTAGGCGAACAACTATCTTTCGAAAATGCAGTAAATAATATGCAAGTAAAAAGGTTTTTAATAGTTTTTAAAGAATATTTTGAAATAAATTTTTATATTTCTGGTGGTTTTTATTATTTTACTTTCAATTACTTAAATATGAAATAATATGTAAGGTAATGAAAGTATTGCGATGGAGTCGAAGCCCCGAAAGGGAGTTTTTTTCCCAACTGTTTTAGAGGGTATTGCTGAGGGTGGCATAACTACAAAGTAAACTTTTTTTTATCCATCAGTGCGAAGTACGGGAATATAAATTGCCAATATTACAAATGCAACAACACTCAAGTTTTTAAACTCGAGTTTCTACAATTATTTCAATAATTCATCAATATAATCTCTGTTGCATTGCTCTTTCTTATGTCACAAAAAATGTTCATAATTAAAAAAAAAAATTAAAAAATCTTCGAGGCCGAAGAACTTTCAAACCAGCAATACAAAACCAGCGCATGAATTGAAGTAACGATAGCGTGAAAGAAAGAGCTAACTCCGTGTGACATTCACCTGCTTGGATAGCATACAAATACCGCTTGCTTATTACATTGCATACCGGTTGGTGAAAGTTGTTTGCTTGTAGTTTCCTTATTCGTAAAAGAAAAGCTGACTCAACTGAACCGTGACAGTTCTGCAAGGATATTTCTTCCTCTCTGGGAAAGGGGCTGATCTCATTCTCACCCTAATCTGCCATGTTTCACAATAGGGATGAATCTCATATAACCTTAAGTAAACGGCCCATTGCTTTTTAAATATATATTTTACATGTATTGACTAATGTAAGAGTTAGTTTGCCGTCTTGTGGGTGGGGAGACCGAGCTATTAGTTTTTCGGTAAGGCGTCAAATTTAGGAAACAATGCAGTATAATTTTTCAATTATTAACTTGGGTGATTTAAAAAAATGTACGAAGAAATAGCAATCCCTAGGTATTTCAAAAATAACCGGTCATCGAAGGGAAGCCACAAGACCGCCAAAAAAGAAGCCATAACCATAATTGGAATTTGGAAACACTTTTGGTTGTGGTTGAACTGTTCCTATACTAGGGAAACGGTGCCTTGACGATGAAATATAACGCATTGTTTTTATATAGTTTGGTTTCAATTCCCTTTTCTTTCCTTCAATAACTCTGTCAAGCTCTGGGGGATAGTAGGGGCGTCATATGATTTAAAAGCGATAAGATCATGCAAATTTGTGTACTTTAATTAAAAACTTTTGAATTATTGACTTGCATATGGTAATATAATATATATAAATTTTAAATAATAGTTTTAATAACAGCGATTTTTTTTTTTTTTTTTGAAAAATTAATAGGATCATAAAAAACGTGACCAATTTTTTAAAGAAAGATACTTACAGAAGTAGTTTCCACTTTTGGTCACTTATTTTTTTAATATTAAAAACATCGTTTTTTAAAATTCTTACCACTATAAAAATAACAAAATTCATTTTTTTGGCATAAGCCATTTGAAGTTTAATCGTGGCTTAGGATATCGATTGGTTGACAAGTGCTCAGTAGTTTTTAATTATTATTATTAACGGAAATAACTTTTAATATTGTTCGTTTTTATTTCTTTAGGTGCTCATGGAAACTAAATTTTATTCTTTATTTGTATATTTTAATGCTTGATCAGATTTACTTAACTCGATTCTAGATATATTTCCGTCCGAAATCCATTTAAGGTTGATGTTCAAAAAAGGAAAGATGGAGAATATTTATGCATAAATTAGGAGGGCTTAAGGGTGCATCCATGCAACGCCGGGTGTATAAAGCTGTAGAATATAAATATCACTCAAGTCATAAAACTTCAAAAGATTTGATGCGCACGGTTTTACCATCTCTGTGGATTTGATCTATTTGAGCGAACTACTTTGTGCATTACACTAGAATCTACTTTTAAAGCTCATTAAGAAAATTCGAAATATTTGATGTTATGCCGATAAATATAGAAGTAATGCCCTCCATAAATGCAGCACCATAAAAAAAAATAGAAACAAATATAAAAGATCGTCATGCTTACGGAGGTTACATTATGATAGCTGGGCAGAAGATAAAAAGGAAAGAAACGCAACAACGTTCATCAACATCATTAAACGAGCTCCAATCTAGAAACCCATTTCCTATGTATGTGGGTCATTAACTGCCTTTCTTTTTTATGTCGAGACCCCTTTGAAATGTTGGCAATATAAGAAGGACTTTTAAAAATAGCAAACACATGTGGACTCCCGCGATATATCTATGAGCGAACATTTAGTCCAGGCAACGAAGGCTGAAAAAAGGGTCTAGAGGGAAAGTTTTGGAACACAATTTTTGACTTCATAACTTTGTTTAGACTAGTTAGGAGGTAAACATATCAAAAGTCCCCGCCCCTAGCCCCTGTGCTGAAGGGGGGAGGGGGGGTTGAATGTCCCATTTTTCGGTTTTTCGCTTATATCTCGAAAACTTTGAGTTCTAGCTATATAATTGTAATACACAAAATGAAAGCTGATTAAATTTGCTACAAGCTGCACCCCTCAAGTGTTTTAATATCTTGTATAGTTTTCGAGATATCCCCTCTTGAAAGTCAGTAATTTTGGAGAAAACACTTCTCCCCCCACATTTTCCCTCTTTTTTGACCGGATAACTCTTCAATAATGCACCGAAACACTAAATTTTGGCCCTAGATTGGTAGAGAATTTAATTCTTTTCAATAATATATCTTATTTTACAATTTTATCTATTTTCCTTCAAATTTTAAAGCGGTTTCAGTGTTGAGTGAAGATTGTACTGAAAGTCCCATAGAGCTAATGCATAAGTTTTGAAATCGCAACTTTTGGAAAACAATTTATTTGCCATGTTATTCCATTTTCACATGGTATTAGAATCATCATAACATCAATTTAACACAAAATTGAAAAGAAAATAACATCCGGTTATTTAATTATTAATTAATAAAGTTTTAAAATAGTGGCGCCATCTGCTGTATATATTTGAAATTTTAAAACTTCAAAAATATATAATTAAATAACTAGATAATATTTTTGTTTCAAAATTGTTTCATTTCGATGTTATGTTGATTCCCGTACCTGGATAAAAAGGGCTAACATGGCAAAGCAATACATCTGTGGAAGTTGTTATTCCAAAAATAATGCATTAGCTCTATCGGACTGACAACCCCTCTTATGTACACTTATTCTATACTGAACGTCTAAATAACACTGATACTCATTTTGTAGGCTCGTTGTTACTTTAATATTTTATCTATTTTATTTCATTCCTCGAACTCCAGTGGGAAAACTGTCAGATGCTATTCCTGGTCTTCATCTTCGGAGTCAATTTGAGGGACCCCATTGAGGCTGTTCCAATGGTAAGTTTGGCATGCTCTAGGACCTTTGAGGATTGTTATTTTTGCTGCTACACTTGAGCTGGCACAGTCTTTCTTGCATCATCCGAACATAATTTTCAGAACATCGTCAGGTGCTGCTGCTAACTCACTGTGCACTGGGACCAGCAGAAGAGCTATCGACTCAAGAAGTCGCAGTCGGTTGATATCCTTTTCACTGAAGACACCAAGATAAACGTCAAACAAGATGATTTTCTGTCGAACAATTTAAATAAAATGGTCTCATCAACATACTTAAGGTGCAGCTTGAGGACAATTGAATGTAGGACCCTTCGAGTAGAAAGGGATGTGGACGTTCAGAGAGTGGATACGGCATACGGCTGTGATAATGTCGGAAATGACACAGATACTTATTTTGCTGGCACGCTGTAATACTTTAATATTTTGTGTCGACCTTACAGTCCTCCTGATGGCTGCAGCTGACGTGCATAAGGACATCGGTTTCATAAAGCCTGGACGTGGGAAGACAAAGGATTTTTTATTCTCATCCCAAGAGTTACAGCAACTGGGTTTAGGCGTTGATATTTTTGCAAACACAATAGCTGGATGCGACACTACATCCTTTACATTTCGAAAAAGCGGGATCGCATTTGTGAAGTTGTGTACGAAGTCGTCAGAAGTCCAGAAAGCAGCAGCGGTCTTTTCATACCCTTCCTTAACCCCATATCAGGTACAAAAGGCAGGCAATACCTGCATCTTGAGGTGTTATGGGGCTCCAACGAAAGAGGCCTTCCCCAATGTCACAGGTATAATTCACTCTTGAAATCCGCAGCCGCCATCAAGCCTGATATATCGTCTTCTTCCCACCGAGGAAGCAGTAAAACAGTATTTCTTCTGAATATTACACCAAGATGAGCTGTGGCTGGGAAATGACCTGCCTCCTCTTGTGTATGATTGGAAGATTGAGAATAACTGCCTGATGGTCAAAGTGCACAGTGAGTTAGCAGCAGCACCTGACAATATTATGAAAATAATTTTCTGCAGAAACATGAAAGTCTGTGCCAGCTCAAACTGGCAGCTGTAAAAAATCAAGTCTCAAAATTTTCCTCAGAATGCCAAAATTCCCAGAGGACTAGCCTCAAAAGGGTCTCTCAAGTTGACTCCGAAGATGAAGAAGAAGAACAGGGGGATCATCTGACCGTTTTCCCACTGGAGTTCGAGGAATGAAATAAAATAGATAAAATATTAAAGTAACAAACGAGCCTACAAAATGAGTATCAGTGTTATTTAGACGTTCAGTATAGAATAAGTGTACATAAGAGGGGTTGTCAGTCCGATAGAGCTAATGCATTATTTTTGGAATAACAACTTCCACAGATGTATTGCTTTGCCATGTTAGCCCTTTTTATCCAGGTACGGGAATCAACATAACATCGAAATGAAACAAATTTGAAACAAAAATATTATCTAGTTATTTAATTATATATTTTTGAAGTTTGAAAATTTCAAATATATACAGCAGATGGCGCCACTATTTTAAAACTTTATTAATTAATAATTAAATAACCGGATGTTATTTTCTTTTCAATTTTGTGTTAAATTGATGTTATGATGATTCTAATACCATGTGAAAATGGAATAACATGGCGAATAAATTATTTTCCAAAAATTGCGATTTCAAAACTTATGCATTAGCTCTATGGGACTTTCAGTACAATCTTCACTCAACACTGAAACCGCTTTAAAATTTGAAGGAAAATAGATAAAATTGTAAAATAAGATATATTATTGAAAAGAATTAAATTCTCTACCAATCTAGGGCCAAAATTTAGTGTTTTGGTGCATTATTGAAGAGTTATCCGGTCAAAAAAGAGGGAAAATGTGGGGGGAGAAGTGTTTTCTCCAAAATTACTGACTTTCAAGAGCGGATATCTCGAAAACTATACAAGATATTAAAACACTTGAGGGGTTCAGCTTGTAGCAAATTTAATCAGCTTTCATTTTGTGTATTACAATTATATAGCTAGAACTCATAGTTTTCGAGATATAAGCGAAAAACCGAAAAATGGGACATTCAACCCCCCTCCCCCCTTCAGCACAGGGTCTAGGGGCGGGGACTTTTGATATGTTTACCTCGTAACTAGTCTAAACAAAGTTATGAAGTCAAAAATTGTGTTCCAAAACTTTCCCTCTAGAACTCTTCGTTGCCTGGACTAATTGTATTTTTTTTTATACGGCTCTCGATAGGTTCTTATGTGTTTCTTTCTCACTGACTCACTTATAGTTAAACAATAACAAACACAGTTGATAGTTAGAAACAATTTTCTTCATCATGCTCACGAGTTCAACTAAAATTTCATAAGTGTCTGTTTGTTTAGAATCTTTATTATT